>CM052443.1:1274006-1296838 GCA_028533085.1 Varecia variegata | reverse complement strand
ATATTAGTTTGTGTTTTGATTAGTTTATATTTTGATATTTTTTTAAATACCAAATTTCTTTAGTATTTCCTATAAGGCACAAATGCTAACAATAAATCCTATAAGATTTGTTTATCTGGAAATGTCATTATTTCAACTTCATTTATTTTGATTGCATTTTTTGAAAGACCATTTTCTTGGATAAATAATTCTTGATCAATGGTTTTAGTGTGTATATGTGTGTTTTCGTCCAGCACTTTAAATGCGGCATTACACTGCCTTCCGGCCTCCGTCTTTTCTGATGACAAGTTGGCTATTAATAAGCATGATTTTAAGTGAAATTTTTTTGTCTTTAGCTGCTTTATAATATTTTTCTTTATCTTTGGCTTTTAATATTTCGACTGAGATATGTCTCTATGTGGGTCTCCTGTTATTGTACTTGGAGTTTGTTGAGCTTCTTGGATGTGCAGGTTAATGGTTTTTGTTCCATTTAGGATATTTCCAGCCATTATTCCTCTGGCTGTCTATTCCGTGCCTTTCTCTCTTTCTTCACCCCGTCCTGTGTGTGTGCACCAATGCGGATATGCCGGTGTGCTTAAGGTTGCCCCACAAGACTCTGAGGCTCTCTTCATTTTTATTCATTCTTTTTTTCTATCTTTCAGATTTCATAATCTCTTTTGATCTATATTCAAGCTCACTGACCTCTTCTTCTGAAAGCTAAAAGTATTGTTGAACCTAGTCAACTCTTTATGTAACTTACTGCTCAACTCTAGAATTACCAAGTGATTCTCATACTTTCTCTCTTTATATAGTCTCTTTTAATGAGGCATTGCCATCATTCTTGCTTTGAATTTTTTAACATGGTTTCCTTTAATTCTTTGAACATATTTAAACTGGTTGCATTAAAATATTTTTCTGCTACATCCAACATCTGGGCCACTTAAAGTCAATTTCTATAGCCTTATTAAATTTTCCTATGCAAAAATCACATTATCCTGTTTGTTTATATGTCTTGTAATTGTTTTGTCATGAAGTGGACATTTAAGATATTATATTATAAAAATTTGGATTCAAATTAGTCCCACTTACCCACATAGATGTTGGTGTTGCTGCTTTTGTTAGTTTATTTATTTAGTGGCTTTGCTGGACAAATTCAGTGAAGTTAATTTCCCCTGCAGTGTGAAGCCTCCAATGTTTATGTTCATTTTTTCCTCATTTTAACTTTTTATTTTTAATCTTGGATTTCCAGAATTCTCTCCTGGGTCAGCATAACTTAATATTTAGCCAGTGACTGGTCGGCGGTTGTGCTTCGAGTTTCAATCCTGTAAGGCTTTCCCTCTGCGTTGGTGGACTCGCCTGTGGATTGGGTGATGCTTTCGAGTCTCCCTTTGTTCAGCCAGGAACTGTCACTCTCAAATGCCAGCTCTGGTTGCTCACAAGTGGGCACAACCTAGTGCCTGTGCACACAGCACTGCAGCCCCCTCCGGACATAAACTTATGAGGGCCTTTTAATTGTCTTTTAACCTGGTTCTCTCCATTCAAGTAATGAGTGCTATGTTGTTTTATTTGTTGCTACTGATTTTATGAACTATCAGCCTTCTCTTAATTGCTCACTTCTAATATCTCTATTAATTTTTGATAAAGCCTCAAGGCATAAATTCCTTCATGCCATATCCCTAAAAATTCAGCTTCCTCAGCAGTGATAGGTGAATCTGTGCTATTGCACCAGGGATGGAGGTAGTGGAGAGGGTGACCTGCTTCTCCAGGAGTGACACCCCTACTTTAAAACAGGTGGGGGAGTATGGATGTCCCCCACCATGGAGTGTCTGGCTTTTGAGTGGGAGTTTGGTGACAGTGGTGTGGGTGACTGAGAATCCAACATTTTGGGGTTGATACACTTAGGGCAGAGCCTACACCCTACAAGTGGGAGTTGGGTGGCTGAAGCAAACCCCAGTTTTCTTGGTCATGCCCACCCAGAGAAGAATTTTCACAACACAGAGCTTGGTGAAATATAAGAAGCTGGTGATGCCTGTGCGGGGTGAAACTCTAGCCCTGTGTCTAGCAGTTGGGGGGAAAGAGAGACCTGACATTCTTGACACCCATCCTGAGTCATTTCCAAAGCATGGAGCTTGGGAGGTTGTCCCTGGTACTGTTCGTCTGAGAGTCCCAAATGCTCTGCAGGGGTGCGACTGGGTGGAGCCCGGGTCATCTCTCTCGCTCGCCGCCAAGCCCAGGTAAAACCCTTGCGCTTTTCCTGGAATGTGGCTCCCCACAGACATCCGAGGCCAGAGTCCTCATCCCTGAGGCATGGACTTTGCTTTCCTTTCTAAGGAGTCTTCCTCGTTCCAAACCAGTGTTCTCGGTCCTCGCACCCTGCACTTCTTGGCACTGGCCACAATGAACATACCCCACACGGAGGCATTGGCTGTGTAGTAAGCATAGCTCTCAGCCTAAAACCTTGGATGTCACAAATATGGCATTTAATTCCTAAGAAATATTTCTTTCAATCATCTTAATTTCCCTAGAAAACCCCTCGTGGTGCCAGGTGTGTCACACGGGTTGCCCGGACACCCATGTGGGCGCTTCCGTCCCAGGGTCTTGTGTTTGCAGGACGAGGCAACGTGCCCCGTGGGGCCACGCGGGGCCCAGTCTCGTGGCCTTGCTGAGAGGCGGCATCCTGGCCACAGAGGCCGGCGATTCCGTGGCTGGCCACCTGGCTGCAGCTGTCGGGGTGGCCCGGTGCTGTGGTGTGAGATTGGGCATTAGTCCTAACGCTCAACTGGCGTTTATCTCCCCAGTCTCCCGACCCAATTCCTGGCAACTACCTGCATGTTTTAATACGTCTGTCTTAGCTAAAACCAACATGGTAACACCCCAGGGACACAGAATACCTGGCAAGACCGTGGGGCCCGCGGCTGGTGCAGCGTCCTGTGAACACCACGTGCCTGGTCTCCCCCACACCTGCTCTGGCCCTGGACTTCCGCAGCAGGTGTCTCCTCCCTCTCACCTGCCTGCTCTCTGCCTCCTGCCACTCACAGGCACCCTTCGCCACCTCCTCCTGCTGCGGGCAATGGATTCAATTTCTTCAATTGTTTATGCTTTAAGAAAACAAGAATGAGAATGGAAATGACTTGATACTTTTGTTTGGGTCCTGAAACATAAATATACCCTCTAGGAATAAAAGAACACAAAAATCCTTCCTAGAAATGGGCCGGCCTGGGCCGGAGGAATAGCCCCAAAGCTTTTGCACCTGTTGGTTCTCTGCCAGGCTGTCCGACTCTAACACTGCGGAGAAGGTGAGGAATCACTGCACTCAGTGCTGGTGCACACTTAGAAGACAGCAGCTATCCGCATTGGCCAAATGAAACTTTCTCTGCTGCATTATGACTTTGAAATCTTCATCCTCTGATTACACAGTCATCTGCATTTTCTCTGGGGAGGAGAGTATATGAGCTGTGTGGGGCTCACGTGTAACATTTAATCTACGTGGAGCTAACTTTTCTACATGATATGATAAAAGGATCTATTGTGATTTCTTTTTCAAACAATTACTCCAGAACTAGTTTTGAATATCTCCTCTGCTGTGTAGTGTGTTTGTGTAAGGCAAAATCCTGCCATAATAAATGAGGTGAAAGCACCCCAATCACACAAATTCAGGGTTCTCTTACTGCGAAGTCAATAAAAATCAATTGTTTCTAGTCTATACTGTCACAAAAGGCACAAAAGTAAAGATTAGTGTCATTTATACTGTACACAACTGGCCATAGTACCAACTAGGAAAACGCTAAATGTCACAAATTTTCCATTTCCTAATCATACCTTTCCTTAACCTACCTCCCATTAAAAACAAGCAAAAAACAAGAAATAAAAAAATCCAGAAGATGGTCAATGAAGTTTCCTGCCATTTGAGAGCTGTGGCCTGCCATGGGCAGGTGACAGTTTCCAAACGTGTGGGCCTGGATTTTGCAGTGTCTTTGTAGCACGGTATCTTGAGTGCTTACTGTATAGATTCCTAAACACACTGAGGTAGGTTTTGAGATATTTCGCTGTTTTTAAATAATCTGCCAATTATTTTATCAATAGTGTACTATTAAAATTCCCAGACTTTTACCTATGTTTTAGCATCTGCTAGAGTGATGTCTCTTATTATGGGTCTGCTGGAAGGGGTTCTCAGGTTCTCGGGTGGGATGCTGACCGGCCCAGGGAGTCTCCAAGCAGAAGGCAACATTCCAGCTGTCTCGAAGGTTAAAGAGAAGAGGTTTTCTGCGTTGCTACAAATCTGTGTCTCTGCACTGGGATAGAAAGTGGAGAATAAAGAACACTCCAAATTACCTTCACACTGACAAACTCGCTTTCTTCTGCCAACGTAGCACAATGTGGCACATTTAAAAAAATATCTAGTTGCTTTAACTTTGCAGTTAGTGAAAATTTTACCCACATTGTGCAAATAGGTTGGATTCTGGCATTTGGTGATGATGCAAAATTTCATGACTCTCTCTGCTTTCATAGGTGGTTACAGGTGAAGTTGGTTCTGGCTGTAGGTGGTGCGACAGTTAGAAGCCATTTTAAGTGGGAAAACATCGCTTCACTTTTGGTAGCAAAACATATTGGGCATGAATTAATGACGTATTTGCTTTCAAAAGAGTTATCTGATATAAAAGCAAATTTTATTTTTTAAAGTGGGATGCCTATATAGTAAGATAGTGTCACTTTTTAAGAAATATTTGCCCCCAATATCTTATACTCTATTCTGGATTTAAGCATGTTCTTATTTAATTTGTTGAAATCTCAGAGGGAAAAAAGCTTCATTGATATTGAAACAAGATTTATAATAAAACAGAACAGGTATGAGTTTTGACACGTTCAACTGCAGACACATTTCTCTTCCCCTGTGTCCGAGTTTAATCAGGATCCTTTGTGGCGCACTGACAGACGGGCGAGGCCCACTGTTTTGTAAGCATGTGCACATCCAGATCCTTCATAATATTAGTTAAAATCAATGTGCTACTTTTTTAATTATTGCTCATGGTACAAAGCAGGGAAGGCTCATTTAGGAGCGGGTCGATATTGGAAAGGGATTGGTAGACGGCGGAGCAGTACATCAGGCGGCTTGATGTGAAAATCATTGCCGCCGAGCTGCGTGGCGGGGGCGATCAGTCTGGTTAGCCTCCAGCCGGCCGGGGCGACGGCGGCGGCCGGGGCGACGCTGCTCCATGCTGAGACGCCCCTGGAGGAGCTGCCGCCCGGCACGCAGCGTCGTACTCGTCTTCAGAAAGGGGGCGATTAAGGAGACTCGCCTCCACTGGTTTCATTGATCGTGTGTGGCAGAGTCGGGACTGGAGGGAAGACTCATTTTCTCTCCTCTTTGGGCAGTTTTTTTGAGCTCCTGGATGTTGATGAGCAGACAGATGATAAACTGCCCTGCACGCCGCACGGGCGTGATGTGCAGCGGGTCCTCGCAGACGCGTGTGCGTGAAGGGCAGGGAGAGGGGCTCAGACCTCGGGCCGCGCGAAGGCGGCCAGGCCGTGCGGACACCAGCCCGGACGCTTCCTTCTTGCTTTTGTCTCGCACATTCATACCGAAAGCACGGGAGCCGGAGTAGCGCCCCGCACACCGGCACGCTATCTCCGCTTCCGTAACACCTGCCCACAGAGCGTGTTGTCTGACTCTACCCGCGCCTGCAAACGTGTATTTTGAATGGAGACCAGACAGCAGTCATTGTCAACACTCGGTTATCTCAGATAAGCGGCTTGTGCCGCCTTCTTGCCTGTTTTGATCACTGTTGTATGAAATTGGTGAAATGTGCTTTAGACAATAATTCTGTCACTGCACCAGACCGCACCTGGCTGGACACCGCGCTGCTCTGACGGCAGGTGCAGAGGCGGGGTCGTGCCTTGCGGGGCTCCGGCTTCCCCGCGCTCAGGCCCGCCGGCGGCCGCACTCCTGCTCCGTCCGCGGGGCTGCCCGGCGCCGGCCGCGAGATTGGCACCTGGGTCCGCTCAGGGCTGCGCTCGGCCATCCACAGGATTGATTTCTGGTCACTGCTGACCCAAGCTTGACTGGTAAATGTCCTGTTTTTCCACTTTTTAATGATTGTGTGCTGTTTATTTTAATTTACTGTTCTTTGACTAATCATTTCGCTGATCAGATAATCTGAGTTTGGATTCCCAGCCAACGTTAAAAGTAATTTTTTAAAAATGAAGATAGTGGTCAGATAAATTGAGCAAAATACAGAAATTATAGACCCTTGGGACAAAAAGAAACCCTATAGATTGACGCACAAATAAACACACACAATATTTGGAATGTCTAGCAAAGCATCAATATGCGATATTTTACAGTTTTACATTAAGCTGTGAATGCCAAGACCACTCAGTGAACACGTGTCAGCAAATGAGAGAACACGGGGTGAGAATACGGCGTCTCCTGCTTAGAGGAACGCCAGGACCGAACATAAAACACAGACGTTACATGTGTGTGCAAATTCTCATCTGATTCATCTGTTTAAGAAAAAGGATTCTGTCCCTGTCAAAATGCTCCTCACAAGACGTCCTTAAATGCTGACCCCTGCACGCACGTGGGCACCAGCGCTGAAGATGGCTGATCTCTCCTCGCCCAGCTTTATGTTATTTTATTTTTTATTACCTTTGATGTTTGTTTGTTTGGTTTCATGTATGCAGTATTTTTTTCTTCCAAATCCCCTAGGAACTTACTGCACTGCTCGAGTTTATCCGCCCAACTGGCCGCACAGCCCAGGTCTGGGCTGAACTGTGCTGGGCCCTCCGCACACGCGTGTGTGATGACACTGTGACCTGTCCTTTCTTAGACACATTTTCACCAATGCCAGGTGTCCCACTGGCATCTCTTCCAAGGAAAGGTGGAACATGAGAGAGTTAATAAATCTTTATAAAACCATGATGTAAAAACACGCGAAGTTAAGTTTACATGGTAGAAAACAAAAAGAGGGGGAAAAAGGTAGAAATTACACACTGGATTAAAATACCAAACACAATAAAAGAAGCATAATTTCTGCAATCATATAGAATTATTAGGGCAACAAATTTGAAGCTTTTGAGAGAAATTAAGTATCAATTTGTCTGTATTTGTGAAAGCAGTTAATTCCCGTCATTCGGCATTTACGGAGCTCCAACCACGCGCAAACACTGCGCAGGTGCGCTCAGGCCGGCGAGCTGGCGGAGGTCCTACTGTGCAAAAGGTGATTCCTTACTTAATTTCCAACAATCCGGTGGGCTAAAATAACACGGAAATGTTCCTAATGCAAACCCCTAGAAATGTCCAATAAAGTGCTAGATAAAATTATTCTAACTGCAATGTGGATCTTACAAAAACAAAGCGGCCCATCCAGGTGCAGCCGAGCAGGCAGATTTGGAGATGAGCCAGGGCCGCGAGAGCCATCCCGGCCAGGTGGCGGGTGGTGGGGACTGCGAAGGTGGCTTCCCCAGTTTCATTGCCCGGGAAGGGTTTGAAGGTACCATCTTTAGCTTCCGTAGTTGAGAGTTGAGACTGAGGCAATTGCTTTTGTCAGAGCCCTGGAAAGATTGCCACTTAATCAAAGTGTTGACCAGAAAAAAACCAATACAGAAGTTCACCCAAGGAACCAAAAGGAAGTTTTCTGTCCCTTCCAGGCTGTGGGTAAAAAACAAGCCAAGGATGCTCTTGAGAATCTGAAGCCACGGTGTGCGTTTCATGCACTGGGTGTTTGCGCTTGCTCTACTCATTGGTTGAGAAGATATCTGATGTTGGATGCGGGGCCGTTAACGACCTCCTATGATCACAGGAAAACAAAAAGGACTTTTTGAGGTCTGTTTGCACAACCCACACTGTAAGTAGTTGGCACAGAAAAAGCAGACCTCTCTAACCATGAAAATACAGTCAAAATAGAAAAAAACATAACAACCAATAGAACATGAGTAAGATCCCAGAAGATACAACCAGGGTATTGTAAACCCTATAATAAAAGTTCTGAATAATAAAATATTAATCAGAAAAGAAATATAAACTAACTCTGTAAAGAAGAGGATGTCCACTCTCATCACTTCTATTCAACATTGTGCTGGGAATTCTGGCAAGAAAAAAAAAAGGCATCCATACAGAAAACTATAAAGTAACATTTTATTTGAAGACAACATAAAGAAAATCCTGTGGAATCTACTACAAAGCAACTAGAATTGACAAGTAAGTAAGTTAGCAAGGTTGCAGGATAAAAGATCAGTTTACAAAAATCCATTGCATTTTGATATACTATCAATGAACAATTGAAAATTTAAATTTAAAATATCATTTACAATTGCATCAAAAATTAAGACATACTTAGGGATAAATCCGAAAAAAAGATGCACAATACCTATACACTGGAAAAGTTGCTGAGAGAAGTTAGAGAAGATTTAAACAAATGAAGAGTTATACAATGTTCATGCATCAGAAGATTCAATATATTTGAGATGTCAATTCTCCTCAAATTGGTCTATAGATCCAACAAATTCTCAATCAAAATCTAATCAGGCTTTTACAGAAATTGATCAGCTGACACTAAAACTCATGTGGAAATGCATGACACCCCATACAGCCACAACAGTGTTTTAAAAAGAAGAACAAAGTTGAAATGCCAACAGTAGCCGATTTCAAGTCTTATTATAAAGCTACATTAATCAAGATGATGGGTTATTGTGGCCAAAACAGGCAAATGGATCTGTGAAACAGAGTACTTGAGCCGTAAAAATAGAATAAAAACCAAACTCTAAATGAATCATAGACCTAAATTTAAAACCTAATATGCTAATGCTTCTAAAATAAATGATAAGAAAAATATTTGCATCTTGGGTTAGGCAAAAAATTTACAGCATTACATCAAAAGTATAATCCGTAAAAGAAAAAAACGATGTTTCGTAGTAGTGCACCTCCCCACAGTTAAGAATGTCCACTCTTTGAGAGCCAATACTAAGACAATAAGAAAAAGTCCACAGTGTGAAAAATGTTTGCAAAGCATATATTTGATAAAGGATTTATATTCAGAAATATGGAGAATTCATAAAACTCAATTAAAAAATGAGCCAAAGCTTTCAACACATGCATCATCAAAGAAGATATACGGATGACAAGTAAGCACATGAAAAGACACGCAGGCTCAGTGGCCAGCGGGTAAATGCAAGTTAAAATGGCCAGGAGATACCGTACACACCTGTCAGGGTGGCTGAGGTTGACAGGCGCACCATGCCACGTGTTGGCAAGGGCGTGGAGGAGCAGACTCCCATATGATAACGGTGGGTTGTAAAGTAGGAGATCCGTTTTGGAAAACAGTTTGGCAGCCTCTTAAAAGTGTCAACATACACCTGTTATCTCATTCAGCTCTTCTACTCCTCCATGTTTACCCAAGAGAAAAGAGAGCACACAGTTATGCAAATAACTGAGCGTGGAGGGTCTTAGTAGCTCTATTTGTAATAGCCCCAAACTGGAAGCAGCCCAAATGTCCACCCAGGGGCCGTGCATCTCGTCCCCCAGTTACTGTGCACAAGAGAAGCTCGAGCTGTGGCTGCTTCACCGCAGTGACTCCAAGTGGCCACACTGAGTGAAGGAAGAGAAACAAAACAGGAGTGCGCACCTCTTTGCTTCCTGTCCTGCATTGGGAGTGACTTAGAACAGCACGGATTCATTTTCCTGCAGTTCTGAAGCTGGGAAGCCCCCGGGGTCCCCCGGGCTAAGATCAGCACTGGCTCTTTCGTTTTCCAGCTTCCGGAAGTCGCTGGGTCCGTGACTTTGCCTCTGTCATCGCATCTCCCTGGATCCTGATGCTCTCACCCTCCTTCCCTTTGAAGGACCCTGTGATGACACGGGGCCCACCAGACACGCCAGGACACTCTCCGCACGTAAGGTGACGTGTCTCCAGGTTCCAGGGACTGGGACCCCGACATCTTCGGGGCCAGTGTCCTGCCCCCCACCATACTGTAGGATGCCGTTGACAGGAAATTCTACAAGATGCAGCTGAGCCTATGGGAGAGAAACTTCTAGGATGCAGGTAAACAGTAGTTCTAAGAAACATATTTAAAGGAAAACATTAAAATAAAAGAAAGAAAAGAAATTAGCTCAGTATCCAAGCCAAGAAGTTGGAACGATAACAGAGTAAACCTAAACAGATAAAAGTAAGAAAATAGTTAACTTAAGAACAGGAAATAATTCAATAGGGAACAAAAATAAAATTGGGAGGATGAACCTAATCAAAACCTGGTTCTTTAAAATGAGCACTAAAAGAGTCAAGTTTGTCTAAGAAAAGTGAGTAGAGTCCCACACACAAATACATATATATTCAGACTATACAAGAGCTATGTCAGCACAGCGGAAAGTGTTAAAAATTATGACAGAATATTATAACTCTATGCCAATAATTTGGTTATGTGTATATATATAGAGAGAACTTTATATGTAGAACTATAACTATATACCTAGAACTTTATATAGGCAAATATATATGTAAACATTATACGACATATAAAAAACATCAATTTTCTCTAACATTAAATGTATATATATTTTTCAGCACAAATGAACATTAACAAAACTGACTCAAGAAAAAATAGAATGCTGATTTTCTGTATGTTTAAAGTGTTTTTCTTACAAAGATAACCAGAATGCTTTGCAGGAGTGACGCTCAGGGGAGGCCGGGTGGTTCCTGGGGTGAGCGAGGGGTGTCCCAGAAGGGAGGCAGCTTCCTGGGAATCCTTGCACGCGCGGCCGAGGGATGTGTCCAGACAGGAGGAAGGCGGAGCTGGGGAGAAGCCGGGGGGATTTGGGGGCTGCAAGCTGCTCTGTTCTGAAGCGACTGTACCACCCAGAGGCACCTGAGAGCCCTGCAGAGTTCCAGGAAACGAGCATGAGATGTCACCTCCTCCCAATGTCACATGCACGCCTTTAGGTGCCTTTGCTAATGGTAAACTGATTTCTGCTTTGGGAAAATCTGTGTTTCCTGTGATGCTACCTGGAAATCTATCCTGGGGCGTGAGGGGGATTCTTACTAGGATGCGTAATTTTCCTTCCTGCCCGCGCAGACCACGTGTGGTCTCAGCCCCTCCTCCCCAGCTCCCTGCCCCCCACAGGGACCTGCAAGTCTGCAGCAAGGACTCGCGCCGGCTCGTATTCCCGAGAGGCTCCACTCAATCCTCGCAACCACGGGGGTCCAGACCCATCAACACCATCGTTTACCCATGAGGGGCATTGCATTGTGACATAAACTGCCCAGGGTCACACGAGGATTGCAGAGGCAAGATTGGAACCACACATTTGCTCCTCGGAGCCACATGCTTGAAAGCAAAATGACACCATCATCTTGGCATTAAACAAATGCCCTGTTCTGCTGCTGCTGCTTCTGATTTTCCTTAGTATGTCTCAGAACTTTCGGAAAGAGTTCAATGCACTATTGGTTTGGAGTTCTGGCTAAAAGGAAAGTTTGGTTCTGCTGAGAAACGTGCAATTGCCTGCAGCCCCCTGAAGGCTGTGTGCCACGTGGGGCCGGGCTCGAACTCTGCTCTGCTGCTCTGCTCGGCGTGGACTGATGAGATGTTCTGAGTGCTGAGGAGCAAATGCTACTGCAGAGAAGGAGCACGTGTAGAAGGCACATTCTCATTATAACTGCATATTGTGGAAATAAAAAGGACATAGCTAAACCTGGAGCAATTCCAACAACAAAATAACGTAGCATCAGATTATAACTCAAAATATAAAGTGAATATCCATGAGCCTATACTGATGTAAATACATGATTGAATAAATTAATAAGTGGAAGAGAAAAGGCAGATCGCCATGCAGAATTCCAAGTGCCCTGTGTGGGTGCCCAGCCTCACAGAGGTGAGCATTCCTGTCCCCGCTTGGGTGCGGGCTGTGCACAGTGACTTACTCCCAAACAGCACGTGGGCAAAGAAGGAGAAACACAGTCACTTTGCAGGGAATACACCTGGCAAACACCTTCAGCCAGGTGACCAAGGTCAGCATTAGCACTGATACGTCATGCCGAGGGGTGAAGCTTGCTGGAAAGTGGTGCAAACGGTGCTTTTCCTCCGTGGTTTTCCTCCCCCAAACGCATGAGCCCTAATCACAAGAGAAAAAAACGTCAGATAAATTCCAGGAGAGGGGCACCCTGCCCCGGATCCACATCACCAATGTCATCAAACCATCGGGTCGTCATAAACGAGGGAGGTCTGAGGAACTGTCGCCGCCAGGGAACCCGGAGGAGAAATGAGGACCACACATCATTTGGGATCCTGGGGTGGAAAGAGGACGTTAGGTAAAAAGTAAGGGAATCTGAACAAGGTGTTAAGTTTAATGAATAATGCCATATCCATATTGGTTTGTTAATTGCAAATGTGCCATATTTAATGTCAGATGTTTATACTAGGGGAAACCGCAGAGATATATGGGGACTCTACTATCCTCTGAATTTTTCTTTAAATCTTAAACTGTTCTAAAAAATGATAAAAACAAACAAGCCAACAAAAATGGAATACATATAAAATCCACATCATTTTAGCATTCACCATACAGCTGCTGCCACTCAGTGTTAGTTTTACTTCATTTTTATTTTATTTTACAGAATGAGTTTTGAAAGGTGCATTGCTAACTTTATCTGCTTGGTAGTTTTAACAATGGCCAAGTAAATTCTCAAATTTGGTTTAAAAACATTGCTCCCTGGTGGACACCCTCTATACCAGCTGCCATCTGAAAATGAATTTTCACAGCTTAGTTTTAAGCACCTTGAAAATGGGAGTTTATAATGGAAGTGCTGACACAACCGGAACGGGAGTGGTGTGAATGTGTTGCTATAATTTATAATGTCAGCCCATATTCCAGCGCTTTCTCTATGCACTGTGCTTTGCACAAATAGGAGAGGAAGGCACTGCAGTGAATTATTGTGCAATTAATCATTTGACCATGAGGGATTCATTTACTAATTAAAAACGCAAAAAGAGTAAATTGAAATAACCAGTGACTCCTAAATCATGTCTTCTGAAGCATCAGCCGCATTGCAATAAATCACAGTGTATCAGTCAGAGTCGTGCACATTTGGACACCTGTACCTCAAGACTGCCTGACACATTCCTCTCCGTGCAAACTCTTTTCATATACACACAGCCATGCAGAGACATAGATATTTATGTATGTATGTGCGCATGCAGGTGTGTATGGATATGTATGTTTATTCAGATAGCATCAAATTCTAAAAAATAAAAATAGCCAAAGTAAATATTGGAGTGAAAAAGCAATAGAAACATAGAACAATATTGATATTATGTACACAAACAGGGTATCTTTATACTTTGTATCTTCTTGTTTATGCCATGTTATTATATTTGTTACCTTGGTACTTACACTTGATACCTTGAATCTTTTGACACAAGTTGGCCTCTGGGCAGGTCCACCCACCTATTCAGCTATTATTTGCTCATTTTCCTATATCCTGAAATTATCCATTTTTGAATACTTAAATCAGTTACCAAGCAGCACAGCAAGAAAAAATTAGACAACTTCATAATTTTCAACAGAATTTTGAAATTTTCTCGGGAGGAATTTAGTGAAGCCGCAAAGTAGGTCAGTGCCAAACAGAATCGATCTTGCTGTAAAGCTCCGGAATGTTTCTGGGATCCCTGGGTTCACAGTCCACTCTCTCCCGCACACTAGGTGGTGGGAAGGATGAGGAAGCTGCCTCATTTTTCTGAATTCTGGCCCCTGTGGGACAAGTCCGTGCAGTGCTCCCCAGAAGAAGAAACCGAGAGCCTGTCTGGGAGGTCGGGGGTCAGGCAGAGATGGGAGGAGGGGAAAGTAGGACATTATCATTTAAATGGAACATTTCAAGTGTGGAAAGACAAAATTTCTTGGACCCCGAAGGCAGAGATGAGTAATGATGTCACAGTGTGGAGAAGGTGGATTGTAATGTCATCCCCCAAGAAGCTGTGGCCGTGTTGTTCCCAGGCCGCCTTCCCTGGGCCCACTCTGGCATTTTCTCCTCACTGAGGGTGCAGCGTGCAGACTATTCTAGAGCAGAGTCTATCTGCTTGTGGAATGTGTAGCAAGAGAGAGAATGCGTGCTAAGGGGAAAACAGAGAGTGGTCTTGTTCCCCAGTCCGTAGGCAAGAGTGTCTCTGCTCTGCTAAGGACGAGTGCTACCGATCTTGCATCCACTCAGCAAGTGTGTACTGAGCACCTACTATGTGCAAGACACGTGTTAGATGCTTGGCATGGAGTGGTCCAAACAAACATGGCCCTGCCTTCTTAGTCCTTTTTATTCTAGAAGAGGGAGACACACACACAAAATGAGAAAAACAGAGAAGTTTTATAATGTGATAATACCAATTATGTAAACGTAATTTTCGGAGTAACATTAAGTATGATGTTAAGAGCGTGGACTTGAGCAAGACAGCTTGGATGCCCTGCGGGGCTGAGCTTGGCCCGGAGGAGTCTTGGTTCCCTGGTCCTCATCTGCTCAGGGCAGCTTGGGTGCCCCCAGCAGAAGGAGTTTAGTGGAGATTAAAGCAGAAAATACACACACAAACCCGGTTCTCAGCGTAACGCTAAGAAATGATTGACAAATCATAACTGTGATTTTATGATACATTTTATCTCCCTTTATTCACAATATCTTACAGAATTTCCAGAACTTTACTTTTTGCTTTCTCACCTCTGCACCAATTTTAACTTTTTCTGCATTCTTCACGTTCCATTTTCTGTCTCAGTTTCATCGCAAACTTTACACATATTCCTTGTCCTCTGTCCCCTCCTCCCTCCCACGCCGACTCCTCCTCACCATACACAGCACAATAAAAGCCCATTAGCGTTGGCTGAGTGGGTAAAAACTGTGGTGCATGAGCAGAACTGCGGACAAGATGTATTTAGACTTTAAAAAAATCCTTTGACAAAGTTTTATACCAAAGGTTATTAAACATCCACTGATCAGGGACTGGGGAACTGATTTTTGCAGATCCCTAGAGATTTGGGTTAGAATTAATGTTACTTAATAGCTTTATAAATGATCTGAAAAAGCAAATAATTTTTGTTCTGTTTGCTTGTTTTAGTTTTTAAATGATACTCTGCCCTTCTTGCCAGCACTTTGTACGTGTAAAACACAAAATTAGAGTCAGGAAACCTGAATTCTAGTTTGAGTGTTTCCCCAGTGAGGTGAGGTATAGCAAGTCATTTCAGTTTAGAGACATCATTTCATAACTGCAAGATGAGAATGGTAGAAAATAGGACTTTTAACAGCAAAAACTCCCTTTTCCAAATATATACATACATATAACCTCAAATATATAAATATATACATATATACACCTCTCTGTCTGAGGTCATTGGGAAATGCAAAAGCTTCAGGGGAAGGTGCAGGGAGACTTGAACATCTCATGGCTTCAACCATCGTTTTTGTACTGAAGACACAAAACCCATCCCTTCTGTCCATTCCTCTCGGAGTACTGGATCTCAGAATCTGTCTCTTCTGCTGAATGTCCCCAACTTTAAATCTCTCAGGCGGCGCAAATCCAGTTGTCCAAGACTGAGTCTGCAACCTCTCTCCACGTGCACCGGGTCTGCGTCCCATCTGTAAAAGCCTGCGGTGGAGAACGCCATCACTCCAGGGGCAGGGGTGGATTCAGGCTTTGCAGAGCATGAATCTTTAGCAATTTGATGGGGGTGGGAACTTTAAGGAAAATGATATGAAATGTGAATAAAATACAGTATAGGGCCTTGGAAAGTGCATGTCCAGTCCTCAGGGTTGGGCTTCACTAGTTTTGCAGTAAAACTGCCTCTGGCCAAGCCAGACCCTCAGGCACCGGGCACCGGGCACTGTTTCTGATTCCCATATTCCACCGTCTCCCAACATTGACCACTACTTCCCTTCCTCATCTGTGTCTTACGTCCAGGTGAGGAGCCGTTCTTTACCCGCCGTCTTGGGCAGGTCCTGCTCCTGTAAGGCCATGGCGGCACCCAGTGCCCCGTCTAGTGATTGTCGAGTCACCGCTCACTCTTTGTCCTAAAGTGCTTCTTGGGAGTTCAAGACCAGCCTGAGCAAAAGTGAGACCCCATCTCTACTAAAAAGAAAGAAAGAAAAAAAAAAAAAACCTAGCTGGGCATGGCAGCTCACACCTGCAGTCCCAGTGACCCAGGAGGCTGAGGCAGGAGGATCACTTGAGCCCAGGAGTTGGAGGTTGCAGTGAGCTAGGCTGACGCCAGGGCATTCTAGCCCAGGATGACAGAGTGAGACTCTGTCTCAACAAAAACAAACAAGGCAACTGAGCACCCCTCCTCACAGCCTCCCACCCCTTCATAAATATGTAAAAAAAATGGAACATGAAGACAGAGCACAGTTTTAGCCTAAGGACAGAGTGACCGGCGTCATCTATGTTGACAGCTGGCTCTGGAAAGAGATGCGCTCTCAGTGAACAGACCGGGGCACGACAGAGGTGACTGATAGAGCAGGGACACTCCCTGGGAAGTGTGCTCATGTTGGCTGCTTTTCCTGCGCGCATGGTGATGGGTGCCGGGAAAGGACCGCGTGTGCTGCCGAGCAAAAGCCATACCCAGGTCATTCAGCATAAACAAGCCTGCTTAAGAGGACGATGTACGTCCCGTTTGCTGTAGACAGTCCGACCTGAAAATTAACCGTGTCCGTCCGTGTTTTGCTGCTTTGGTTAAAGTACATATGAGAGTAGTTCATCAAAATATTATTACTAGACAATAAATCTTTTTGTTTATCAAACAAAAAGCAAATTAAGAACGCTTAAAAGTGAAGTGGTATTTGAAACCTCCCTTGCCTTCCTTCTCCCCAGACCTTCCCTGACATCCAGCGCAATCTGCCCCTTCCCAGCCGTGTGCCTGTCCCGCTGGAAGGTGAGTCTCTGCGGACAGGATTTTTACCTCTTGCTCCTGCAGCCGCATCCTAAGCATGTAGAAAAGTGTCTCAATAAATATTCGTAAAACTGCTGTCTTTCTTTTTCCCCTCTCTTTGTCTCGACCCCTCAGTAATGCCGTCCATTCCCTTCTTTGGAAGCACCTTTACTCTATGAAGGTGACACCTCCCTGGCTGGGCTGTGACGCATGCGCGCGATGAACGAATCAGCAGTCTCTGCGCTCTGGGGCTCCAAATCCAGCAAGCGCTGGGGTTCTGGGAAGAGCTGCATTGCGGGACAGGCGGCAGCCTGTGGGTGTCGTGTCCACAGGCGGCTGCGTGGAAGACCCACTGGCCGAAATGCAACACCCTGATGCGGCCTGGGGGCGGGACCGGGAGCCAAGCACGGAGGGCTGCCCTGGGCCCCTCCGGCCGGTTTGCTCAGGGCCCCCACCTGTGGTCGCCAGCAAGCGTGGGCCAGGCTGGGGCGCGGCGCGGAGCTGTGTCGCCGGGGTCACGTTCGTGGTGGGTTTTGCTCCTTATGCTGTGCGGACATTTTTAAACGGTCAGATTAGAACACGGTAAGGCATCTGCCTAAACAATGCCTTCATTTGAAGATTAGCACATCATCAGAATAGGAAAGAACTAAAAATAACAGCATTGAAAATGGTAAGAGAGTAAAATAAAAGCATTTATTATTCTCACGGTTTGCAGAACACAAATATGTGTGTGTATAAATATATACACATATACAAAATTTAGGAAAAACACAGAAAGAGTTGCTTTCTTTACATTCTAAAAACACTACTCAGTTTCAAAATATTGTATTTAAAAGAGTCATTGATCGTGTCGGGATATATATTTTAAAAGTTTCGGGCACTAAGCTTTTCAACATCAGTAGAAGAAATTTGCCCAAGGGCCTGGAAAGGGCGGGTGGTGCCTCGACCTAACCGCCCCCAAAGAGCCGTTCCCTCCTCTCTCGGCCACACCATTAGGCTCCGCTCTCCACTTTCAAGTGGCTTCAGATGGCCCCCAAAGGGGTGACTTAATACATCTGAAAACACTGAAATCCGATTTATGAAATGCCTTTTAAGCAGGAGTGCTGTCTCTATTCCCCGAAATCACTCCCTGCACGCTCCTGCGTGTCTCGCCGTCCGGCATCAGTGAGGACCGAGCCAAACTTCCCAGACAGCGCTGGCATGCCGGACAGTCAGCTGCCGCTAACTTAATAAAATCAGTGATTATTTTTGAACATTGATTTGTTTTTTTCCGAATTGTCAAAACCCGAGCCTCCCGAGGGTGCATCGGCCCACCTGCTGCTGTCACGGGGCGGCCGTGATTCGGCCACACGTGGACCGACGCCCACTGACGGGGAATGACAGCAGCCGTCACTGGCCATTTTCTACGGATGCTCTTCAAGACCCACGTTTTGAATTTGCGTAGCGTCCGTGGCAGAAATGGTCGACTGTAACAATATAGTTATATCTGTTTGCTTTTGTGGAGATCATTAGTTCCAGTACAATATAAAATACCTTTTTATTACACTCACTTGAACTCAGTTCAATTCAACGAAGACTCACTAAGGCTGAGAATCTACCATGTTCCAAACACCCTGAGAGTCCATAAGGACTGAAACCCCAGTGCCGAGTGGACGTAGGATTTGAGTGCAATATTATATCACAGGGGAGATAAACAGCCTCTTCTCAAATTACAGTGTCAGCACTGGCATTTTTATCAGAAAACCTCAGTGTACTTTGAAAATCAGAAAGGAGAATAAAATTTAAAGTAAATGTATAGAAATTTAAAAAATGAAACAAATCATTACTATAAGTGACTATTACATTAGTTTTATTCTCAAAAACAGATGGAATTTTTTTTTGTATCATGATCACCTGTAAAACCCATTGACTATTTTTATTTTTTTAAATGGAACAAAATTGGTGATGTTCAAAAACATGGCAGGCTGACAAAATTCTCAGGCTCTAGGCCCACATTATTTTATAATACTTGACATGTAACTGTGGAAAACTGACCTGTTTGTGTTCCTTGGATCTTTACAAAGAAAAGGGGTAACGATCAGTATTTACTGAGCCACTGCTGGGTCCCAGGTGCTACCACAAACAAGGCAGCTGCACACTGTTTTATTTAGCAAGAACCATTGCACCGGCTTTTTAAGTGAAATAGTATTTTACCCAATTTTTATGATAAGAAAATTGAGACTTTAAGTGGTTAATAATAATAATATGCACCTTCCTTTAATGTGTCAGTGCTGATATAAGGGCTTTTTTCCCCAAAGACCAGGAAAGAGTGACGTAATCACTTTTCTCATCCCTAAAAGATGGACAAGATAAAAGAGGTGATGTGGGACTACACAATTTTAATATGCAAAGTTTTATATATTTTTATGGTATCATGCCTTCAATAATATATAGCATTCATTAAAAAAGCAAAAAGCCTTGATTGCATAATGACCTTAAATGCTGCTTTTTAATGTTATAGAAATATCAGTTATCAGGGTTAAATTTAGATCAGTATTTTGAGAAGTTACACTTTGATTTCATGTTTTCATACGTAATATTTACTTTTTAACTGTTGTCTAGTACACGTTTATACATTTTTTTAAAATTCAAAATATTTGGTCAGTTGGATGACTCGGATTTTCTAATCCTTCTCTCTCGTTCACAGATGACGTGCAGGACGGAGACTCACTCGGTGACAGATCTTCCGGCCCCCGCCCCGGGCTGTCCACCCCACAGGTGTCCCCAAAACACAGGCAAGGTGCCCATCAGGGAAACTCAGAAACCACACAGCTTCAACTGCTTTGCTTCTTAGAGAGTAGAAAAGAGCTTTTCTTCTCACGTTTCTCAATCTCTTACAACGGCCACCACCTGCCTCCCACCCGTGAGCTACGTAAGTAGCTGTTGCCGGAAGGACGTGCTCTGGCTCCCGGGCTGCAGTCCGGATGCCCGTGAATCTCTCCTGCACTGCCGTGTCCCGCTCTGTACGTCTCACACTAAACTCGTGACTTGCAAAAGTATTCGAGGTACGCTTATCATAAATTGTCACTAATGCTGCTTGTTAGGTAAGTGACTTTGCTGCCATGTAACCTGTCAGCTGCGGATTACTTCTCTGCCAAATAGATTTCACTGGTGCCTCTGAAACTTAAGATTTGTATGAATACTTGTCATGTGTCTTAACAATGTGTGCTCTGTGAAGTCTACACATTAAAATTATCCCACATATTATGTGTCTCAGGCACTTTTAAAAGTATTTTTAAAAGTCTTCTAATGTATTATGTTACACTAAAACAATGGTTAATCCAATGAATGGATGTAAAATATACTGACACTTCGAAGTTATTAATTTTCCTCTATATATGCCTACTTTGTGATATACTAAAATACATATGTATTTGGAGTTACTTTTCTCAAAGAAAGCGGATATTTTTTCTTAGCATGCATTTTTAATCACATGCATCTCCTGTAGTTAATTCATACATACACACACGTGCACACACACACATGTTCCGACACAGGACAGATACAGCCAAGGGAATAGGTGCTCACACTTGTGAAAGGTAGTTGTTGGCCATGTCCTCATAATCTAGCTATGAAGAAGGTCATGTGGTTGATGCGCGTTATGGCATTTAACCAATACTTTAAATCTCGTGTAAATCCCGACATACATCATGTAAATGCACGCTGAATTTGCACAGGTAAATTGTATGGCGAGATGAGGTCACTAGGACTTAGCTCTTTCATTTGCGTGTCTGCAAGTACCAACAGCACACAGAGGAGTTGTCTAATGGTGATCTGCCATCCCCACTTGTCTTCAAATATCGTGATTTAGATAGAGCTCTAATGCGTGAGAGCAACGTGTCCCCGGAGCATTTTTCAGAATATAAATTAAGTGATATTATAACAGAAGCCCTCTCTGAGCTCAGCATAATGAATATGAACCACCGTGTACTCCTGACCAAGGTTATGGTGCGAGAATGAATTACTCTATTAACATCTCTTTTAAGTAGCATTAGTGATAATAAATGAAGAGATTTAATGTGATACTGATAATATTATTCATGCAAAAATAGCACACTTTATCTTGTTAAAACAATTAAAATGTGCTTTGAGGATATTTTACAGCACAGAGATATGATGCCAGAGAGTGCTCATTGCATGTTACTGAATACATCAGCGTTAGCCGGTAATGCCGATAATCTGATAAAAATCGAAAAGCTGATTTGTATGCTATGCTAATTCAGGATCATCTTCTTGGCCCTAGGTACTACCCAATGCTGCATACGATTGCAGCAAGCTTTAGTGGTGATATTAGATTAAATTCAATCCTTTTGCTGATATTTTTTTTCAAAGAAATTACATCCACCATTCTTTAGCATAAACCCTCTTTAGCTGCTAAGCAGCCTGTAATATTGCATTTTAAGCCTTGTATATTGCTGTTTTCTTCCCAGACATATTTAAGCTTTGTTGTCAGTTATAGATCATCTTATCCCAATCATGTAAATCCAAAAAAAAAAGCAAAGATCACTTATATGAATTGCTGGTGACCTTATTCTGAGCAGAGCATTAAAACCAACTTTACACAACTCTCAAATCTAGTGCCAGGAAGTGAAGGAACCCAGGACGACCTCCTGCCATTTAGTGGATTAGACTATTTCGTAAATAAACTGTATTCACCGTAAGAAACATTTTAAACAAAGGCGAGTTGGTTAGTAGGAACGGGATTTCCTTCTGGAGTGATGGAAAAGTTCTGGAACTAGACGTGATGGTTGATGACATTGTGAACGTACTAGATACACTGGTGGGGGCACTTTAAAGTGGTTAAAATGGTGAATTTCATTTTATGTAGGTTTATCATTATTAGAAAAAAAAAAAAAAGCGAGTGGCTCGCGACATGGGTGTGAGGCATCGCTCCCCTCCAGTAACCGGACCGGTCCGGGTCTGCGTGTCGCTCCTTCCCACTGGTGAGAGTTAAACTTTAGATAAATCATACATTTTTGTGAGATATGTTTTTCCTTCCTGGCGGGGTTTCCAAATGGTGTTTCTACATTTGAGCACAACTTTGTAAGATTCCTTCCTGACAAGGTTCCCCTCTACCTGGCACACACAAACATTTTTAGATTTTGCTCAGGAGGAATTATAGCTTTTTACCTTAAATGAATGAAGGCAAGTTATGGGTCTAAAGGACTTTCTTATTAGAGTTCATAATAACATTGTTATGATTATGCATTAAGATAATTATCTTTATTATTTCTACAAAAACTTAATATCATTTGGAAGAAACGATTATCTTTAAAATCTTGCAAACATGTTACATGGGGGAAATTTTCTTATTTGAATTAAGACTTTAGCAAAGCCCAGGAAATAGCAGTGTCGGCCCTGTCTCCACCAGCTTTTTAATTATGGCCATTTTTAGTTGATCCCACATAAATTTCACACGTACGAGTGGAGCTGAAGTTTCCAGAGCAAGATCGGGTTTTGCATTACTGACAAAACACATATTTACATGAATGAGCCTCCTTGACTGTACGTAATTAGTCAGGGGACAGGAGACTAATGGGATCCTCCAAGTAAGGACTTAAAGTATTAGTTTCTCATATTTATGATTAATGCTTTTCTGATCAGCCTGAGGCCCTGAGTAGGATCAGGAGACGCATGTTGGGTTAAATCATTCTTTGTTACAAAAACAGACATCATACTTCAGTGAAGCCCAAAGGGAAATCTTGAGTTGCTATTTATACCTTCATCAGAAATAAGCCAACTCAGAGCCAGGAAAAGTTGCTTTTTATTATTTATACTTTGAATGACTTCCTAAGTGTTTGGCACATTTGGAACACGCTCTTCCCATTGGCGGGAGGCAAGTTAGCACACGGGTGTGCACCCTGGTGTTGTGCTTCCGTGGCCTGCGCTTGCCTGGTCTGTTACGTCTCTGCTAATTTACCTGTTTGTGGGTGAG
>CM052443.1:1237127-1273906 GCA_028533085.1 Varecia variegata | reverse complement strand
TAGCTGGGACTACAGGCATGCGCCACCATGCCCGGCTAATTTTTTCTATATATATTTTAGTTGGCCAGATAATTTCTTTCTATTTTTTTAGTAGAGACGGGGTCTCGCTCTTGCTCAAGCTGGTCTCAAACTCCTGACCTCGAGTGATCCACCCGCCTCGGCCTCCCAGAGTGCTAGGATTACAGGCGTGAGCCACCTCGCACCCGGCCAAGAATCACTAAACTATTTCAAGAGGTTTCCAGACGTCTCAGTTCACAACACCCTCATGTCTCAGCAATTTTTTCCCAAAGTACCCCTAGGCCAAAAGAAATAGCTAACCATTGAGTGTATTAAATAGCTAGATTCAAAAAACTTTAATATACTTATCTCCTAGCAACTTTGTAGCTGTTTGGAAAAAAAACAATAAACATAAATGGAAAGAAAAATATAAAGAGTCAATTCCACTCTTAACTGCAAATACTTGTGGATAGGACTATTGCACCAGTTGTGCACTGCACAACTTCTCAAACCTTGGCATTGGATCAGACATCATCACCCTTCTAGGTTAGTCACATTGATTTTCACATGGCACATGATTTCCAGCATGTAAATCACCCAAACCCAGATTCCCCAAAATGTGAAGTCATAGAAGAGGTTGGAGCACCATCAAATGTGAAAGCTCTGAATTACCGGTAGCCCAGAGTTTGCATGTGCATGACTGGTGTCCAAACGGCGTGTTTCTCTCAAAAGTGTAGCATCCACCATGGCACATAGGTGGTGGAGACTGCGGAGCTAAACTGTCGCCAAGGTGCCATCCAGTTCTTCCATGATGCTCTGTGTGTCACGAGGTTCCTGTGACCATGTGTTGTGTGTCTTCTACACGCTGAGTGCTGGGAATGCAAAGGGCAGAGAAGCCACCAGCTCTGTCGGGACGTCAGGTGTGATGTGTAAATTCTACTTAGACAGAAAATTCCCGAGGGGGTGGCGGCTCGGGTTGGTGACAACAGAGGAGTCTCTGGGGGTGGGTAATAGTCTGGGGGTGTGAGGAGGTGGAACTTGCTGAAGGTGGCGGTGGATGTGCCCGTGGCCGGGCTCAGGGAGAGCAGGCCCAGAGGTGCCTCCTCGTGGAGCACCAGGCGATGCCTTGCTGGGATGAAGGACGTGAGGGACGAGGTAGATCTGGTCCGGGCGGGAGAAGAGAGGGGAAAGCAGGACTGTGGTCCAGATGGCTCTGGGACATTCAGGGGAAGGTTCCTGTGTGATTTCATCGCACAAACAAGAGAACCGCATTCCGAGAAGTGATTTTCTCAACTTGTCGATGACATGCTCAACCCATCCACATATGTGCGCATGAAGCGATCCCAGCAGAACAGGATATTAAATGTATATCACACAAGCTGTGAGATTTTTAGATTTTTTCTGCAGTGTCTTGGTGGTTCTGAGGCACGAAGGCTGCAGGAGCAGCGAGGCCGAGCGCGGCTGGGTGGGGCCTGGGGAGTGTGGGGCTTGGGTTGGGGCCGCAGCAATGCCACCGTGCGGGCCACATGTCGAGGCCCCCGCCCCAGCACCCCCAAAGGTGACTGTATGTGGAGACAGGGCCTTTGACCAGGTGGGGGAAAATGATGGTATCGGGCTGGGCCCTAACCCGACCTGGTTTACATCGTTCCTGTAAGAGGAGCTTTGGACACTCACTTGTGAGGGCTGCAAATCAGAGGACAGCCTGTGGCTCCGAGAGCCTCGTCCATCCTGTGGGCTGCCCCATCCTCCTCTTCCTGCCGTCTTCTTGCACAGACACCAAGACCTTGGCTATAAGGTTTGCAGGCACTTTTCCCTGAGAAACCTCTGAGTCAAGATGATGGTGTTAATCCATTGCTTTCCAGAGACTCTGCCAGTCTCAATTTCAAGGGAAAAATCATGGTTAAGGATTGAAAAAACTGAACACTGGCTTATTTCTTATAAGCACAGCCACGAGGCCAGTGTAGGGTGAGCTCCACCAAACCACTTACAGTATTTTCCATGGAGGAAGAGTCATTAGCGCAGCAAGTAACATCCCGGGAAATGCTAGATTACAGGGCACGCCAGAGGGCTCTGTGTCCATCAGCATTGATTCGAGGCTTGAGACGTGTCAAGGAGAAACAATGTCGTGTGGATCTCGGCGAGGCAGAGTGCACAGTTATGGATTTAGAGCAGGCTTGGTTATTTGCCATTGGAAATTTCTATTCGGGAAGCCAAAGACATTATGGGCAGGAGTTGACTAAGTCACAATGTGACCCCACAGCCTCCCTTTTTGTCCTGGGCTTAACCTACGAATGCCATTCCATTTATGAAAACAAAGAGACTTCAGTGTGAGGGGAGTAAAAGATAAAAGAGATTCTGCCAAATAACGGAAACAAAAAAACAAAAGCAAGCCCGTTTGGTGCTTGATAAATTGGGTTACATCCCAGCTAGCAAAATCAGAAATCTTGACTTTGGTCCTGGAGCCTAGGGTTTATATTCAGAAATATGCTCTTAAATTGGCAATTTGGATTTAGAAACAAGAGTAGAAGCTGCTCTAATGAACCATTCTCTGTATTTTTCTGAAGACGTTTTATGTTAGAGCAGACACATAAGCACAAATGTGAAGTTGAATTCGCACAATTAGAAGAATCTGTGATTGGAGGGCAGTGGCCTGGAAGAGCCGGACCCCAGCACTGAGCCCAGGGAACCGAATCCCAGACGCAGATGGGACTTGGGTTATCAGACCATCCTCAGAAGTCTGCAGAAACACAGCTCTGCCCCATTTTAGGGGAAACCTTTCATTTTTTCATATACTTTTATAGGTAGTTGCAGAAAATAAACCATGTTCAAGCTTACGAGTGATTCCATGAACATGCCTCAATATCGAGCCCCACTCACCACAGGCTGGGACTTGCAATTCGTTCCGAAGCTACCGTGTGATCAAGATGGTTGCCAGGTACTGCAGGAGGGACAAGAGAAGTATAACATAGACATGCAATTTACGATCAAATGAGGAGGCAATAGTAATCAAATGAAAGGGCAGCTAATTAGAAAAGGAGGGTGTCCAGCTGTGCTTTGCTGTTGAGAAGACTTCGAGAGCAGAGGACGAAGGCAGCTTCATGAACAAACAGAGCCACAGATAGGATCTCCTTGAAGTCACGGAAGGAATATTTCTTGCCTTTTCATCCCTTTTTGAATATTTGGCCACCTTTCCTCTTCTTTAGCATTAGACTTTCAAATGTGTTTCAGAACTGGAATTTTAGTCTGCAGACAGACTGGGCTTTGATATGTTTCTGCCTCACTCTCAGCCACCACGAGTCCTGTGGATGTCTTCACCCACCCAGCTCGGGCCAGACTGCGGTGACCCGGGATGGTGTTGAGGTGGCACAGGCAGGCTGAGAGCCACCGTCTCTTTGGTTTCTTCATCAGCCTCCCGCCCCTTTGTTCTCCCGCCTGTGGGCTCAAACATTGCCCAAGAGCAGCCGTGAGTCCGACGTTTGGCTTTGTTTTCTCCTGCGATTTTGCGGGCTGGGGAGACTGGTCCTGCCCTCCACATTGCGCATCTCTCATGTGACGCTGGTGCGTGTCTGTCCTCCCTGGGGACCGACATCCTGGGTGCTGCAGGGTCCGGGCTCCCTCTGGGCTCACGGCCTGTTTCTCTGGCCTGTGGAGAGATGAGTCTCTGCTCTGAGTGTTTATTTTTAAAATCTCATTTACCACCTTTCTGCTTTGGAGCAGAGAATATATTAAAGCCAGAATTTACTGCTCTGACTTAACTGTATTTTTTAAACAAAATAATTAATCTAACTCTATAATGTAGTTGATTTTGGCACTTGGATGCTTGTGTTGCTCTTTCTCAGAGTTGGGTTGCAGGTGAGTGTCCAACCTTCCTTTCCCAGCATAATTGAGAAGGCGCATTTCAGAACTCCCATTTTCCCCTTCAGCATATTCTCCTAGAGGGTGTTTTTCTTCTCCCTGATTGAACTCACGGCCCAGCGTCGCAGCCTCTGCCTTAGAATTCACAACCGAAACGAGCGGTCGCCGCCCATTTTTCATGGGGGCGCGGGGTCTGCAGCGTAGGAAAGTTTTCTCCAATGAGCCTAATGAATTCTGATATTCAGAACTGATATTAATGGCCTTTGATACTGCCGGTGTGGAAGCTTATTACTTCTGATGATGATTAAATTGAGTGAAATTTGTAGCAATATAGTTATGCATATTCTTAAGTCAGAAAGAAACCAAGACTGATATGCTATCTTGAAAAGTCTTTGCTTGAATAATAGTTTATTTGGAAATAAACAAAGAATAACACACTTGGTATAGGCAGCTACTTTATAAAGCTTTTCATTTTTTGAAGTGCAATTCTTTTATCCTTGACAGCCATTTTAGGCTAGAAGTCACTAAATATATTCATTTAATACACTAATTGCATGTCTCGGAACATTGGAGATGGACAAGTATACTAGAGAGTGTATCTGCTTCTGTTAGTGATCTGCTGCTTTTTGGAAAGTCACTGTCATTAAATTCTTCATGCAAAGCCTAAACCCTCCTCCCTCAGAGCTGCTGTGTTTATGTCACAGCTACGCACACTGCAGTTTAATTCTTTTTCTCTAATCCCATGAGGGAAATGTCCACTTCATAGAGGCAAAACAAAACAAACAAATTTAAAAAAGACATACTTTTTATCTGGTAAATGAGTCCCCGAATTCATGTTTGGTTTCAAGTGAGAGGTAATTTCTAATCATCATGGCATGAAAACAAAGCTAAATAAATAAATAAGTAGAAAGCTTCAATAGTTTTAGGATGTTGGTTAGTTGAAATTTAAATAAACATGACTATTATAACTAATTCATGAAAAAGGATTGAGAGCAATTTGCGACAGGGATGTGCATGGACAGCACAGTGTGACGGGCTTAGCCTGAATTGTGCAGGGCTGGGGCCAGCGTGTCCGTGAGCGAGAGCCCCTGGGGTGGTGGCATGGCTGTGCTTGGGGGCTGGCATTGGTGGGGGGAGCTGCAGAGCCTTCTGCCTTTCGTGCCCGACAGAGGCAGCACGTCGTGGCTGTCCTCCCAGAAACAGCGTGTGGGGCTGACACAGAGCCAGCCCCAAGGCACCTTTTACGAGCTGGCATTGCCGTGGGGTCAGAGCTTCCTGTACCGGGACATGTTGAGAGCAAGGGGTGAGCCAGCAGGTCCCAAGCCACTGCTGAGAGCTCTCACTGGGAAACAGTTTGTCATGAACCCCTGCACTTGTAGCTGGAGATTAAACAAATGAAAAATGGGTGGTGGAGGTGGGGGCCAAGTTTCTCACTGTTGCACCAGGAGGTTCCAAAAAAAGATGGAGGCGGGGGGGGGGGGAGGGGAGAGAGAGGGACATGGAAGGTTAACAGATGGACACGTGTAGAGAAAGCAGGTGGATGACAGAGAGATAGATGTAAATACAGAGGTAGAAATAGGTTACGATGGATGACAGAGAGAGACCATTGGAGATAGATAGATGTGTCTATGCCGGTGAGTTTTTAAGCACATTTATTCTATAAAAAGGATTGGGAAGTGGATCATGAGAAAAACATCAGGCAAATTTCAGTTAAAGAACAGTCTACAAAATGCCTGGTCAGTACTCCTCAGGACTGTCCAGGTCGTCAGAAACAGGAAAGTTTGAGAAGCTGCTGTATCACATGCAGGCGTGATGACTAGATGAGAGCTGGTGTCTGGGTGTGATCCGGACGGGATGGGGCATTGGGGAGCAGCGAGTGAAACCCCAATAAGGAAGAGGGTAGCTGACAGTACCCTGTCAGTGCTGGCTCCTCGGTCGTGACAAACGTACCCTGGCAAGGAAAGGTGGAACTGGGTGGAGGACAGGCAGGAACTCTCCACCGTGTTTGTATTAAATAACATAAATGTAAAATTATTCTGCAATTAATAATTTACTTAAATATAATACAGTGAAGCTTAAAATAATGTTCTGAGATTGGTCTTTGTTATTCCTCTGCCCTCTGTGTTATCCTGCCACCTGGGTTCTACTGCCATCTAGTATTTCCCTGTTGGCAGATGCTGGAGTCTTCTGTAGCAGAGCTGGGACGCTGTGCTGTGCAAGGTGGTTCCTCCTTCCCGACTCTGTCTTTCCTGAGCCCCGTGTCTCCTCCTGAATGGAGGACAGCACCTTCCAGAACAGCCACCAGTGCCTGGGCCAGGGCAGTGAGCCTGGAGTGCCCCCACCCCCTGCCCCAACCTCGGCTGAGGGCACCTCCTTTCCTCTCCTGTTAAATCGTAGCAAACCTTTAAAGCTAGTTCTCACAAAAACAGGAATCGTGTCTTGTTTTCACACACAATGACATCTAGACATTTTATTTCTCCCTTGAAAATCTCCAATTTATAATTCTTAGAGTTGTGTTTGAATTTTCTTTCATGTTGGCTTAGAACTCATGTTCCTTTTCTCTGTAACTTTCTAAAAGATTTAGGATACAACAGTGTGTTCTGAAAAGTAAGGGACATGAGACATTCTTAGTTGAAATAGAAGGGAAAACAGTTAATTTCACTCCGGATGACAGTTTTCCAGTGAACAACGGTGTCCGAGAGTTGACAAGAGGCAGTAATGAGTGTGGGAGAGGAGGACTGAGTCACCGCTGCTCCCCGCAAGCAATCACCGGAGAACATCCACTCTCTTCCAGCCAAAATACTATTAATACGTGTGTCAGCCCAGAGAGTGAACCTCACAGTGTGTGCGCATTGGAACAGTGCGGCAGAGAAAATGAAGAGTATCCTCTGGGACAGACTTTTCTTTTTCTCCGAGAGAGTCTTCATTATTCAGGCATTGTGATACTTCTCCTTTATTTGTGTAAAGATTAAATTGCACATGATTTCTAATGTTTCTGCTACTCCGACTGTCATAGGTCGGTGACCTTCATGCAAGCGAGATAATAGATACATCGTCTGCTGCTCGGCTACTGCTGTTCTTCCACAGCTCAGTACTTCTCTATTGTTATAAGTCGAAAGCAATTAAATAAAAATACAAGATAAGGCACCTCAAGGATCTTGAGAATTTCATATAAATCTCTACGTGACTGTATGTTAGCACAGATCTGTGTTATTATCTAGTGGAATGCTGAGAACGAGACATGCATGTAGGAGCCTGGATCGTGGGAGAAATGAAATGTTATTGAAGATGTAGCAATGTAGCTTCGAGAAACAAACTCTCCACATCTTTGAAACTTCTGATTAAGAGACGCTAATGAAAACCCACATGTGTTGGCGCCATCTCGAGTTTGGTAGATTTTCTTCTCGGTTCATCCTGTCTACACATAAATTGAATTTATATTCAGGAAGCACGTCCTGGAAAAAAAATTAAAAATAATTGATTGTTCCATCTTTTTAATGGTTGTTGCAATGGCAGGGATCTCTCTATAGTTGATGTTTCAGAATTGTCATGGGAAGTCACACAGTTACCTGGGGAATGCATGCTTCACCCTGCACTTTGGAACTCACAGTCTCTTATGGGCTAAACCCCCTTTACTCGGAAACCCCTCTCCAAATTCCTTCCATTTCTCCCTCTAGTTAAACCCTGGTTCTCACCTAAGGGCAATGCCCTTCCTGTAGCCTTCGGGAGCCGCTTCTCACTCCTGTAGCTCAGACAGCTGGGTACCAGAAGGCAGCATAGATGTGACTCCTGGGTAGTACCACACAGACAGCAGATGCCCCAATACTGCGTCTGTGTGCTTTGCAATTCTGCTCCCAAGAGCTGTGCTCCTGCATCCCGACCCGGCTACCCTGCAGTATCCCTCTCCGCTGACCTCCTCAGTAGGGGCCAGCCCTTGATTTCAACTCTGAAAGAAACTTCCTTGGCCCCAACTCTTGCCATCATCTCTGCCACGTTCATTCTGAGTCCAATGCTGGACAGCTCAGCGATAAATAAAAGAACGAAATAGCAAAGGAATGAACTGGCCAGCGACCTCCCCAGCAATGAAAGGGCCACGGAGCACCCTGCACATCCGGATACAGAAGCCATTGTGTTCTCAGACCAAAGATTAGGGTCCGATACTGATGTGGGCTCTGCCAAGATGGGTCACTGCTTATGACTGACGGGAGGAGGATACAGAATTATAGTAGGAGGAAAAAGCAATTGCAGTGGTTGTAAACCACACGTGTCACCCAAGGGGACCTTAGGCACTATTTGGGGACATTGGGGAGATTTCTAGTTGTCACAAATGAAAGAGAGTGATGCTGATGTGTAGTGTGCAGAGGTGAGAGATGCTGCTGAACTCCCTCCCAGGCACAGACAGCTCCCACCACCAAGAATGGTCTGGTCCAAGGCGTCCATAGAGTCCAGATGGAGAAATCCTCACCTAGCCTAAAATACAAAGGAGAAGCAAGAAGGTATCACGTGCAGCTGGGTGGAAAGGGGTTTGAACACAGAGAACTGACCACCAGAGAGGCACCAGGCGGGAAGCCGTGGGGAGTGTGGACAGAGCAGGGAGCGGGGATTTGGTGGAAAACCAGGACATTTGGAAGGGATTAACCAGAGCTGGGAAGGAAAGAGACTGTGGACAGGCATTTAAAGCCTTGGAGGCGTGTGCTGTTCAAAGACCTCAGACACCATCCTCAAATCTCCCATTCCCTGAGCATTACATGGACTTGCTAGGTACCACACGCACACACACACACACACATACACACACACACTCACACACGCACCAATTTTGGGAACTCTCCAAACCTGATACTTATTTTTTAAAATTCTTCTCATTCCTGTGATTTGACATTTCCTGCCCACCGTGCGCAGCCCTGCAATTTCTTGTCCACGTCTGCAGTAGGGAAACTTAATCTGCCAATTCTTCTCAAATCATCTTATCTAAAACCTTATTCAACCACTAAAAAGTATAAACATTTGCTCCCATGTAAACGACAACACAAACTACCTTCAGGGCAGGCAACCGCTTCTATTGAGGATTTAACATTAACAAGTTTAAATCATGAACAGATTATCCAAAAACTTTTTTAAAAGTTAGTCACCCATCATTTTTGACACTACTGAGATCCACATCACCTCTGAAAAAGATTGACCAGACCATTTGGGAGGGGAGGAATTAAACTGAAGAATTAAAGAGCAGACTTTGGACTAAGGTAGAAGTTAAAGTAACCGAGACCTAGACCCAGACTGCAGTTGCAGCCTTCTTCTTTACGCACCTCGTCACCCCAACTCTGTGGTGCCCCAAGAATCCACGGCCGTCTCAGGGCTGCTGTCTGCACCCCACTCTCAGAGAGCACTGAGGTTGATCTTTTTTCCTAACAATGCAATAGAAAGAAAGCCCACATTTCTGGGCTCTATACTATCTCCACTCCCCAGCCATCCCCAAAACTTCTAGCAATAATTTTTTTTTCAAATCATAATTGAAAACAGTTAAAAAATTCATAGAAAGTTCATTTGGCAAACTTTTTTCAGTCTATTTTGTTAAGCAAGGGTGAATTCAATGGCACATTAAACAGACTGACTGACTTTGTAATATGTTATACTTATGGCAATGCAAACACATGTGTGCACAGGTTGCAGGATGGATTTACAATATCCAGTGAAACTTGACTGGGAAGTTTTTAACTATACTTCTGTGTGTTTGTATATGTGTGTATTTGTGTTTGTGTGTATGGATGAGTGTGTCTGTGTGTGTCTGCATGTGTGCATACACGCTTGAGTGAATGTGTGAGTGTGTGCACACATGTGGATGAGTGAATGTGTGTGTTTGTGCATAGGTGTGTCTGTGCATGTGTGTGTATGTATGTGTGTGCATGTATGTTTTGGTGTGTATCTCTTCATGTGGGTGTATGTATGTATGTTTATGTACATGTGTGTATGTTTGGGTATGTATGCATGTGTGTTTGTGTGCATGTGTGTGCTTGTATGTGTGTCTGGGGGTGCGTGTGTGCATGTGTGTGTATGTGTACATGTGGATGTGCATGTGTGTGTCTGGGTGTGCATGTGTACATGTGTGTGCGTGTGTGTATATGTGCATGTGTGTGTGCTTGTGTGTGTACATGTGTGTGGGTGGGTGCCCTGAGACTATTTTCCTGGCCCTTCCATCTGCCTCCCTTCCCTGGACTCAGATTTCCCCTGTTCCTCCCCTAAGGTGCCTGTCTCCACTTGATTTCTCCAGGCTTACTTCATTACCATGTATTATCTGGTTCAAAGTCAAACCTGATCAATTAAAGACCAAAAAAATAAAACCGGAAAAGTGGCTAACTGTATTCTTTCTTGGTGAGTTACAATTAGCAAATGGACGATCCTTCATTGTCTCCATCATCAAGGAAAGAAGTACAGCGTGCTGCGCGCGGGTCTCTGTTAATCGGTAATACCCATCTGCAGCCTTTGTTTAGCCAGCCTGCGCCGCGCCTCTCCCGGACGAGCATGTTTATCGTGGTCTCCCGAAAGCCCAGAAGCCCATAGGTCAGAGAAGAGCGTTTTGATGGATTATGGGATTGTAACTGTCCCTGCCAGTTGACAGCTTTTATTGGCTGGGAGGATGAGCCTGTAAACCTTTATATAATTATTGTATTAAAGGCACTGTGCCTCTGTGTTGCTGGCGCTTGTTCAGGGATCAATGTGGAGATAATTTCAAAAATGAATAGTAAGTATTGATCGTCCCACGGTGGGGCCTTATCAGTGGCTGAGGCCGAGGGCTGCAGATTATAACTTCAATGTCATTTATGATGATATGATGCGTATTGCTGGGGAGCAATTTAAACAAAGGGCTGATTTAATTCGCAGTGGATTTTTGTAGTGTGATGGGTAATAAATCACAATCTATGTAATTTTTAGAAATGAACACATGTTGGCAGTAGTTCAGGGCAGTTCCTAAGAGATCTGAGAATGACCAGGGAGGGGAAACATTAGCCGAGAGCCCCCTCTGAATGATTGGGCTCCTCTCGATTCTGGCATTCACATGACCTTGGGGTCCCTGCTGGCAGCTGCTGGTTAATTTTCTTCACTGAGGACACAGTTTAACTTTCTATCTGTCTGCCAATTACCTGACATTTTCAACTTATCACCTTCTATTTTTTAAATGATTGGAGGCACATCCACATTTTGACATTTTTTTTAAAGCAAGTATTCATTTTGTTTGCTGCCGAGGCCTCTCTGACAGCCGGCTGCAGTGTCCGTTCCTCCCAGCAAAATTAACTGCAGTTTACATAACAACATAAGGGAAAACCAGGCATTTTTTATTGCGATTTCCAACACACCCTTGGTTAGATGCTGTCAACCTCCAAATTTCAACCTTAGCAAGAGACATGCACAGGGAGACAGACAGACAGCCTCTGAGAGAAATTATACGCAGTGGCACTTGTTTGAGGAGGGTTTTACTCTTAAAAACAAATCATGGTAATGTTAATCATTAAGGAATATCAGCACAGCAGGAGCAGGCTGATGAATCCCCCTAAAGCTAACAAGACTGAGGCAACCGTCATGAATCATAACTTGTTGATTTTAGTTATGATAATTCTGACAACGTAGTTTACATCCATCCATTTCAGAGGAAGGGAATTTCAGTATTTCAAGGCTATTGGACACAGATGCCTAGAGAAGCGTATGGAAGGACCAGAAAACTGAAAATAGAGTCCAGGCTGGGTCTGCAGAGGCCAGGGTTCCCCTGGACCCACACCGGCGTTTGGGGTGAATCCAGGTTCCACGGCCTTAGTGTCGGGGGTCCCCTGGGCTCCACTTCCCAGGGGTAGGACCCAGGGCAGCTTGGCCACACCCGAATACATAATCTTATATCCAAGGTCGAGTTTTATACTAAATGGTTCAGACTCAGTGAACGAGGACGCGCTGTTGGAGGGCAGTTTTCTCAGTCTATAGATTTATCTCAGTGGCTCATGACCCGAGATGCCACCACCTCCATTTAGAGCTCTTAGGCCGTAGCCCCAGAGAGCCAAAAATTAGAAGAAATCCTGTGGATTGCTTAGCTTACTTTTTTTACATTTTTAATCTCCCTCTATTTTCTAAAAGTAATCATGAAGCCCTGACCTTTCCCCTTGCACATCAATTCATGGTGAAAAACCTTTTGTCTTGTTGTAAATAATTCACCTGTATCTTTTGTTAAAGAGGCTCTGCCCTCCTCGTCCCGGCCAGTGTGTGCCGTCCACTCATCCCCCCGGCATTCGCCGTCTACAAATACACAACTGCATACCAATTGTCAGCATCTCAGAGACTCCTCCCTGCAACGCAGGCACGTTTTCCGTATGTCTGAATATCCCGAGGCTACCCTCCTCCTCCTCCTTAACTGCATTTACCTCTCACCTCACGGAGAGCACCTGTGCTGTCTCCCACCTTCCCCGTGCAGGTTCTCCCTGACCTGGCCACACACAGCATCCCACCCTCTCCCCAGTCTGCTCCAGCCACGTTAGGAGCAAAGGATCCGAGTGGAATCTCTGCAGTCCTTGGAATAGCAGGTGATTCCAATCATGTGCATAATTTTATCCTGAATCCTAACGTTTCCCTGCGTGGCTCCTACCCACGGAAACTTCCACTCCCCAAACGACTGTTGCCTCCCTTCCTGCAGCCGTCTCCCCTGAAGATGTTCTGGTGAGAATTTTGCTTTTCCTTCACGGAAATCTGTCGTGTCCTCCAGCTTTGATTTTTGACTCAGAGTCTAGATTTTGACTTTCTGTCATAAAAATGTGGATGTAAGTTTAACACAACAGACGCTGATTGGCCCCCAGCATATTCGGGCCGATGCTGAGTTCTAGGGGCACAGAGCCCAGGCGGGGAAGCCTCTCTCGGGAAGGAGCTCCCGTCACGCCACGCAGCGGCCTGCACGTGGCAGGCACCGGGCCCGAGGTGGCGGAACCTGGCTCCAGCCGCGAACCCGGGCAGGCTTCTCAGAGAAGACGGTGGCCCCGCCGGTGTGGACGGGCGAGGAGAGGAAAGCGGGCGCTTGGCTGAGAGGAAACAGTGCGCGGGAAGTCGTGGAGTCATGAACCGGGTCCGGGAGGGGAGAAGGGCCCGGGAGCGGGAGGGAATGCCGCTGGGCAGCGGGCTGGGGCTGGAAGGGGCAAAGTGACGGGAACACTCTTTAGAGACAAGGGTTCCTGTTAATCCCACTGTCCCCAGATCCACTGTTCTGATGAATTATCCGTTTAATAGCTTCCTAAGTCGTCATTTTGGAAAGTTATACCAATAAAATACTATAGTCTTTAAATTTTCCCCAATTTAAGGCCTCATTACCTCCCGTAATAAGTATACAGTTCCATCCCCAGCCCTGTACTGTACTTAAGAGCCAGCGCACATTTAACGAGGAAACGCCTTCCCAGTCGCGGGTTTTCTACTGTTTTCTGGTGTTTCCACTATTCCACGTCTTATGTTAATAAGAATAGAAGTGTAATTAACTGACTTTTCTACCTAAATGTGGTATTGCCTCTCTAAAATTAGAACTGTGAATTACATGAGAAAACCTTGTGTTGTCTCTTTTTTATGTGCGGTTCGAGTTGGTTTGCATTTATTTCAATATATTCTTAATAATACTGTCCTGGAAAAACATAACAGGAAGACATCTGTCCTGAAGGATTTATCTAATTTTAACAATTATAATAATTACATCTCAAAGCATGACCATAAGCTAGAAAAAAATAAAAAGTCTAAACCCTTCAAATGAGTTAGTTTGTATTAATAATAACCATATTTATATAATATTTTATTATTTAAATGTTGTGGTTTCTCTTATCTTGCAATGAGGGTGTGAAAGGAAACTTGTTATTATGTTATTGCCATTGTCATTAAGAATGGACATTACCGTGTCATTACAATGTCAGTGTCATTTACTGAGCACGTCTGTATATGAACCAGATGTTGTGACATTTTTCACTCACTGCCTCATTTGGTCTTTCAGTCACTCTGGTGCCACTGCAGTTAGTGTCCTCATTTTACAGGTGAGGACACAGAACATGTGACAGTCACCTGTCAGTCCGAGCAGCACATGGGGGAGGGGGAGATCCCACCTCAGTTCTGACTCCAAAGCTCACGTCTCAAAATTCATCAGAGTCTCCAAAAGACATGAATTATCTCCGGAGCAGGTTACAACCTAAGCAATTTTAGAGAATTAAGAATGTATTCTGGTCTTGTGAGACCCTGAGCAAAGGAGATTTTATCATATTTCTCCATTATCTATTCTGAAAATATCTACTCTCAAATTTGGGGAAAAGAATAACAAAATGTAACCTGTGTTTCAGTGAGAAGGTTAAATATATTTTAACCTTTATCCACAGACTAGCCCCTTGGCCCTGGGAAACAGGCAAGGTTAAGAAATGCCCCCCTTGTGTGTTCCGGAAAGGGCTCAGTGCAAGGAGTCAGCCCCCCACGTGGTGTGGGTAGGACTGCAGGGTGCCCCCTTGTTCTCCTGGAATGAGGCGGCCGAGACCCCCACAAAATGCTCGTGGACCAAACACGGTTAAGTATCCCTGCTCCTCCCAGAGCCCCCTCCCCCCACAGCCCAGCAGCCCTCCTGGGAACAGACCCACCCAGGTGGGCGATCTCCGCACCTGTGCACTCACCCCTCCCCCGGTCTCTGCCTTGGCTCCCCCCTCCCTGTGAGAGAGAAACCCCTGCTCTCCCTCGAGACAGGTGCAGACCCTCCCCGGCCCCCGGCCGCCACTGTCCTCTCCTGGCGGTAATCCTCCCGAGCATGTTCTCTCCTTGCTAAGCCTGGCTCTGTCTCTCCCTGGACTCCAACCTTTCACAGCACAGAATAAATGTCGGCTGCCGGACCACTCCACCTTCAGGAAGCAAACCGCTTCCTCTTCTCCAGGCTGACCCATCCCGGGCCCACCAGTGCCGGGTGCGCGGATGCCCACAGAGTTAACGCCACAGTTTGGAAAGAGAAGATTTCTGAAAAATTATTTCCAATGGTAACAAGTTTTGTACATGTTAAAAGATAAAAAAGTGGGTGGTTTTGATGCCTGGTAGTTTCAATTCTATACAATTAAATAAACTGGCATAAATTTCTCCTAAATGTTTACCAATGTGCAGAGGCATCATGATGAGATCAGACACTGTATGTAACCAAGGAGTAGAGAGCGAACGCGAGTGTCAGACAGGTGACATGGTCAGGGCACTGCCTGGCCCGCGGCGGAGGCCCTGAGCCCGCATGCATGTGAGCACGCACACACGCGATCTGCTTATTTGTGTTAGTGGACGGGGTCAGAGATGCGGATAAATCAATGTATCTGACTATTCTAAAATAATTACTATTGATCTATGGAGGACTGGAATTCTTGCCTTTATATTTGAATATTGATATATATGACACCCTGGAAATCCAGAGTCTTTGAAGTAAAATGATGATGACACCTTCTAAATATACCCGTCTCAAACGTGCTGCAGACGCTCTGGCTTCTAAATCCCAGTCTCTGCCCAGCGGAACCGGCCGCCCCTTGGTGTGCCCGGAACGTCACAAGCCCTGCTAGACAGACACGACTCACTCAGATGGGACAATTTCGGGGGGTTCCTAGGGCCTGTTCACAGAGCTGCAGGCAGGTGTAGGCCTGGGAACAGGTACTTCTAGGACTAAGACAAGGAGCAGGAGAAACCTGCTGGGACCTGCCCTCCCAGAGGTAACCTGGGGAGGGTCAGGGGCCCCGCTGCCTGTTTCCCACAGAGGGGTTGAGGAACAAAGGCCTTAATTGCACCCTCCTCATTCTGGGGGTTCCCACTGGCCGAGCGGTTGGCCCAGCCTTGGAGCCAGAACACAGAGCAGCGCGGGGAACGCGGCATGGGGGGAAGGGGGGAAGGGCTGAGAGTGGATCTGAACGGGAGGAGGAAGACACCAGTTACTGGCAACTCGGGGACGTTTAGGACGTCTACAACATGAAGGGATGGCGGGACCCCAACCTAAGAGCCCACGAGTCAGGGAAGGGGAAGGTTCCTGCTGGGGCCACCTGCCGACGGTGACCACATGATGGAGTGTGGGCCATGCGGGCCAGTGTGACAGAGGTGGAGAAAGTGACATTAGACCGGAGCGGGGTGCTTTTGACAGAGGTCGCTAGAGGAAACCCACCCTAGCTGCGCCTGCGGAAGTCCCAGCCGAATGCCAGAAACAGGTAGCGAGTGACCTGGCCACCAGGCTCAGAGGGGCCTGCGCACCTGCACGTGGCAGCCAGGACAGGAGCGAGGTTTGGGACAGGAGGACGGGGTGCTGGGACGGGGTGCGCGGGGAGCTGAGGGGGCAGAGGCGCGGGGGGGCGGGTGTCAGAGCGAGAGTGGCACTGCGCAGGCGGGGGGTGGGGACCGGGGCAACTCCCAGGACGGTGGTCACAGACGCTGGACACATTTCACAAAGAGAGAGGATGGAATTCGGTGACCAGTTGGTTACGGATCCAGTGAGGGGAGGGGAGATAGGAGTGACCAGGGTCATTACCGAGAGGTCGTGTCCCAGTCGGGAGTGAAGAGGGGAAGAGAATTGTATTAGGAACACGTGAGGGACAGAGGTGTGTGCATGAAAGCGTTTTCTGTTTAAATAAATTCTTTTTATAAAACTAACATACATTTTAAATAACCTGCAATAGATAACAAAACAAAACCAAGAAATTTAAGATGACCGCAATTGACTGTAACCATGGCTCCTAACAGACAGCTATGGCTTCTGCCGTTCTAGGACATTCATTCGGTAAGAAATGTCTGCTGTAGACGTCCTCTTCTACACAGAAATGTCACAACACAGGATCTGACATAGGGAAGGAGCCAAACAAATCCTCGTGCCAAGTTCCTTTGCAGAAATTCGGGTCATATATGTGCATGTACAGCATGATGACCTGTTTGCTTTAAAAACACAGTTACCTTTTTCCAAGCCATTGAATGATTCAAAATTATTCCACAATGCTTTTACAATAATTTTTAACCATCTTTGTCATTGAAGATTTTATTATAATTTTCATCATTATAAATATTTTATAGAGAAAACTTTAGTATATTTATTAATAAGATGTTTTGTTTAGTATAAATGGAAATTTGCTTTTGTACAGGTTGAACTTCAGCCTTTGGGAAAATATCCAGATGGAGTTGTCTAGTAAGTAGGCAGTAAGAAATGCCTCTGAACTATCCAAAAATGCCTTAATACACCAAATATTCATTTTATATGCTAATCTTCCGATGTCTATAATTGCCTTTTCTTGGAAAGACCTTGGGGAAGCGCCGACGAGGGTCGGTTGTCGAAGACCAGGTGGACGAAGAGTGGGGTAAGCCGGGTGCTCGGGACGCTCACCTGTCTCACCTGCTGCGAGGAGTGAGGAGAGTGGAGACGGGGACAAGGCGCTTCCAGGAAGGACGGGCAGAGCCGGGAGGAGGGAGTGTCCTGGCCCCTCAAGGAGGACGATGCGCCTTTCTGTTCGGTCTCCTCCGCAGGAGACGTCTGGGCTGGGGGTGCCGATTCTCGGTCAGAGCCCAGGCCGGGCTGACACCGCCCGCCGGGGCGCGGAAGCAGGAGAGGACACAGAGTCAGGATGAACCCGAGCGGCACCGCCCCCGGACCTGGCAGGGAGCACAAACAGCAACAAAGATCATCTCATTAAATATTTCACAGTTTGGCTCATTTACCCACAAAACATTGTCCCCCGAAGGCACCTTCCGCGCTGCTGGGCGCTGGTTTCCGAGAGGGCTGTGGACGCAGCGCAGCCTCTGCCTCTGTTCACGCCGTTTGTCGACATCCTCCAGCACGCGACGCCGGAGTCCAGCTGGGGGTTTTGAGGACACGTCCCCTCCGGTGCGCACAGGCACGCGCGTGGCGGGGTGGTCAGGGAGCCCCGCGTGGGGCTTTTCAGGCCACGTCCCCTCCTGTGAGCACAGGCACGTGCATGGCGGGGGTGGTCAGGGAGCCCCGCGTGGGGTTTTTGAGGACACGTCCCCTCCGGTGAGCACAGGCACGTGCATGGCGGGGGTGGTCAGGGAGCCCCGCGTGGGGTTTTTGAGGACACGTCCCCTCCGGTGCGCACAGGCACGCGCGTGGCGGGGTGGTCAGGGAGCCCCGCGCTGCCTGCGCTGCAGAGCGCCCGTCGGGACCACACACCCCCCACGCTTCGGTTTGAGTCCTAGGTGAAGAGGCGCGCACGGCAGGTCTAAATCCAGTATTTCCTGCTGCCAAGACGTGAATGAGCTAATTGTCTTTTAAATAGTTCACCTTACAAAGAATTTTCTTTCTTTATGTGAAAGGAGCTGTGATTTATTAATTTTCCTTTCTATTATTTGCTATAGACTTTCCCGAGCATCTTCCTCATAGATCACCTCCCTATTGAAGCTAATCCTGAAATCACAATGTAATTAGTGTAGATCGCAGGACATGTGCGAAATAAAACAAGCGAATTTAAAATATCTCCCAGCGCCTTTCACCAGGCGGTGCGGGGGACTCAATGAGGATTTCCAGGACAGCATCTCTCACCTTGGCAGACAATCCAACATAAAAGGTGACACAACAGGGCAGCAGGCACTTAAAAAAGATAGCGGGGAATGCTACAAAGAACTAAATTAGTAAAGGAAACTTAATTATCTTGCCTCCAGCCTCCCTCCGGTCAGTATCCCAATTGAACGCAGACAAAACTCAGCATTTTTATAAATGTACTACTCCAGACTTGGAACGACTCTTTTCCTAACCATTTATCTAGAACTGTGTGGGCCATTTCTTTTTCTTTTCTTTATCTATAGATTTAGAAAAAGTGAGCTTCACATCACGTTCATTAAAATATAGATATCCTCGCCCCTTTGTTTTTATAAGTAGCCCATTTTGACCTTTGTTTGCCAACTTAGAAAATGAGAACAAAGGAATTTTTAAAGATATCAATTATTTAGTATGAACACCTCACACACTTATCAAAATACTGTCAGAACGCTCCGTGATGCTCTTTTGTTCATAAACACACATCCACGTGCGTGCGTCAGAATACAGACAGGAGAGAGCGTTCTTCACGCCAAGGGCATAAATCTTAGCAAGGTACAAAACACGTGATTAAAGTCATTTCTGGAAAAGATCCATTCGTGAATAAGGATGATTAAAGAAGAAGCAGCATTTTCTTTGGGGTTGATAATTGCTATTTTATAGTATTTGTATGTAATAAATATTTCCAACCCTCTCTAATGTGGGAAGAGGCCCGGCAGAGGTTCCTTTCGTTTCCCTCCTTAGCCTTTTCTCCCTGACCTTGTCGCTCAACTTTGAAGGTACTTGGTGGCATCTCAGATTTCTGACCATGTTACTTGCACCCCAGGGAGAGACGGAGAGGCGATGTGCTGTGACATCACCTCTGCCAGGCCCCTCTTTCCCCCTCACCCAGCCGTGCTCACGGTGGTGTGTGTGCAGGCGCCGAGGGGGGCTTCCTGCCAGCAAAGAGCTGGGGAACACGGCACAGCCCCCACAACGTGCCGGGCTTCCGTTTCTGTCCGTCCTTGTCTGAGTTATGGAGCCAGGCTGGCACGCTTCCAGTCTCTGGCTGCGGCAGGTTTTTCATTAATGCATTTAGTCAAATGTTTGATTTTCAGTTCTTAAATGACGACAAACTACATGCAAAGAGTAAATGACTACAGAGGCAAAGGTTAGAAAGCTGCAAGAGCCAAGGCTCGGAAGTGTGGGGACTTGGCAGCAGAAGGGCTGACACGCACATCAACGCATTGACGACTGCAGACAAAAGCGTTCAGCGCAATGGTTAGAAGAACGTCTATTAAGAAGACTGCCATTGAACTTCTTCATCTTTGCTCTCGTAAGCTTTAGTTTGCTTCTGAAATCTGGTAATTACATTGCTATATATGTCAGGTATTTGAAACAGTTTGTGGAGGCTCTTACATAAAATAACAATCCCCTAGATAGTATTTCTCTAGTTTGTTCTACCCTGAAAATCATCATATGTTTTGAGGCAAAAAAAAAAAAAAGCCTCATAGTTATGAAAATAAAAATAAATACACCATAGAATTTTTAGTTTAATAGTCATCCTTGGATAACTTGGTAAGTAGTGTTGGTGGTTTACTTTAAACTTACCTACACACCCTTACGGTTTTATGTATTTAATGTATGCTCCACTCATTGTCATGTTAGCCTCTGCGTATGTGTATCTGTACGTTTCACACACACACATGGAGCAAATTCATACACAGGTGCCAGTTGCCAAGTGCAGCTTTCTGGGCATCTCAAATGCAGTATTTATCTGTCTGCAGAGGAAACTCTGCAGGCCGCACTGCCACTAGCTCAGCGGGGTCACTCAGACCAATGCAATTTACTCAATATTGGTCAGTTTGACTTCTGACCCTGGTCCCTGGACAGCGTATCCTTGGCAACCCTTGCTGCGTGTGAAGTCAGGATGTGTTTATTGGTCTCACTGGTGACAGCTTGCTAAGGGCTGCTGAACAGAGCCTGGTCTTTTCACAGAAATTAGAAATCCAATCCTATACCATATTCTGATCGGAGGGATATTACACAAGGAAGCCCACAACTCGGGCTTTCTAGGCCCTGAGTAGGAGCTGCAGGCCTTTAGCTTAGTTTCTTGCATATGTCATCAAATTGGAGTTATTTTCTTTGTTGTCTTATGGGGCAGGGGGAAAAGGAGTTAGATATGTTTTGTCACCTGTTTGTGAGATCTCTACATCTGAAATGTATGCACTGATCCAAAAATTGGCAAAATGAACCTGAAACTTTTATGGCAAATACCCCTTAGAAAATGTCATGGAATATTTTCATTTTTGTATTTAATTTATTTTATTTTTAATAAATTTTATTGTGCATAATTTAAGGTATACAACATGATGGTATGGGATACACACGGATTGCAAACAAGTTGCTATAGTGGGGCAAAGGGACATACCCGTCATCTTACAATACGCATTTTTTCACTTCTGTATTTTAAATGAGCTAATTACCAAGAAGGCACATTATGTCTTTATGTATTGCTGAGAAACTGTGGAAATTGGCAATCTATAAATATGGGAAGTAATGCCTGAACCATGCAGAAAATTCTGAAAATGTCATTTATGTAGAGGCTGTGTTGCCAAGTAACTCGAATTCAGTATCCGAAGTTTGCAGCTATAATACATTTCCTAGCAGACAGTGGGGAAATTAGAGATGATGAATTACTATGAAATAAACAGCTTGATCAGTGCTTATGGGAAATGTCCAATTGTCTCACACGTATCCCCAAATTTCACATGAAAGACACCTCCCTTAGCTGATGATGTGCAACTTGTTTCAACTTAACACTTTACTTTCTGTGTCGAGATTTGGAAGTAATGGTGCTCATTTCCATGTAAGACAAACAGTATTGAGGGCTGTCCCTGGAGCCTCTGCACACAGGGTGACACATGCCCCCACGCTCAGAAGCAGAACTTGTTACCAGACACACTCGATAGCCTACCCCGCTCCAAAAAGGTGGAAAGTAAAGAGGGAAACCAATTGGAAGATGGAGAAAGCAACAGAGAAAGAGAGACAGAGAGAGGGAGGAGGGGGTTAGCTCTTTGCCTGCCGACCGAACACTCACACTGACGTTTCCCAAAGAAGAGCGTTGACCGTCCTCCACAGAGGTGGCTGACAGTGTGTCGAGCTCCACCACAGCAGCAAAGAAGGCCACCAGCAATGTCAGCGGTGGCCGAGGCGGTGCGTGTTTCTTTTGCATTTGGAAGATCTAGTTGATATTTAATTGCTGTGAAATCCCATCAGTTTGATTCTCTGTTCAGGAGCAGGCAACCCTTGCATGGATTTGACCATTGTGTATGCTTTTTGATGATGTCTGATGTAGATGAAATGTTGGGATAATGAATTTAAGAGATTCTCGCTTGGACAAATCTTGAATATCTAAGTGCATCCCAGAATTGACAGGCTGAAATTTTCCTGGTCATTTTCGCTTCCTGCTATTTCGCATGTGTATGATCCACTCCCTCCGCGCTCAGCCTCCCCCTCTTCATCCCGACCCACTCGTGGTTTCTACCAAGAAACAATAAAGAAATGGAGCACAGGCACCGAGTGTGGGCACCACTTCAGGAAGGCTTTTTCCGCACTCGGGGGACGCACTCGCCACCTGTTGGTGCTCACGTGGGAGGCAGGTGTGACATCCCTGGCCACCAAGTGGGTCCTGGGAGTGGAACAGGCTGGACTAGGTTTTCTTCCAATACCTACACCCAAACCAGGGGTGACCAGTCTGTGTATTAAAGTCTTATCTGCAGAAAGGATTAGTATAGGATAATATAGTCATCCTTTGTTTTATAATAAAATAAAGTAGATATGTAATCTTTATGCATATATACAAATGAGGGTTTAAAAAATGTTCCCCATGTATAAATGGTGCATTGTGCCTCTATTTAGTTAGAGGTTCTATTTTTCTAACCATGTATACCATTGTTATCAGGATTTAGGAACAAAACAACAAACATCTTTTGGAAATTTTACTGTAAATAGGGCCCTGAGAGTTCCAATGAAGAAAAACATGATTTTTGCCCTCAAAGAGATGATATTTTTATTATAAATTTTACTATAAATTTCATCATTCTTTTCATTGTTTTATTTTATGCATTACTCTTATACCTAGTGGGAACAAAACCTTTAGTTTTTGTAATAAAACACCTTATGTGTAACTTTTATGTCTAAGTATTTTTTATTTGGTGCTTGTAAGCATTTTATCCAGTAAGTCTTTATCCTTCAAAGTTTTTGTTTTTAAAAATCCCATCTGCTCTTGCATTTTATAAAATCTTTGGTTATACTTTTATTATTAAATGTTTGTGCAAAATTCACCTTGGAATTCTATTGTTAAATGTCCTTTTTTGAAAGAAAGATGCCAACTTTTGTGACTATTTATAAGAAAGTATCAATTAAATACCACATACATCTGTAGTGTCAGCCAAACACATCAAGTGTTTATGGTCAAGAACCAAATTACATGATTTGCGGGAAGAAATTGCTGCTAAGTAGCTCTTTCATGCTGTTTAGCAACAATTTCCTTAATATGATCACATAAGCTGAAATCGTTATTTTCTGAATTCATTCCTAGGCAGTAAACTAACCCACACCTCAAGGATGTATTTTAGAAGACATAAATTCTGTAATCACAGAATGGTGTGGTCACACACCTGAGACGGGGTGGGCTCAGTTCTTCAGGCTCTGACTGTGTCAGACTTGCCCTCGTGACACCGCTGTCTGTCTGTCCTGGGCTACAGCACGAGTGGTGCCCAGAGCCCTCAGGAGCAAGGTGCTCGGCAGTGAGCAGGACAGGCGGGGGCTGGGCAGGCCAGAGGGAGAGGGCCTAGGTGTGCTCTTCCTGGGCTGCAACAACACGGGGGTGAGCAGTGCACTCACTGTGAGGTCACGTGATCAAGACCAAGCTTCTTCATCCTTCACCATGCAAATGATCTTCCCAAAGCAGCAACGACTTTGGTTTCTTCCATCATGATACACCTTGAAATTTAGTTTGACAAGAACGGAGGTGGTGACGTTGTGTGCTCACGGTACAGTGCCCCGTGGCTGCGCTGGCCCCACTGAGATCTCTCAGCCTAGATAGCGCCATGGGGCTCGGCCCCCCCACCCACTTGTTCCCTTTCATTATTGGCCCAACTCTCCCCTTTCATTTGGAAACCCATCCCATCGAGGCTCAGACCGACCTCCCTTCTCTGTTTTCTTAACTTTCTCTGCAAGTGCTTAACAATGCCTTATAAATTAAAAAAATTAAAAACTTCTTAAATTTGTTAAAATAAGAATTCATAAAAATATATATGTCAGAAAATATAATGTCAACATTTATGGCAAAATAATCATTAACGTTTTCAGGAACATCAGTTCACACACTAACACTGAAGGACACTGGTCATTTTTATGACGTGCTAAAAACACTTCTGATGTGGAGTTGAGCCTCCGTGTCAGTGGGTTCTGTGTCCATGGAATCAGCTAACCACAGATAAAAAAATATTAAAAAAAAAAAGAATGGTTGCTTCTGTACTGGACATGTCTAGACTTTTTTCTTGCCATTATTCCCTAAACGATAGAGTGTAACAACTATATACTTGTCGTTGACACTGTATCAGGTACTATGAACAATGTAGCCTGGTGCAAAGTGTGTAGGTTATATGCAAACGCTGCACCATTCTAGGCCAGGTGTGAGCGTCCGTGGGTCTCGGTGTCCACAGGGGACCCTGAACAAACCCTCAGTGGGTACAGAGGGAAAACTGTACACATTGTAATTTTCAAAAGCTTATGACATAGTCAATTAAATTTCTATATAGGGGCTTAATCATTTTAGGGGTTCTATGGTTTTGTGTATTATTAATAGAGTTCTATTAACAGTTACAGAGATAGGAATTAATAAGTGAACACTTGATTCATTGAAACTCTGCAATCTCTTCTTATAGAAAATAATGGTGTTCAAAAATAGAATTAAATTAATAATTAGAGTCCTCCCACTAGGAAATGAACTTTTCTCTTTGCATTTTTCTGCGCATCGTCTTGTTGCCACAGGAAGCACTCCCACGGAGCCCAATGTGCCACCTGGGGTGCGAGCTGGGCGCCCCCAGGCATGTGGCAGGTCCGGCAGGGAGCCGGAGAGAGGTTCCACCACGTCCCCGGGCCCCAGCCCACTGTGTCCCTTCAAGATGGGCAACAATATTGCCAGATCTGCATATTTTTAAGAGAAGCTGAATATCCCTAGATTCATCAAAAAAAATCCTAATTTTTAAATTTTAACTGAATTTTTAAAAAAATTCATCTTAGAAGCCAGATAAAACACTTGTGGTGTGGGCATGAAGCCTTCCGGTCGATCAGGACGTTCCATTTCAGGCAATACAAAGCCTGGATGTGCTCCAGCTCTCTGTGCCTCTCAACCCCTTCCCCACAACCGGACACAGCGGCCAGGTGAAGTGACACCAGGCCTGTCCTAGCTTGTGACCCCCAGGAAGACAAGTGTCCTCGCTCGGGACTCACTGGTTTTGTGAAAGACAAGAACAGGAACCACCAGACGTTGTACATTAGGGTAAAAACTTAACAAATAAAATCAGAATTTAGCAGAGGTCTATAGTGAAGCAGTTGCAGATAGACTTTTACCGGGTAATGAAGATGTGGACGGTGCGCTTTGTGTTAATAATACACACGGCGGGTGGGCAGAGCCCTCAGCAAGACCCTTGGTGCTCCAGACCAGGCTGCCCAAGCCGGATGCCATCATCAGGTGCTACTCAGGCAGGGACTGGCAGAGCTGTGTGCAGACGGTGTCTGGACTACTCCTGCGTCTGCGGCTGCACCAACACGCCTTCTCCACGGCCTTGTCGCGCTCTGGCTGTGAGCCGTGATTCGGGCATTGCCAAGAAACACCTCTGATGGCGTCTCTCAGTGCCCCTCCTGCAGCTCCGCTTCCTTAAAATTGTGGTTGTTCAAAAAATAAATACTTGATCTTTTTCTGGTTTCGAATTAACTAAAGAATTGTTGTGTTCAAGTTTTGCAAAATTACAAGATATTTTGATTTCATTTGATTGATTTCTAGAACTCTGATCTAACTAAAAAGTATTCAAATTTATTTTTATACATCTAAATTTGGGAGTTTGCTTGTTTGATGGTTTAAATTAAATTTTTTTTACTAATGTCAAAAAGTAAATGGAACAGTCATCGAAATAATATAACCCGTCATTATATTATGTATTTTAACATAGAATATTATGATAGAAATTCTATAGCTATTAAATACATATCATATATACACATGATTAGGTTGAAGTTTAATTGGTTCTTTTATCAATTCTAAAATTAAATAGGTATATATAATTTTAACGCTATGCTTTAGAGTTGAAAAAAAGCCTGAAACTCTTAACTATTAAATATTTTGTATTATTTTACCTAAAAAGAAATGCCAACAGGCTGCTATTTCGGTTGGTTCTTTGTTCAGTACTGTCCAAATGAATTCCCAGTAAAATAAGATTGCTTTTAACAATTCTAACTTGTCTAAGAAGATGGAGCTGGGAGATTACCTTTTCATCAGCACACACGCGTTTTCCGTGGGCCGTCCAGACGCACACACAGACGCAAACTTGTAATGAGCCGGCACTTGATCAAGCCCTTCTCCATCCTTCATTAAACGACAGAAAATTGCTCGTTGCTGGGTTTGTCAATGCGGCTTTCCCTCCCAGAAACCCATTTGTTTCACATGCTAGCACCGAATATTGCAGGGATTTGCAGATTTTAAGTGACAAATTGTGCCTAAGTTTACATTCTCCCAGAGCTGTGGTTAGTTTGGGCTGGTTGGGGTTTTGTTTTGTGTGATTTTTAATGAATTCAGACCATGCAGGGCAGAAGATGGCCCTGTGCTTCCCAGCCTGCATGCGGCCCGGGGTGTCCTGCATGCGGGGGCTGTGCTGCGCGATCTTTTTCCTGCATAAACATGTTTAAATGACTCTTTCCCCCCAAAACAATCTCCATGCAAGGTGTGATATATGTGGCTAGTTTAGACTAAAAGCACAAACAAAATGGGAAAAGTGCTCTTTCATTGCCTTCCTTCTGTTCTTCATTAAATCTTATTGAATTTGTCATCTTTTTTTAATTGCACTTACATGTAATGGTGGTGAAAGGACTTTTTTTTTTTTAATAAGTTAAAAACTTAACAATTTGACACCTTCTGAGAGAACAGCTCTTTTTGATCTTTTCAGATAAGGAAAAACACAAATAGCAGCAATGGTGCAGCTCTGTCAGGGCCACATTCTGATGTGTAGGATCATAATCAATGTAAATTATTGAGCTTTGCTGCTTTGTAGCAGGGAGGGTATAATGAATGGGGCTGTGCTTGTTTGAGCACTCATTATTTATTCATACCGAAAGATTAAACACACACTGTCATCGCTGAGATGCTACTGCAAAGGTGAGTGAACAGGTGCAACTTGAAGTGCACTTGAGGGTCGGGGTGGACAGAAGACGACAGCTCCCCGTGAGGACGGGCAGAGCTCAATTGCAGCATTTACGCCTGCTCCAGCTTCCATCCAAACAAATGGAGACGCCTTTCGGACCAACCCTGCAGCGGGCCCTGCCCTTTAATTGCCATTTACATAGCAGAGAATCATTAATTTCTAATTCACCTATTATTCACTCTCTTTAGTATGCTATGTCGATGTCTGTTTGGGGGCAGTGAAATAAATGTGGTTTCCACGTTGCTTTAGCTACTTGCATTTTGTGATTTTTTTCAGATGCTTTTTTGACCTTAACAGACTACTTTCTACACATAGCAAGCATAGAACTCTTGTTTAGATATGATTTATGATGCTACATTAACCCTTCATTGACCTAGAAATGCCCTAATATTAAAACAGTTTGACACACAGAAAATCAAAAGCCCTTTTATTGGAAGTGCTATTGTCCGCATCATAAGTTTCCTCCATGTGATGCCGCAGCCACCCCATCAATTCCCCACGACTATCGAGCACCGTATTGAAAAACTAATGGACAGGATCCTTCGTCATTTCTGTCCCAGTGACCAGCAAATAGCTCAGAGAACGTCTCCCTCTTCATATCACTCCGGGCATTTCTAAATGACACATCCAAGATAACGCATTAGCGTTTCAGGAAAAAAGACACATTGGAGGTGTAGGGGTGGATGGCAGAGGGCCCTTTGTCTACTCACCCACTTGCAAAATCGTGACTCTATTCTTTCCCATTTCTTGCCAGGGAGCGCACTTGGATGGAATACAGGGGGAAATGCCTCCTTTAATACACGAGCGTGTCCCCCAACTCCACAGCAATGGGATTTCAAGCGGAAGAGAGATTTAAATTTAGCGAACATTTTACTTAACAATAATGCAAACCCTGATGTGAACGTGGAAAACGCCAGTATTCACCTGGGGTGCACCAGCAGGGACCTCCCCGGTCGGGAAGCACAGACGTGGGCTTAGCAGGGGGTGCCCCGGGCTCTCCCGTCCTCACCCCTCTGAGGAGGGACCTTCCCTTGCCCCAGGGCTGGGCCAGCAGGAAGCACATTTCTCTGAATACACAGAACAGGGAGGCATCGGTTCTGCCCAGAGGGAGAAATGCGGGAAGGGAGATTGTCCCTATGGTCAGGGGGACCCAATTTAAGCAAACCCTGTCCACAAGCAAGAGTAATGGGCTTAATGAACATTAATAAACATCTGACCAAAAAGGACCCTGTCCACAAAGTCCTGAGGTCCTGTGCCACCCGGCGTGGGCAGACGTGGCTGGAGGACGACGTGTTCGTGGGGTGCGTGTGGCCTGGCGGTTCCCCACTTGCTTCCCGGAGCATGAAGCCCTGTCTGTGTTTGCCTGGTCATGTATGATATGTAAATGCAGGGGTGCAAGCGCACTTTAAGACCTCAGGCATGAAATTTAAAATTGAATCCTGTCAAATCATAGGAACTCAAGTGTAATTCTCCTAGTGTGGCTGACAGCAGGCTAATTAGCGATACCAGGGAGCGTCCCCTTCACCTTTAAGGTCACAAGCCGATGTACTTGCCTTGTTTATTAGCTTAACACAAAGGGTCATTATGGTAATCCCACCCTGCATGGGGTCTGGCTGTTTTCTTTCTTTTTTTTTTTTTTTTGTCTTACTTTGATTCTTGGTAATAAAGCCTTGTGAATAAATGAATTATAGTACAGCTTTGACAATCTTTTAATTAGTATTTATAATGCCTTTGAAAGTATTTGCACAAGAAAATTACTAAGATGGTACTTCACAAAATCCTGCGGACCTTCCTGTGTGTCTTCCAGGAGAGAGAACGCAACAAAGAGAGAGAGAGAAAGCAGGATTAAGCCCACTCCTAACTTCCCAATTATGGTTTCTGTTCAAAAATTAGAGCCTCCAAGTATAATTACTTCCCTATATATCTTCTGGCTAAACTTATTCTTTTGTTCTGTACTGTACTAAACTGCCTTAGCTATTTTATAAGAGCTAAGTATTTCGCTAAGCTCTTGCAATATTGAAAGAATCTATATTCTGAGAATTTGAAAACATGTCAGCCCACCTAAATTACATATTGATCAGGTTTAATTGCACGCCACCCATCAGTATTAGGTTTGAAAATTCATAAAAGAGAAATAATGTACTCTTTGTGGATGATTACTTCTGGGGCATTTAAATGAATTCCATCACTTAACCTAGGCTGAGACAGATTATTGAGTCCTGCGTCAAAGACCAATGCAGTAGAACAGCTGTTTCCCAACTATCAGAGAACAGCAGAGTGAAAACAATATAAATTTATATAGATTTTCTTTTAAGGAAAATAGCAAAGTAAAACATTAAAAGTAAACATTCATTTCTCAATTGTTTCCTGAATCACCCTCCTCATCGTCTTCTTTTATAAGCATTCATTTTTAATTCTTCTTGGATTCAAGGGCAGCCCTTTATTTCAAGTAGTAATTCACATCTTAATTAATATACAGTCATCAAAGAGATAAGCAAAGATAAATGATTTGCAGCTTGGTTTTATTTGTTAAGGTTAATTTTTTATGCAAGAGCATAAAAGGATTGTGACGCTGATTCCTTAGCAGGCAAACCATTTAATTTTGATGAAAAAACCCAAAGTTTTGTGTTGTCCACGGTGAAGGCTCTTTAAAAGCTATCTTCTCGTGAAGGTCACATTGGCTAAGAAAATGAGTTCGTCATTGGTTTTCACAACGTTCTTTCCATTTAGAAATTATGTTTGTTGGTATTGGTTGTGTTTTGAGAACTTGTGCTTATGTATGTTTTTCTTTACAGATTATCAATACAAAGTAAAAAGAACCAGTTAAAATCATTGGGCTTACTTGGATAATAGTTTAAGAGCTACATTTTATTTAGACACTGTGAGGTAATAAATATCTGTGAGCATAATTAACTGTCTTTATCTAAGTCTGGTCCTACAGATGCTGTTTTAGGACCTTCTGTATTGTCTTCTCTTGATGTTAATGTTCACTTTAGCCCTGAAAATTATCTGGGTCTGTGAGGTGCGCCCACAGGACTTGTTTTCGAATGCTGGGTTATTATATATGTGGCCAGCGAGCAGAGGCATCACTCTGTCTCGTCCTTGGCGTGAACAAAGCATGATGTTTTATTCCTCGTGAAGCAGAGGTAACTCTGTGCAAATGAACTTTCCCGACAGATCTGACTTCATTGTTCATTCGACTGAAATTACAGTTGTGGGAGGCAGGAAATAACGGTTCACTGGGGCCAGGGTCACAGTCCTATCTCGAGTCCTTACTGAGGTCACAATTGCATCAGAATCTTCCAGGAGAATCGGCTGTCAAATCCGAGACGACCCAGAGTCCGGCACCTCACAACACCCGGTATTTCCACCCCGGGTGGACGGCAGACGCCGTCCGATACACGGCGAGGAAAGTTTCGAGGTTTCCTCCGTTGGCGTCTGCCGTTTCATGAACACTTTAAACCCGTGTGTGTGTGTGTGTGTGTGTGTGTGTGTTGCTGTTCTTGTTTTGCTATATTCTTACGAAGAAAACGAGGGAAGAAAGGGGTGAATGGGTGTGGTCAGTGACGCCCCGTGTGAAGCTCCGTGTGAAGCTCCCCGCACGTCCAACACACGGCAGTCGGCCGGCCATGAGGTCAGATCAGCCATGTTATTAAAGGTTTATCAACACTGTATTCACAGAAAAGGAAGACGCTTTCACTTCGCAAATCTACTATCTGCTATCTAATCTACCTAAATCATCCACGGGACATATAACTTTTTCCCAAGACTTTAATGAAAATCAAGAAAAAAGCTGATAGCCAGGGAAAATTTTGAACTTTCTTTTTATAGAACCCTTAAAATCCTTTCCTGATAGGTTGTCATTATGCGTCAAGGAAGAATTGATTTTACTTTTGTCTATCCAAACACAAAGCACAAAACAAAGTGTTCATGGCAAGAAATTGTCTTAGAGCAAAAGCTGCTGGAGGCTGAGGGCCGTGAGGGGGGGAGAGAGCGCTGTCCTAACGGTGACGGGAGAACGGGCACAGGAAATGCACGGAATCTCCTTCTCTGGTCCGTGTCATCACTGAAAAATAACACACGTGGCCAAACTACTGAGACTGCGCTTTTACAGACGGGGAGCACAGCCAGGAACTCGGCCGGGCTCTCCCAATTTCATGCTCCTCATTGGTAAATGGGCTTTAGTCTCTCAGGTTTATTGTTTAGGTTAAAGTAGACGATATACGCAAATCGCATTGCCTAGCATTGGTGCACACTAGACAGTAAAATTTTCCTTCCGCACCATTGAATCAATCCATTATAAAATATAACACAGAACCTAGATTTTGGAGTGGATTATGGAGATAGTTGGTTTTTCAATCATCTCGAAATCCATAAAGAATTAAGTCCCAAGTTTGTGAAGAGGGGCGGGGGAAGCGAGACCGCTGTCCTGTTTCCTTCTGCCCCGGGAAAAGTTGATGCCACACTGTCCACTGCACAGCTCCCCATCACCCTCCGAAGCTAATCGACAGCAAGAACTTTCTGTGCAAAGTCAGCTCATTTAGTGAAAAATTAAGTACCCTGTACTTAAAAATCTCACACTATGAAATAGTATTTGAGACAATGGGAGGAACGTGATGGGCAAATTATTATTATTAATAAATTATTTATGAAATTTCACCTTACTTGGTTTTATACCCTAAAATAAAAAACATTCTTATTCAGTTCATGTAGCTATGGGAAGACATTTCTTATAACACACCATTCAGAGTAAACGTTTTCACATACGTTGTGCGCGTTGTCCTTATCAACGGCTGGCTGGTCTGTAACTGAGGCACAAATGAAACCAGTTTTGCAAGAAAGATGCCTATATTCAGTCAAGTAACCAGGCCAGGGGGCTTTGTGAGGTAGAGCAGGAAGGCCTGGACTGCGTATATCTGCCTTCCACCTTTTTTGGGTGGGGTTGAAGAGCAGTGGAACAAGAATTAAGAATTCAGATTTTCCCAACCTCTGCTGTCTTTCCTTTGGGTGGAGAAGGGCAGCAGAGGACATTGTGGACACCACCCCCAGGGGCCCTGCATGGCTGGAGTGGGGTGAGAAGAGCTTAGTAAAGAAACTGCATTCTGAAATAGACAAAACAATAGTTGTCTTCTAAACATAATTTATTTCATTCTCATTCACAAAAGCCACCAAACCAAATATTGTGTAGTTATGATAAATAAAAAATTTTAAATTATAATATGCCTATAAAATAAGATCCAGAATGTATTTGAGATTTTGTAATTTAACTTAAAGAAATGTGACCCGATACTCAAGATTAAGGGAAATGTTCAAAATTTTCTCAACAACCCTCCATCATTTATTCTTGGTGTTTCAACTCTTATCCTTGAAGTTCTTGGTGCTTTGGAGTTTTGCAGTAACAATCTTCTTTATCTAGTGGATAAATCAATAACAAATCACTTATTCCTTAGTACCTGAGAAACGAAGCCTGCAGAAGCCCTAATGTGCTTTTTGGTGAACCAGATTAAAGCGTGTCCACAATAAATCACCCCCAACCGTTCTCTCTGAATTCTGAGAGGGCCGATGCCCTCAGTACGCTGTAAATGTTTCTCTTCTCGGGTGGCTCTGGGGCAAACGCCTTCTGTCCTGGAACCAGCCACCACCGTAACCCTTCTTTGTCGTGTAGCCTCATGGTGTCTATATTTGGAAAATAACGCTCAAAACTCTAGCTTTGGGGAATGGAGAAAAATAGAATGAAATAAACTAAACTATTTAGCCAATGATTGAACAGGAATTTAATAATAATTACGTTTACTGAATTGAAAGTTCTATCAAAACTTACGTATGCCTATTACGGGTTGAATTGTGTCCCCCCCAAAAAGATACATGGAGCCCTAACTCCCAGCCCCTCAGAATGTGACCTTCCTTTGAGATACGTGTCCTGTAGGGTAAACACACTGAGTGAGGGCCCTGGGGAGAACTCCAGCCCAGCACAACCGGGGCTCCCACAGAGGGTGGAAACTCGGCCAGAGGTGGACGTACCCGAGGGGAGGTGATGGGAAGAGACAGGCAAAGGTGCCACAGGCCCGCCAAGGGGCGAGGTCGGTGCTGAGTGTCCTTCAAAGGCCTCAGAAGGAGCCAACCCTGCGTCACCTCGATCTTGCAGTTCCAGCCCCCAGGACTTGGAGAAAGTAAGTTCCTGTGTTTCAGCCCTTCGTACAGCAGCCGTAGGAAACCAATGCCAAGCCCTAAATTAGGGAAACATCAGTACGTAAAATATGAAATACTTGGATAAATTGTGTTACCTGAAAACTCTGATGCTTTCCTAAATTTTACCAAACCACAGAGAGCTTCTATTTTGACAACTTTTTCATATAGTAAGATATATACCATTTTCCCCTATGAAAGGGTTACCATGTATACAATAGAATTTTATTGCATTGACTGTCACACTAGAAATTTTTTTTTTTACTTTGGGCCACAGTGTTTTATTATGAAAATAGAGTAAAAACTTAGGAAACAAAACAGCCTTTCCTAATTTTATGATAAATTTGGTTTTTTTGATTATTTTCTGTGTGTGAGTTATATGCACCTTGAAAAACAGTTCACACAGCTCCCACGGTAAAGAGACGTGTGAGTTACAAACACTTCACGAGGCCCCGGGCTCAGAACTCGCTCGAGTTAAATACAACTCACAGAGCAGTTACTGTGTTAAAACACGGGAAGTCGTAGAGGACAAAGTCAAGTGTCCAAAGTCACCACAAATATCACGGTATGAGGATTCCAATGGCTCCCTTTTCATGAAAATTTTTGTCTTTTATACATATGATGGTTTCTTAAATTGCTACAAGAATACAAATTAGACTGCATTTAATGTTTCTATTTCTTTCCTTCAGCAACACTGTTTCTCAGATTTATTTCTTGTGGCATGAGTGTGAGTGAGCGTGTGTGAACGTGCATGAGCGTGTGTGCTCTGCTGTCTTACTAATTCTCCCCAGAGCTCCATGAATCTTGCTCATTTACCCCATTTATGTTGCAAGGTCTGGACCGGCCAGCCCTGTCTCCCGGACACGTGGCTCAGGGTTTTCTGTTTTCCAGAATGGACGGATAAACTTCACTCTGGGTTTGGAAGCACCTGTTGTTCCTTCGTTCCCAAATATTTCTTTCCTGGACACTGATGTGGCTTCGAGCTTGTCCCCACCTCTGCTGTCACCTGGGCTCTCCGTCCACAGCCCCCTTGTATACAGTCCCCAGTGCTTGGTGGCTCTGTCTCTCCCTCCATTCCTATGCATGTCTATGTGGGTGTGTAAAATAATAAATTATGCATGTACTTGTGCATATGTAAATTCATTGTTATTCCCAAATTACATAAAGAGAATAAAATAATGTGTAATCTAATTACACAAATTAAAACTTTACAAAATTTAGTTTCTCCCGAAATAACATTTTGGGAGGAGAAGGCAGTGCGTGAGCCCTCCGCATTCCATCAGCTGGCGCTTTGCTCGGGGCCGAATGCAGGTGTGACCTCCACCTGCTGCGGTTCCTGTAGGCACGAGCCGCAGCTCGGGGGCAGCAGTGACTCGAGCTCTGCCTGGCAGCAGAGAGTAGTTACAAGGCTTCGCTGGGGGAAAAGCGCTCAGCTGTGGGTTCACAGAAGTAACTCCCTTCCACACGCTCTCACACTCGTGACCGTGTGTCGGCTTCCCGGGTGGGCACACGCAGCAGCATCCTGCAGCCACAGCCCAGCCCTGCGTGGGCCTGACCCTGTCCTCTGCTGGAGCCGGTTATGGGAGGGCCCCATGCTGGGAAGCCCCTGGGAGAATTTGCCTCTCAGTAACACCCCACTGGCGGGAAGGAAGGACTGACGCAGCCACAACAGGGGTGAACCTCGAAAACACGGTGTTCGGGGAAAGACGCTGGTCACCAAGGGCCGAGCATCGCATGGTCCCACGCACATGACACGCCCAGAACAGGCCAACCCACAGAGACAGGGCGTAGATTAAAGTGGTGGCCACCGTCTGCGGGGAGGGGGTGGGAAGGGTGACAGCTAATGGCACGGGGTTCCTTTTGGGGTGGTGAAAACTCCTGGTGTCACACAGTGGTGGTAGCTGCATAATCTTGCAAATATACTGAAACCCACTGCATTGTGCACTTTAAAAGGTGCATTTCATAATGTACGAATTATGTTCAATAAAACAAGAACCTCTTTGCCAGTCAGCACTGCAGTCCGGGCTGACGATTCCATGGCTCCCAAGAGCTCTTGTCACCCTCAGGCCACATATGCGCGAGGTCAGGGTGTGCCTGGCACGCGTACAGTGATGGGGACCAAGTGAGCGAGCTGAGGTTGTCCTGAGGCTCCTGGGCAGGGTTTCCACCGAAACACCCTCGCTGGGGTCCTCGCCACCCACTGGGCTCGTAACCCTGCAGAGGACCCTCTTACAGTGTCCCCAACCTAATGCGTTTTGGGTCCTGCCTAGGTCTAGCTGGTGACCCTAGCACATCTCACACAATGTTTCCTTGCAGGACAAAAAAGTCACCCACGCCCACCCTCTCTGCACCTGGTGGCTGTGGACTGGACGTCCTCCAGGTGGCCAGGCTGGAAGTGCCCTCAGGGACCCCACGCTCAGGGCCCACCCAGCTGCCGGCCACACCTCTCGCCAGCCTCCTTCTCAGAGCAAGCCCTGCCCCAGCCTGCTCTGTGCACTCTCACCCCCAGGAAGCTGCCCAGGGGTCTCAACGGCCCGCAGGGCTCACTGCACACCCTCCTGACCTCACCCAGTCAGGACCCCCGGCCACCCTGGCCTGGGGGCTCCACCCCCAGCTTCTGCCTCCCTCCGAGGCCCGCAGCCCTCTCCTCCCGGGACCAGCGTCCATGCAGCCCCTCCTCTCTCGTCGCCAGCCCGAGCCCACGCTCCCGTGAGCCTGCCCACCCACCTGCTGCCGCTGCGCCCGCAGCCCGAGTCCCTGGCCGAGCCCTGAACTGTGCTTGGAAGGGAACTCGGTGAGGGTGAGATTTCGCCTGGAGCTTTTGTAACTGCTGAGTCCCCACGTCCCAGAAGAGGGTCTGACCCAAGGTAGGTCCGTGATAAAGCCACGAGGTAGCTGAATACGGAAGAGCGGTCATGGTTGTTAACGGCAATGCCCGTTGTACCCATGTGTGTGCCCATTGTGTTTACATGCGTGTTCATGCATGTGTTCATGTGTGCACTTTTCACGTGCATTTGTACATGCTCAGGTGTTTAAATGTGTGTTTATGTCGTACCCTTACATGTGTGTTCATGTATCTTCCTGTGTGTTGATGTGTGCACCTCTTGTGTTTGCATGTTTACACATGTGTTCACATGCACATTTAGAGGTATACCGCATATGTTCATGTTTATGTGTTTATGCATGTTTCCTGTGTGCCCGTGCCTGCTTACATGCATGTTTGCGTGTGTGCCTTCATGTACCATGTGTTTCCGTGTGTGCTTACGTGCATGGAGGGGACCTTTATTGTGTGCCCAACACTATCTTAGGAATGTCACGTCTAAGCTTGCTTGATGAGCTCTTACCCCAGAGCGCAGGTAGCTTTAGAGGAACATTCTAGAGCCAAACGCTCCCAAACCGGGAAGGCAGAACTGACTCGCGTTGTCCGCGTTCCGGGCAACTGTGAAGGGAGAACCGAGAGAGAAGAACCGTCCTCCAACCTCCAAAGGAAGCTCACGTTCCTCCTGGAGAGGAGCCACTTAGAAAACAGCCAACTGTGGTGTGAACGACTTGAAACCGTCCTGACCACAGTGGTCCTCTTCCTTCTCCGCTGTTGAAGACGAATCGGGAGGAGTTTTGTGTTCCTTATCTGCTTTCCTTATAATTGCCCTCTTTGACTCAGACAGGCAAATGGCCGCAGATAAGGGTTTGCAAATAGAAAAATGTTTCTCCTCATTCTCACTGATAACACATACATTCTTCCTTGTTTT
>CM052443.1:1229174-1231674 GCA_028533085.1 Varecia variegata | reverse complement strand
AGGTTAAACATATTCCTCTTTTCCCTCTATTTTCTGTAAGCTGATATTTAGAGAGAATTAATCAGATTCAGAGATTTTTAGTTTGCGTGCTATTTGTTTTTTTGCATGTTTTCCACAAGACTAATGGTGGTCACATTTTCTTTCTTTCTCCTTTTTGCTACATTTGCAGCCAGTGGTGCTTGATGACTGTTCCTAGGAATGCATTAGGAGCTGTCAAATAATAACTCTTTACCGTCTCCTGTTTTCACTGGTTCCTTTGCACATGTCCGTGAGCAGGTATTTCTTTGCACCTGTTGACAGAGCCGCTGGTACTGTGCACACATGACAAATGCTCGATTCTTAATTTTTCCTTTACCAGTTTTCAAGGTAATCAATCGGTGACTATTGGTTTCCTGTTGCTACTACAATAAATTGCTACAAACTTATAACGCAAATTTATTCTTTTACAGTTTAACCAAAAGGAGGGCAGAAGTCTGAAACGGGTCCACATGGCTGTTTTTTTCCAGAGGCTGTAGGGGGATCCGTTCCCTGCCTTTGCAGCTTCCAGAAGCCCTCTGCTCCCTGCCCCGGGACCACCCTCCTCCAAAATGCCAGCAAAGGAGCATCTTTGTGCCCCTCCCACCTCTGCCTCGGTCCTCACTCCTCTCTTTGTACCAACGACCCTCCTGCCCTGTTAGAAAGACCCTCTGATTGCACCAGGTCCACCAGATTTCCCATCTCAAGGTCCTTAAAGTCACATCTATGAAGTCCTTTTTGTCATACACGGAACGTATTTATAGGTTCTGAGGATGAGGATGACGTCACATTCAGGGGGCCATCATTCTGCCTACCACAGTGGCCAAGCACTTTTTCTTGGATACTATTTTGGATGTACAAACTTAAACATGTTTGGTGGGTTTCAATCAATTGTAGTATCACAGAACTTCACGTTGTCCCTCTCCAGCCCTGGCCTGGGGGATCCTGTGTCTTTTGTACGTGATCTTTGCAATCTTGCTTATCTTCCTTGCTATCCAGATATTGCCCAGAGACTCTGATTATTGCTGTGTTAGTTATTTTTGTCTAGGCCTTAACAACTCAAGTTTAGGATAAAGCAGTTAACATAGCCTCCTCTATCTTACATATGTATTTTCTTTCTTCCATATTAGGGATTCTGGGTTCTAAGACACAGAATGATAGAACTAGAATTCTTTTTAATCACTTATTTGCTTTTTGTCCACACTACGCATACAGCAGTCTCAAAATGGCAGTATCCACCCTACCCAATGGTGTGGCACGGCACACACACACCCGGCCCCGTCCATGCCACAGCTGCCCCCACCCAAACCGTGGATGCCTGCGGCCACTGTGCCTCCTCTTCCTGTTCCCTCCAGCCCCTCACCACTGCGGGTGGCTGCGTGTTCACGGCTCACCACCAGCACTGACGCCAACGTCTTCCTAATCATTGCAGTAACTGGATGCCAATACTCCAGTGGCTTTCCAGGGAGGATTTGCGGAAGAATATTCTGGAGTTTTCATATGTTGATCGGCGTTTGTCTGTGGTCTTTATGTTCAAAGGCAAATATAAATGGATGGTAATGCTTGGCTCACATTCACTTTCTCCGAGTTCTTAAATACGATGCCCCATTTGATTTTGCGGCATAGGTCTTGCAGTTAAAAGTTTCACGACAAGCTCGTTTTCCCCACTATAATTCACTTGGTTTTTGGCTTAGATTCCCAGCTGATTTCTTCATCTTTGACTAGAGTATGTCCTGGTGTTGGGCATTCTGTATTAATGTTTTCAGATACATGGTATACCCTCTCACTATGTATTTCAGATCTTTTTAAATAATTACTATTTCAGGAGAGTTTTCTTTAATTATAGATTTTAGTATTTGTTGTTTCTTTGCTTTCACTTCCTTCTTCATAGACTCCTATCATACATATGTTGGATTTTTTTCTTTCTCTGCTATATATCCTTTTTTATTTTATTCTTTTTGTCTCTTTTTTGTTGATTTTTGATTTTGCTCATTTTTATTCTGTATTCTCATAAGACATTACCTGTTCTGCCTACTTGCTCTTGTGTCCATTCTAGCGCAGTATTCGATTCTCAAGGCACGTTTCCTTTCATTCTAGTTCTTTCAAGTTATATTATATAATTTCTGTGTTTATGTTTTAACAATTCTAGTACATGTTGATCTTTTGTAGCTTGCATAATTTTCTTAGTGTTTTCAACTAATTTTGAAATACTAGGTTAGATTTTTATGCATCCGAGGTGGACGCAGGAACAGACATTCAAGGTGGGCAAACTAGACAATCATCCTGCTGAGGACAGTAGAAATAACTTTCCTTGGTAAAGGTTAGAATCAGCGTCATGAAGGATATGCAAAGCTAGGAAGGTTCAAACATAGGGGAGGAAGGAGGCTGAACACAAAGGAAGATGCTTGGGTCACACGGCCTAGAATCCAAAGTAGTTACGGAGAGCGGAGCAGGTACCTCCTCTTGCAAAGTCTTAATTATGGAA
>CM052443.1:1181674-1224174 GCA_028533085.1 Varecia variegata | reverse complement strand
GTTTTAGTGAAGTTTGTCTTTTATCTCACAAGTTTCATTTTCTTTTTATATCTACAGTTATCCCTTGGAATTGGAGTGGGATTGGTCCCAGGACCACACTTGGATGCTCAAGTTCCTGATATAAAATGGTGTAGTATTTGCATATAACCTGAGTGCATCCTCCAGATGCTTTCAATCACCTCTAGATGACTAAAAACACCTAGTGCAAGGTAGCTGCTATGTAAACAGTTGTTATACTGTATTGTTTGGGGAGCACAACCTGTACGTGTTTAGCACGGACACAATCACCCTGTTTTTTTCTGGAATGTTTTCAAATTGCAGTTGGTTGAATCCACAGATGTGGGGAACTCATGGATAACAAAGGTCAACTGTATTTAATTAAAAAATGTGAGCAGAGCTATTAATTACCAATCTTAAAAGAAAGGCATGATCCCTTGATTTCTGTATACAAATCACACTTCTTGGATTAAAGTACTACTAGAAGCTTGATTTTTCTTAATTATAGAAAAAAATTTTTATTTGAAAATTGGACATCTCAAGTGTTGCCTTCCTTCTAAATATTGAATTTCCGTATCCTTATCCTTCATGTCACACATAATTACACATGGAGAAACGCACACAAGTGTGTGCATGTTTACTTGTATGCTATGATCTCAGGAGATTTGAATTGGTCTTGGATTTTTCATTTTGTAATTTATTTCATGAACATGTAGACACTATATTATAGGAAAACTTTTCCTTTTTTATTCTTTTAAAACATGTTCATGTCATGTTACCATATTCCTAAATCTGTTAATGATACAAAGAGTGTGTGCACGTGTGTGTTCAATGTTCAAGAACATATGCAAAATCACTTTCTCAAAGAGACAAGAGTGGTAGAGAGAATTGAATGTTTCTTTCCATTGAAAATATCATGAAACTGTATTTAGATAGAAGAAAACACTTCCATCATATAATGTCAAAATGCTTTTGAAACTGTAAAAATAGATGTAATGAGATTAAACCCTCATTGAAAACATCCTATGTGTCAGGAATTATGCTGAGTTGTGGGAAAGTGACAGTAATTAAAAATGCATGGGCAATGACCTTGAGGATGCCTCTGTCTGATGCAGGACGAGCCATCGGTGTTACAACACCAAGGAGGAGTGAGGTGGGGCACAGCAGGGAGGGTTATGGCTAGGGTTAGCTGGGAGCAGCAGGCTGGGTGGGCCTGTGCAGGGGGAGCTGGGCAGGTGGGTGCTGGGCAGGTGAGCCCTGTGCAGGTGGGCACTGGGCAGGTGGGTGCTGGGCAGCTGAGCCCTGTGCAGGTGGGCACTGGGCAGGTGAGCCCTGTGCAGGTGGGTGCTGGCCAGGTAAGCCCTGTGCAGGGGGAGCTGGGCAGGTGGGCACTGGGCAGGTGAGCCCTGTGCAGGTGGGTGCTGGGCAGCTGAGCCCTGTGCAGGTGGGTGCTGGGCAGGTGAGCCCTGTGCAGGTGGGTGCTGGGCAGCTGAGCCCTGTGCAGGGAGAGCTGGGAGGGCCAAGGATAGGGACTGGGCAGGCAGGGCAAGAAGCCCACCGCGGGAAGGGGCAACAGGAAGGCTCGGAGGGCCTCACCTGTCCTGTACAGCTCCCTCAACATTTTCCCACTTGGAAGACGGGGGCGGCTGGGGAATGAGACTGGAATCTGGGCAGGACCCGGATCTGCATGGAGGAACGGAGTGGGGGGCGTCTTCAGAGCCAGGCAGACATGCTGTGGGACTGCACAGTGACTGGCTTTCCCAGGATCAGGGTCCTCCTCACATAGCAGTTTATCATTTATTTTCATAATCATCACGATCACTAAAGATCTGGAGGGCAGTCGCAGAAACTCGGGATCTCATTCTTTAAGTGGCCAAAGTCAGCCGCTCTCTGTACTGCCGTGAACAATGCACACCTCCCAGCAAGGATGAGGAGGTTGGGAAGTCACTGATTTACTCTTTTCCTTAAAGGTAGAACAGAAACAAATAAAGAAACAGATAAAACACCAAAAACAATGTGAAGATAAAAATAAATCTTTGTCTGCATTTATCAGGAGAGGATAAATGATATGAATGAAAGGATGTAGCCTTTAAAAAAAAAAAGAATAAAAGAGGTGTTTATATGTTGGAAATCTTATTGTTCTAGTCTAGATCCTCCTTTTTGTTAAAAAAAAAAAATAGCCTATTCTCTGTCTCTGTTTCTCTCTGTCTCTCTCTCTTTCTCTCTCTCTCACTCACACACCAAGAAACAAAAGCACAACCATCCTGGGCAGACCCATTGGGCATATCTTTGCAAACTTAATCCTAACGATACTAATCTATTTATCTGAGAGTAGGAAGAGGAATAAATGTTCCAACAGATTAGAATTTCTGCTCTTTCGATATATTTAACTGGGAACCAAATTAGTGAAAATCAGCCAGAGAAAATTCAGTGTCTGGAAAGGGTTATGCAAGTCTCTGTAAAAACAGGCACGGAGACATCATCTGGAACAAGCACAAGAGAGAGAACCCTACAGTGTGTGGAGAGGACACCGTTACTGCAACTTCCTTTATTCAGAATGAAACAGAAAGAGGTGAGGCATCCATCGCTTGCCTGGGGGTGCCACACCTTGTACCCTGTGTTTGCACGTGCAATCTTGTATTTTAAGGAAACCTTCTAATCTTCTCGAACCTCAGGGAGACAGACATTGTCGTCTCTGTTTCACAGCTGGGGAAGACTGTCAGAAGAAAGACGCTACTGTGGAGCTGGTATTCAAGTCCATGTTGACTCTCAGTGCTGTGGGGAAGTAATTCAGATGGCAGCTGGACACTCCCCAGGTGTAAGCACAGATATTAGCCAAGAATGGGGCCCTTGATTCAGACACAACTGGATTTAAATCCATTTACAAGCCCTAATACCTTGCTATGGTTACTTAGTTTCTCCAATATTCATTTTCTTAACGTTTAAAATTTGAATAACAGATTTTTTGTAAACATTAAATAAATATGCATGGAAAATATGCAATGCAGTGTCTAACAGGGTAAATACCATTATTGAGACTAAGCTTTGATGCTCAGAATCATTTCGTTATTCTCAATGTTATTATTTTTAGCTCTCTTTTGCGGATGTTTTGTTTCTCCTGCAGTTCAAAGCAGCGTTTTATAGCACTGGCCTCTGAGAGCTCTGATTTAAGTCCTGGTTCCCTGAAAGGTTCATAAGACGCGTTAGTAGACCCAAGAATCCAGTAAAAAGCGTGCCGGCTCTTCAGCTCAGTGGTGTGCTGGGAGAGCACTCAGACGTGCTCCCACCAAAGATGTCTGGATTGGATATTTGCAGAGATTGGTTCTTTATGTTTCCTGGTGACTGCTGGTGCATTTCTTTTGGGGAAAAGAGGCAAAGGAAAAATAAACAGGGGGCAGATATGACATATTTACTCCCTGGCAAGACTTCAACAGGGGTTAAAGCCTTCAGCAAGGAAGATATCTGACAAATCAGTAATCTAAGCTTCTACTTAACTTTTGCTACTTAATTTTTTTCTTTTTTAAAAAATGTTACTTCTAAGCCTGTGCTTTCAGTAAGGTTATTAAAACTTTCACATTAATACCTATGTCTGACTTTCATGAGTATTGCATTTAAAGTAAAAACCAGATTTAGCCCTCACTTCTGCATTCTTGCAACTGGAAATAGGATCGGGCGGTTAGAAACGACTCCTCGCTCTGTGTTGAACTGTAAAGAGAGCCTGGACTCCTCGAAGGCTGGTGCTCACACCGGAGACGGCGGCGGATACCCAGCCTGCCTCGCCGCATGCTCAGGATCTCTGTCGGGCTGGCTCTACACCTGGCATTGCTTATTTCAAGAAATTATTACACTGCTGTCAATGGAACAATAAGAAAAAATCTGTCCGTAAAATCCAATAGCAGATCATTTCTAGCGCACACCTGCCAAGAGCAGACAGGGTGAGGGACCAGCACTGCCGCCCCTCTGCACCCTGTCCAGACGCCCCCCAAGGTGAGTTCCTCGTGGCGCCGGCCTCGTCGTCGTCGTTAAAATAACGAGGCTGTGCCCCCTTCCTCGAAGGGTGTCCACTAGGAACAGGGATAGGGTGGGCAATGGACCAGGTGCCTGGAACTCTAGACGGTGTCCGTGGTGTTACAATAGCTCGATGACCAGGAGGACGCTCCGAGACGAGCTTTGCCATCCCTTGGCGACACGGGAGCCCCTGCAGGCAGCGAGGCCTCTCTTCCCGCTTCCCCCAGCTCACGTACCGCCCGGACACCCGGGCACCTGGAAAGGGCGACGGCAGAGCGCGCCGTACACCTGCGTAAAGGGCGAAGGCCGACGGCGGAGCGCGCCGTACACCTGCGTCGGCGCCCGCGGCGGCCTGTTGCTCAGAGGTTATCCGAAAATGAACCTGCGTTGAGCTCTAAGTAATTGACATCAAGTTGGATATAACGGCTCTTGGAGATGAAGTCTGAAACCTGAAATTTGAAGAGAAAGATCGTCTGCGTTGCGGGCACCCTCCTGCGCGGGGCAGATGGGGTGACGTGGCCCAGCACCGGCGCAGCGCTCGGCGCGGGAAGCTTGGTGAGTGGTTTTGCGTGAATGATGCCAGGACCTCTGGCAGCCAGGACCGTATTGTTCCAACCCCTGGTAACACCACGAGGTGGTCTCTGACAGGTGTCCGCGGTGCTGGGCCTTGTGGTCGCGGGTCCCTCCCGCCGGCCACATTGTCCCCCGGCCGGCCCTGCCCTCGCGGCCGCGCGCGCTCTTGCCCAGGCGGAAGACCCCACTCCCCGTCAGGAAGGACCACTGCTCATATAGCCCCGCGCTGTTTTCAGACAGGCACCGCTGTGGTACCTGTGCCTGGGAAGTGTGGCTCTCCGGGTGGGACTTGGTGCCGTTTCTGGAGCTCATTTTCAATTCGTGCTTAGTCGCGGGGTCTGCGGGACCGGGAGGGCGGTGGGGCTGGGGCACCGCAGTGAGGGCAGGCGGGGGGCGGGGGGTGCAGGGCAGGTGCCCAGGCCCCTGCGAGGCTGTGCGGGCCGAGGGCTCCCAAGGGCTGCTCCGTGGGCGTCTGTGCGGATCTCCCCGCGCGGAGGTGAGGACTCGCAGGTACTAGGACCACGTGTCACGGCGGGGACGACAGCACATTGCTTTTTAGGAGCGGCTGCTGCTGGGTGAACAGCTGGCCGTTCTAGGGTTCAGCCCAAAATGAGTGAGTGTGCGTTTGTGCATGGGCGTGTTTCCTGACAAGGAGATGGTGTCAATGTATGTGTAGGGCTGCTTCGGAATTTGGAGAGCTGCTGTGCTGCATCTGCACATGAGGGTCTGCACAGAGAGCCGTCTGGGGACCCCCAGACCCGACTCTGGGCACCGCTGTGTGAGTCTCCAGACAGGGCCGGCCATTGAGAGCAGGTGTTAGCACGATCTCCATGCCTGCTGCTCCCACCTGCGGGGTGACTTAGCTCATGACTTACAGGCTGAGAACCACGGTAGTGAGAAGTACATGTGAACAGTTTCAGATTACGGTTAGCACCGGGCACGTGCTCATGCACACGAACTCATTGTTCAGAAACGTCACCAGCCCCCTGGGTGCTGCACTGGGCAGGGCCGATCGGGGAGGGAGAGAACCTCATGGGTACTCACAGTGGAGCCTCGGGGCGCTTTGGGCAGGCGAAGGAAGGACACAGGTCCGGAGAGGTGGGCAGGGCGGAGGATGGACGGCTAGACCAGCCTGCTGAGCACCCAGGGAGACAGAAGGGCGGGGAGTGGACAGACACACCACAGGAGGTTTTTTGGGGAACCATGGCAGGGACACGGCCTCTGTCACCTGGGTGTTAAGTGGGGGTTCCCAACCCTCCTCACGTCGGAGCCGCCTGCCACGCTGCAGGGAATCCCGATCCAGGGTGATTTGTTTTGCTTGGTGCCCAGGTGCTCACAGGGTGCTTACCGAACCGCTTCAGAGCCAGGACTTCCACAAACCGTTCTTTAATTTATGTCGATCTTAGATGAATTAACTTATAAAGTGGCTTAGAGATTTATGGGGAAATATGAATCTAATTCCAGCTGACGAGTTCGGCAGGACTGTGCAGCTCAGAGCAGCCTGCACTCGCTCCCCTTGCTCTAGCAAGCAGCATTTAAAGTTGAGTGTTAATTGTTTGGCTTAAAAGTGTAATTTATTTTTCACTGCTGAATTAGCAATACTTAGGCATATTATGCATGCTTTAGTAAAGAGAGCAGATTAGTTAAGCTTTCGCACATGGTTCTGAGAGGTTTGTGTTTGGAATTGAGCATGAACCACACCAGCGAGCCAACCTGCAACACAGACACGAGTTGCCGTTACATAAATTAGGCATCTGTTTTGTGCATTGCTGAAATTAGTGAGTTGTATTCATAAAATATTTACACACTGTATTTATAGCTGTTATTGCTCAGTGCCAAATGAACAAATTTTCTATCTCAAGAAGCAAATGAGTTTCCCACTTGTTAAACTTAACCCCCCATGTCCATATGTTCAGTTTGTTTTTCTGTGTCACATTCGGGAGAGTGGTTCATGGATCTGAAGGAAGTAGCGTTTCTTTTTTATAGTTGTGATGCCAGAATCATCATGACTCTAAATGGAAAGGTGGGTTAGTTAAATATAAATGTATTAATATTAATCTCAGTAGAAGTAGTAGAGCAAGTAGCAGAGAAGTGTCACAGCAAAAGTTTTCCGCATGTGGCCCAGATACCTGTGTATATCTGGGGTGCTGTTACTGATCCCCAGGGGGCCAGGAACCTCCTGAAATTTGTATCAATTGTGTACTGCGCAGGATTAAGCACATTTCAGAAATTCTAGGGGGCTAAATATGTAAGAATTTCTTCAAATTCTCAAAGGGCTATGTGATTTAAAAAAAATGTCATTAAGAACCATTTAGCTCTTTGGTTATAAATTATGCAATGCTAAAAATAGACATGAAGTTTTACAGGTAGACCAGCAATCCAAACGTTACTGTTGAAATGTGTCCCTTCCCAAATGCCAGTGTGATGGAGCCAGGAGGTGTGACCAGGCCGTGGGCTCCTCCCTCACGCGTGGGGTTCAGGCCCTTGTAAGAGGCTCCACACGGTGCGTGGCAGCCTGTTCTTCCTTCCACCACGTGAAGACTCCGCACAGAGGCCGTCACGAGACGCCGGTGCCTCGGTCTTGGACTTGCCTCCTTCCAAACTGTGAGAAATAGGTTTCTGTTGTTTATAAATGGCCCGGTCGCAGGTATTCTGCTGCAGCAGCACAGATGAATGGGACAGAACCGGTGCAGGAGGAGTGGGGTGTTGTTTGTCTGGGATCGTCCAGGCCTCCAGGTGACGCGGCAAACTTCGAACATCTAGCCGAGAACCGGATCCGGCCGTTGCACACGGATCCTGGCTGCAAATGATTGCTGCACGACTGTGGTTGTGGGAAATTAGGGAAAACCTTCATCCTAGGTCTTGGGAAAAGTTTTAATGAATGACACAGCAGAGAAAAACTTGGCAAGATATATACCCACACACACATACACACACATGTTCAGACACACTTCAATGCCCAAGTTTCTTACTTCAATTTTTGTAGAAAATGTCTTCTAAAATATATATAAAAAAACACCAAAGTGCACATCCCCTAAGCATACATCCCTCACCTGTTCGTACATCTATTTGCACCAACTCCCAGGTATGCCCAGGCAGAGGGAGGGGAAATAGTCCGTGTAGCGAGAAGCCCAGTCCAGTAGGCCAGGCATCCCATGCCAAGGCGTGGACATAACTCTGTTGGAGAACATGCAGATTTACTTATGCTTTACAAAATATGCTGCAAACCTGCATTTGATTCTTCAGATGCTAAAGCTAACTCTGGAGATTTCAGTTTCCAGTAATGGCAAAGTAGACTGTATTAGATTCACTCCCCTGATAATCACAAGTATAAGCTCTGCACAAAATAGTTAAAAATCAATTTTTGAAGGTGCCAAAGAATTACCCAAAACCCACAGCAACCGAAAATATATAAATTTTGCAATGAAAGAAAAGAGACACAGGAAAGAGATCTACATTTCCTTGTCTTCTTCAAGGAGGGAACTTCCCCACTTCTCCAGGCCATGAGCAGCAGGGCTCGGGCAGGAGGTGACAGTCCTTCTGGGCTTGGAAGGCAAAGGCTGGTTTTGGGGGATGCCAGAGCTGATGGAACTGAGAAGAAGAATCGCAGGGGAAAAAAGAGCTCTAGAGAGACCAGCCCCCAAGAGTGGGTGGAAACTTCCTCACATCACTGCGGACTCCTGGACTGCCCACCAAGGAGTGAAACTTTACGGGTCTAATATTAAACTGTCAGCAGGAAGACTCAAAGATCTAAGGAGAGGCCTTCGAGGATCTGGCTAACACCGGGGGTCAGAGCTCTGCGCCCTTGCCAAATCATGCGAACCTCCTAAGCCTTTTAGGTTTCCCAGCTGCTCCAAAGGGAGGTAAGCCTTGAGTAAAGACATGCTCTGGGGCTGAGATCAAAACAGACCTACTCAAGCAAACTGTAAAACCAACCTACTGGCAAGATATAGGTAATCCACTGGTAATTTAATTGCCTGCTAGAAAAATAACAATTTTTAGAGAAAGATAACAAAATCCAGAGTACCAACAAGGTATCATTAACAATGCCCATTACACAGTAAGAAAATAAGTAAAAATAATACAAAGGCAAATAAATAAGAACATGAAACTCATAGTCAAGGGGAAAAGCAGCCAACATTAACAGACCTACAAATTACCTAGATTTTGGAATGAACAGACAATGACTTTAAAATATTAATAGTTATATGTAAAAGAATCTATGGGTAGGTGGATAAGATAGATGAAAATAGTTGTAATGTTGGAGAATTTTAAAAGAGTAATGAAAGCTGAAAAAAATTGGAAATTGAGAAAAGGGAAATTCTATATGTGAAAATATGATCCCTGAAATTAAAAAAAAAAATTATTAGATGGAACCAACAGAAGATGGAACACAACAGAATAAAGAATCAGTGAATTTGAAAATATATCAGCAGGAATAATCCAGCCTAATCACAGGGAGTAAAAAGAAATAAATCAAAATGAACAAAACAACAACAAAATCCTAGAGTCTAATGACTTGTGGGAGCCATCAATTAGGCAAATATAGGAGTAATTTGAGTCCCAGAAAAAAACACAAGAGAGAGAAAATGCAGCAAAATAAAATATACATATTTAAATAAATATTGAACAAAATTTTCTAAATTTAACCAAAAACATCAGCCTATAGATCCAGAAAACCTCAAACAAACCAAATGAAAAAAAAAATGATAAAAGTCTTATAAGTAGAGAGGGGAAAAAAGACATCATATACATAAGGACAAAGACGTTTCCCATTAGACAATTCAAACTAAAAGACAATGAAGCAACCTCTTTCATAAGCTGAAAAAAATGTAAAAACATTGCCAACATAGACTACAATATCTAGTAAAAACATCTTCCAAAAATTAAGAGAAAATAAAGACATTTTCAGACAAGTAAAGCTTAGAAAATTTGTTTTCCTCAGCCTTGCACTATAAGAAATGCTACAGAAACTTCTCCCAGCAGAATCAAAATGATGTCACAGTGAAATAAGGAGTTACAGGAATGAATGCAGATAACAGAATATTGCAAACATGTGGGAATATCTTCTTAATTATTTCTTGTTTTTTAAAAATTATTAAAGGAATATATACAAGAATATTTAAATATATTAAAGAATATTTTCTTAACTATGTCTTGTTTTAAAAATTATTTAAAAGTAAAATTACTGTTTAAAACAAATAAACACTAAAACAATGCAGTTTTGATTTTATAACACATATAAAAGAGAAACATATGACAATAATAATACAAAAAGTGGAGGATGTTGTAAGATTCTTACATTAAACATATAGTGGCATAATGTTACTTTAGTGCTGACCATAATAAGTTAAGTTTTATCTAAGAGGAAAAAAACAAACAAGCAAAAAAAAAAACAAGAATAGTTAAAAGGCAATAGAAGAGAAAGAATGCAGTACTACAAATTACTTAAGCAAAAAGAAGGTAGGAGAAAGGGAAAAAAAGACAGGGAAGAAAATGAAAACAAATAGCAAGTTGTTAAGTTTAAATCAAATCATATTAGGAATTACATTAAATATTAATGTAATTGACACTACCATTAAAAGGAAGAGATTGTCAGAAGGCATAAAAAAGAAAGACCAAACTATGTACTGTTTATAAGAGGCACAATTTAATTACAAAATCATAGAAATGTCAATAATAAAAATATGTACAACTTAATTATATAAACATTAAGTATATTAACCTGCTATATTAATATCCAGGAAATAATAGAAACTTAGGATAAAGAGGTTCAGTTTATGAATATAAAAGTGACTGCTTCAAGATGATGTAGTAATATAATATCAGAGGCTCAAAATACTTGAGGCAAAATAGAACTAAAGAAAAAAATTGATAAATCCTTGCATAGTTGGAGATTGTAACACCATTCTCTTTGTAATTGTTAAAACAGATAAACAAACATAAAAAAGTCAATATGGATATAGAAGACATCATTGTCAACAAAGTTGACTAATTGGCACTTACAACATTCTATGTGCAGCAATTGCAAATACAGACTATTTACAAATGCACGTGGAACTTTCACCAATAGAGACCACACCTGTGCCACAAAGCAAGTCTCAATAAATTTTAAAGGATTGAACTTGTACCGAAGAGTCTGACCATAACAAAATTATATTAGATATCAATAAAAATAAAATGTTTTTAAAATGTCCAACCATTTGAAAATTAAGCAAGATACTCCTAAAGAAATCTACAACAGAAATATCAAGGAATTAGAACCTATTTTGAACTAGATGATAATGAAAACACATCATAGCATTTTTAGGGTGCAGGAATAGCAGCTCTTAAAAGAAGATTGATATTTTAAATGCTTATATTATAAAGAAGAGGTTTAAACTCTATGATATATCCTAAGGAAGTTAATAAAAGAAGAGTGAATTAAGCCAAAAAAATGCATAAGGAAGAAGTAATAGAATGAAATACACACAAGTAAAAACAAAGCGCAGAGGAAAAATAATAAAGGCAAGAGTTGGCCACTGGAAAAAATAGAATTGATAAAACTTTAGCTAAAGTAATAGAAAAAAAAAGCACACAAATTAAAAGAGATAGAAATAAAAGAGATAATATCCCTATATATTCTGCATATATTAAAAGGAAATAAGAAAATAAAATGGAGAACTTTATGCCAATTAGCTAAACAATTTTTATAAAATGGACAAACTTTTTGTAATACATGACTTAACAAAATTAGTAATTGGAATATAAAATGCTACCGGTTCAGTACAGTGTGCCCATGCTTTTGTGAATGCCTGCTCTGCGCAGGAGAGGCAGTGTCTGCCTTTATCAGCTGACCCAAAAAGGAAGGCACGTTACAGCTAAATGCAGTGTGAAAAGTCAAGTACACACCTCCTGCTTGTTTGTGTTGTGTGTCTAGTGCGGAATGGGTCGTTATCTACTCATGGTGATACAAACTGAAAATAATAACAATGTAGCAAAGACCAGGAGGAGAAAGGTCTCTCTGAACATGATTTTTACAGGAATAGACAATTTAAGAGGTTATCTGTTTCACAGATATTAAAATAGAGAGTAAGAGAATTTTTCTGGCATCAAAAGGATCTCCGAACTGTGAGATGATAACAAAGTATTGTCATGGAGATACCAGAATCGAAGAATTCATATAAAAACAAAAGTTATGCCAGGAGTCAAATACTCACTAAATTCAGTGAGAGGAGAACTGACTGAAGGAAGTTAAAACAGTGCCGTAGAAGAGCAGGACACTCTCTGGAAGGGCAGCTGATGAAAATAATGAAGAAATGGTAATTCTACCTGAAACTCCCGGATGTGTCTAAGGAACAGACCAGACAATCGAAACAAAGGAGGAGGGAAAGACACAACTGAGTTAAATTTTTCTGAGTTGAAAAGTGATTAAATCCTGCAAATCAGTGGGATTCACCGATTATGGCCAAAGTCAGTGAAGACACTGGAGTCATGGTCCCCTGCTCCACGTGACTACTGGCGGGTGAGGCCCCGATGGGCGGGCTGTCCTTGTCCTTGCAACGGCTCTCCTCCGTCTGTCCCCTGCCTCCCGGGACGCCGGTTCTCGCCACGTTCACTCTCCAGCGCTCACCTGACTGCGGAGCACTGCGGACCCTACTCATCAACGCTCTTTGCTGGTTGTTCCTGTGTCCTTGCTGTTCTCTCCTCAGTTGTAGATTTTCTGTCACAAAACCTGCAGTGGCTGTCCCAAACTTGCTGCATTCTCCTCAAACTTGCACACCTGCGTGTCCCCATCACAGCTGCCCTCACCCCCACCTCCCCGTAAACCTGAGAGACACGGTGAAGCCCTGCACTCCACACTGTCCATCTCTCCAGCACCAAATCCTGTCCCTGCTCCTCACCCCACGCAGTGGTCACGCCTGTCGGTCTGTCCACAGCCCTGCCTCTAGCGCAGCGGCTCTCAGACGCCCGCAGCCGTCTCCTGACCAGCACGGATGGACGACTCCACGTCTTCATCCCTGCCGTCTCTATCGTCTCGTGAAATTCTCTGTCCCATTTTTCTCTTTTCACATAGCAATTGTTGTCTTCTCCTCCTCCTCCCTCTCTCCACCCCCCACTCTGCTTCCTGATCCCAACATCTGTTAATGGAACAGCTCTGCCCACGGTCCTCCTCTCTCTCACTGTGTCTCCCGGCTTTCCTCCCTTACCATCCTACATGCGCACATCTGATTCCAGGTAGGATCTCAAAATCCATGTTTTTAAGCTTTACCTCACTCTTGAGAGCCTAAATCCACATATCAATTGCCTTTTAAAGTTCCTAATCTGAAATATAAACTGACAACTTAAAAAATATTCAAATAAAATTCATGACGTAAATCTGCTAGCAAAGTTGTGGCAGGAAGATTTCGGCAGCTCCAGCAGGTGAAGGTGGAGACAGGGACAGACTGTGCAGGAGCAAACTCCTCTGTAAGGCAAATCCCAGGTAGGTCTGAGCCCCAGGGACGGTCTCTTCTGCCTGTGACAGCAGGCAGGAGACAAAAACGAGCTTCTTGCCAATTCATACGGGAAAATTGAGTCAGAGCAGTGGAAGAAAAATGTGAAACCTTTCTGAGGAAGCAGGTAAAAATGAGACACAGAATTAAATGTGACAAGAAGATAAAGAGTGAGCCATGCAACTTGCCCCAAATCACCAATGAAATAAGGAAAAAGAGTCTTCTAAGTTCCAGTTTGGGGGACTTTTGATTTTGGAATACTCGTAGTGGAAGTTTAAACTTCTCGAGAGCTTGTGTTATGTTAGATCTTCCTGAAGAAACTTGGATAACAAATGACCTATTTACCATATTATTTCTAGTTTTGAGTCCATTACGGAATTTTTTAGAAAAAACATTGTTTTTTGTTTTTTTTTTTTTTGCCTAGCTGTGTAACCATCACAACGTAATTCTAGAGCATTCCAGTCAACCCCAAAAAATCCCCCGTCTTTAATTGCAAGTCAGTCCCCACCCAGACTAGCCCTGTTCTTTCAATATCCATAGAATTGCCATTTGTAGACATTTCATATAAATGAAAACACAACATGTGGGATATTATTCCTGGCTTCTTTCATATGGTGTGATTTTTTTTTAGGTTCATCAATGTTATAGCCTGTGTCTTCTTTAACTACTTGATGCATTATTTAGATATAATGGGCATCTAACTGCCACAAATGAAACTATCATAAGACTAATGTGTTCTATGTAAAAGTCTTTTACTTAAAGATCAAAAACAAAGCTAGGGTGTCTGCTCCCACCAATTTGATTCAACCTTTTACTGAAGGCTCTTGCCAGTGCAATAAAGCAAGAAAAATAAATACCACATGCATCTTACCTTAGAACAAAAATGAGTTTAAATAATTTTCAAGTATTTTTAAGGGAAGGTTACAAAAATCAAACATTTGGTTTTATTTAATTTTGTGAAAGTACAATTGTTCTGATGTTAAGATGCAATCATCCACATTTATTCCTAAATATAATGTCTTCAGAGTGGCCAATTAAAAAAAAATCTAGAGACGAGGTATTACCTAAACACATATACCCATCGCTATGTCTTACAGCAGGAGTTTGAGTGAAGAAACATGCTTTCAGGTCATATTAATAGCAGTGATTTGCTGAGTGTTATCGTCATTCTGAGCCCACCCCTCAAGATCACTCAGGCTCCGAGTGCCGTTGAGGCGGAGCCCCCCGTGCTGGGCCCCCTTCTGGGCAGACCCAGGGCTCTTCTGGATCCATGAGGTTTCTGGATCAAGGAGGAGATTTAAACACACTCTTAATGCTCCTCCACACCACAGCTTCCCAAACTGTGTCCAGAAAACACTGAGTTTGCAAGTTGGCATATATTTCCTGAAAAAATAAAAATTAAAAAAAAAAAAAAACCTGTTTAACCCAGAAATGCTAATTAAATGACTTAGAGAGATTTCCCTATCATAGGGTCTCTCAGAACCCCCAGTGAACAAACGGGCCTTGTAAGTCCCCCATGGGGTGTGGAGGACAATTTCTTCCCACTCTTATTTGACTGTACACTCCATCCTCCCGCAGATCTTTTAACAACTACGGGAAGAGCTAATGGAAGTCTGGGAAGCATTGCTGTATTATCTTGCTTTAAGTATTGGGTTACCTCTCGGTTTGTGGTGTTTCTTGCAGGGTGAAGCCAATTATTAAAATATCCCTAGTGTTGGATTGTAGAAAGGGTCCCTTAAACACTGCCCCACGGTGTCCAAGCACCTTTTGCTGCTCTCCCCTGTCCCCAGGGAGCTCCTGGCTCTGTCATACAGAGTCCAGGTGACGCCTTAGGCTGTTGCAAAGTCAAGTTCAATGCACCTCTCTGCAAGTGCCCAAACCGGCTGCCAAGGCAACGTGGCCACAGCCCCAGATTCCTTCCCACCATGTGCCACGTAAATTCCAGCAGTCCACGCACAAAGCAGGTAATCCAGAGCTCTGAAGGACACGTAAACATTCCCCGTGGCCAGTACATAACGGCCCTGAGTTTTATGACATTCCGATCATACGTGCACCAGCTCTGCCCCCGTGACTGCTGTTCCTCAGCACAGAACTGCAAGTTCACTCGCGGTACCTTTTGTTTACGCTGTGCGTTACGACATAAGATCAGATAAAGGTTTTTCTCCCCAGACACCTCGTGTATTCAGCATTCAAGAGTCTTAATTTTAAGACTTAATTCAGCAATTTTATTTGGAATTCATATAGTCTTTGTTGTGCCGCAGCTGTCTCTGTTCCTCCTGCTGGGTAGGAAACCTGTGCTTATTATGGCTCGAGAGAACGTTTCAGGCGCTCACATGCAGGCGTGTTGGTGTGCCTTGGTAAACACACGCAGAAAACTTTCAGACTTCATGCATATTTTTATTAGTTTCCTTCCCCCATGAGTGATCTCCAAACACTAAATGAATACTCTTCAATTTTGCTTTTTCATTTCAAATTCTTTCTCATGCTGAGCAAATGGGAAAGTAGCTGCTTTCTGGGCTGTTTGAGAATTCCTCCGTTTTTAGATTCTGAAAAATGTCCGTGTCTGCTGGATCACAGTAGGTCGATTCCACGAGAAAGCAATTGATGAGGCAACGCATGGGGAGCGAGCTCCCAGAAAGGCTCTGCGCACTCGGCTCGCGTCTCCGTTAGAGGAATTCCAGTCCGCTTAATTCCAAATTAAATGTTTGATGATTTTTACTGTTTTAATAAATTGAACATAAACTCTCAAATTAGTTTCCCTGAGTGCTTAAGGTCTAGTTCAATAACAGTTTATTCAAAAAATAACAATGCTTTGTATTGGAATCATCTTATTGAAAACTGTATTGGTCTCCTAGGGTTTACGCAGCTGCACAATATTCTTATTGGGAGGAACATGCTATTCACGAGATGTCCGTGTAGTTCTCACAGTCTGAGGACCTTCTACAACCAGTGGGACAGACCCAGTAAAGATGAGTGAGATATTTCTGTGCTTATTCATTCCTCTGCCCTGGGCTCTTCGGGCAGGTTCTATCAGGGGCTCACGGCTGAGGCATGTGCTATGCACGTGTCTGACATCTCATTCCCCATGTATCACCGACAGTGTGGGTACTCTTATACTTGCACAAATTCATTTATCTACAAACAAAAGTAAAACCTTTCCTCAGCTGGCATGAAGAGGAACAAGTCATTTCTTGCTGGCAAATCAATTGCATTTTAAACCCTCCCATCACTTCTCCCTCGAGCTTGGTCATGTCTTCAGCACGCGGTAGTCGGATGGTTCCGTGGGTGAATGTCATCCCATCTGAAGTGTTTGTGTTTGTCTATGACGTATTGTGACTTATGTTAATGACTGTGCCAGTGTTTCTCCTTTCAATGCCCTTCAGGCAGGGTACTACTTATTTTCTATTAAAGCTGTGTCTAAGTACCCAAAAAGCAATGAGGAATTGAGACAATTAGTGACAAACTTAAGAATAATTATTCCAGCCTCAGTTTCAAAGATGCTTTGATCTGTCGTGTTTTGCATTCTCTGCATAATGGCCCCAATTCTGCCTTTTACTTCACTTTCGTGGCCATGGCGCCAGCAGTCCTGCCCTCATGGCTTTGTGTTTTGAAACTTGTGTTGGCGCTGCACGGCAGACTGGGATCTCTCTGAACGCAGCTGTGCTATTTGTTATACTTTGGGAACCTGTGTGAATTAAAACCACCCCTGGAAGGCTGTGCATCGAACCAGGAAGGCATGAATAACTTCCACCAGACAGCCCTATATTTCACACCAAGGCTCTGCCATGTCGTTGGGAAGGAAATGCATTTCACGAGCACCTTGGTTGGGAGCTGGGTGAGGCTCCTGTGCCGGACACGGTTTGATACCCGCAAACGTGGCCAGAGTGCAGCCCTCAGTGAACTGGGCAGGACACCGCCCCCTGCGATGCTTGTGTTCATTATGGGATAATGACAAAACATGCTTTGAGGAGCATCCTGTTGCAGTTTCATTTGCTCCTGATGCAGTGGCTTAGGGGTTCATCCCGATTCCGAGACCCACGTTCAGTCCCACGTTCTCCGACTCCTGGGAAGAAAGGATGGCTCAGAGTGACCCAATCCCTCACGCTCTCTGTCTGAGGGACCAAAGCCTCAGCCTCTTTCCACTCGGCTTCCATTAGCTGCAACCCCCCCTTGTCCTCTTTAATTTTTAATTACCATTGTCTGTTCACCTTTGTTTTACCCATGACATCTTCAATTTAAACAGTATCAGAGAGGTTGATGTGAACAGTTTTCTTTTCAGCTTAAGTGACTGCAGCTCGTTTAGTTGTTAATTATGCAGGGAGGTTTGCATGGCTGAGGCTGGCAATTTGAATATGCTCTTGATGTCAGGTCTGTCTGGGCGGCTGAGCTTGTAAAAGGATTATGATGATGTATATATGGTTCATGGCTAAGTGGGCTAATGAAAGTACCTCATTTAATCAAACACAATTAATTAAATTAACTTATGATATTAACCCATCTTTTCGTGCATGTATAATTTATATTAATTGATTTGCTGCATTCGAGTTGACCAATCAGGTGGGTTGCTGACAGCCTAAGGACTAAGGAGGTGTCATTAGCATCACTTTGATGCAAACCATAATTGATGGGTCAGTGTGTTTTAGGGATGTAGCAAAAGCTTTGCTAATTGTCATAAGAAGTTGAAATTGATTGTGTCTGCATTAGTACATAAATTTAAATTGATTAATGTTTTGTTCTAAAATTAATGTCCATGCTGGATGGGTGATACAATGCTTTATTTATTGGATTCATTAATGCAGTCTAAGGAAAAAATAGTGTTGAAGTTAGGTAACTGAGGGTAGATCGTTAGGAATGAGTTCAGTGGAACCATGGAGAGACAACAGCAGTCTGACACCCCGGCTGGGCTGCCAACTCCTAAGCCCTGCTCTTTAAAAATGTTTGAGCATGAAAGCCTCTGGTGAGACCATCCAGGTCGAGCATTTAATTAAAGCCTCTTTAAAGACAATTACCATGGAAAACACCTTCGCCGTGGTGAACCGTGTGGGGCGCTGGGGGTGCATGTTTCTGAAACACGATCACTTCCTGGCAGAGGCTTGGATGTTAAACGTCATCACAATTTATACCAACTTCCTCTACACAAAAAGAAAATGCTCTCAAACTTGCTTGAATTGCAATTTATACTTTACAGCCAATTGACAGAGATCATGAAATCTGAAATCACAGACGCTTTATTAGAGCATAGAATTTGAGCTCGGGCTTCGTTTTTCATAGATGCTCTTATGTGGTGATTTTTATTCTGAAGATTCTCTAGTTAATGTGATTTGAGACCTGCATGTGTTTACATTTTCAAATTGGCATTTCATTTGTTGGATATTCCTAACCTGGCATCTGATATTTTAAAGAATATTTGCTAAAACCATTCACAATAATAACGTACATGCTCATTTAGAATATTACTAAAAACACAAATGCATTGAGAACTAAGAGAGTGAGAGAGATCTACTGAAAAATCAGTTTAATTCATTTATAACTCCCTTTTTTTTTCTTACCAAGGAAAGCTTAACATCTGCTTCTTATAAACTGATTTAAATAGAAAATGTGTAATGCATCCTTTTACCAAATGGTTCTTTTTTTATTGATGGAATAAAGCAGTTTGGCTGTTTGGTTTTTACTACAGTGCATTCGTGCTCTTAGAAATGGGACATCTCTGTTTTCACAAGGAAACATTTTGAACTTCACACGCTAGAGAGAAGATTAGATATCTCTCTTTGCTGTCTTCCTGAAGTATGCAAAGTATTATTTACAGACAGCTTCCTGAGTCTGAAACAGTTGAATTATATTCAAATATCGCTCCATGTGGTGGCACTATAGAGTAACAAACAATAATTGGTTCTCTGAGAGCAACTTCTTCTTCTTAACTTTTGTGATTGTGTTAATGGATGCTCTGCACTTGTTTTCTATTGTCAGATTTTAAGGACAGCAATTCAAAACTAAGTCATATTATTCTGAGACAGCAGTGATGAGCTTTGTCAGGGCTGCAATTGTATGTGCTGTGTAGGGAAAATGAAGTTCTTATTACTTGTTTAAATTATGTTTAGTGCTCCTGTTTTATTTATCCTAGAATTATACATGCCGAGTTTATGCTATACACATAAAATACATTTGTATATGTGTAAGCTTTTGAACATACAGCAGAAAACTAGCTTGGATTTAGCTGGGAGAGAATGGAGGTGGGGAGATGTCAGGAGAGTCTAACATCTTAGGAAACAGCCTCAGACACGGCTGTGGTTCCACAACACGAAACTACAGCATAACCCCTTAAAAATGTTAGCTGTTTTAAAAATTATCATTATGCTTTTGATGTTACTTTAAATCTCAAAAACAGAAAAACTGGCTCTAAAAATGTTCTTGCATATTGGCAAGGGCAGAATTCAAATGAGAATCTTGGGGATCCTGGTCTTAGATTTCAGTATTTCCTGGTTTTTCTTAAGGTTGGAAAGGTAACAAAGATAGTGATATAAAAAATATTGTCTTAATTTAGCAGTTATATGAATGGGTCACAGATGTTCTAAGAGAAAATTAACATTGTTTTGTTAAAAAAAAAAAAGCGCTTAACTCTATGCAGAACGCGGTGGCAGTTGGAACAATTATTTTGTTAATCAGGTAGTGGTTTACACCGAGGCATAGCTGGGCTCTTTAGAGATAGTTTGTTGCAGGGAGTCAGGCTGGGAACGCTGAGGGCTGGAGAGGAATAGAGGTCCCAGCCTCCGCACACTCCCGCAGCCGCCTTGGCGGAGAGGGACGAACGCAAGGCCTTGGGCAGAAGGTGCTGCCTGCCTGCTTCAGAGCGGGCCCAGGAACAAGCACTGGCTTTTGTTAGGCCTCGCACCCCAAAATTATAATCATGAGTTCTTCTTCCTACACCCCAGCTGAAACGCTGCGGCTCTCAGACCCCAGGTAGAACAATTCTGCCGGCAGTAGGTGTCACTGCAGTCAGTGAGAATTATTTTGGAGAGTTGCTAAAGAAAGGAAAATGATTTCCAAAGTCCAAAAGGAAGAATTATCATAAAATACTGGCCGAGTAGAAGGGGAGTATTTTTATAACGTGTTGTCATGAATGTTAAGTTATGAGAGTTCAATGATTACCTGGAGCTAAAACCGCTCTTGAAATCCTGCCCGTGTCTCCCTAGCCAGCTGTGGACGGCGTGTTCTGCCTTCACCTTGGCGAGCGGAAAGGAGGCGCATCCCCTGCGAGATCCAGCGATTCTTACATCCATCTTCTCTCCTCCCGGAGAGTGTCCAACACAGTACGTCAAACAAGTTTATCATGTGTCGAAACGTATTCCATAATCCAAATACTGCAAAACTAGTGGGGGCTTTTGGTTGGATGTTTTCCATGCACCTTAAAAAGCACACGCCATAGTAACTCTATTATATATTTACACAGAAACTTTTCAGAGGGAAAAAATCATCTTTTTTAAAAGATGACTATGTCATTAAGTGTTTATTTTTAAGGCTACTTTATGAATGTTTGCAAGAATTTTCTTAATGCTGCAAGCACAAATAATGCTATAGAAGATCAAAGTCATTATTCATGTCAATTTTATTGTTGCCATATGGGGTTAGCAAAGAATGCTGAAAGAGTGCACTTTTATTTCTCACGTTAGACTCATAGGTATAGACAACTATCAGGCATTCTAACCCAGTTATTTAGATTTTACTTCATAAAAATACATATTTTGCCTATAGACTATCAATGTCTTATTGGTTTATATTTCTTAATGCTCTAAGGATAAAGATTTTATAATTTTATAATCCAGCCCTTTTAACTCACATGGTTTAATTTTGCTCCTATTTGGCGTTTGCTTAGATAAAAAATGACGTGCAGTTAAGGAATCCGATCTGGTCTAAGGATGCCATCCAGACTGCATTGTTTAAGGGCAATCCGTGCCAGATGAGTCGGATTTTTGTCAGAGGTTGATTTGCCTTAGATATATGTATTGTTTATTCAGAATATTTTAAAATGGATTTATTTTGTTCTCAGTCGGGCAAGTGACTCTTTGAAATGAGACCTGTTCTTTATGCACTAAAACTCTGAAGACTGTTGTATTCTTCCACCCCTTCAAAAACATCTAGAGAAGGTGTGACCCCTGTGTGACCCTCAGAGTGGTTTAAATGTGTGATCTTATGACAGTTCTACAGGCAGGGACAATTGTCTATCAGAAGAGGCTGGTGCTGCTGAATTCCAGTCAAACAGAGAAGAGTGCTCCTCTCACTAGTGCTTTGCAGTCGTTTTCAGAGTTCGTGTTTTCTGTTAACTTTTGTACATATACAAGGAAAATACCGTAAAAACACACACTTGTGCCTCGAACACATTTGAAAAAAATCAACAACCAAGAAAGGTTATTAAATTTAAAAATTTAAAATTACACATAAATACACCCTGTCAGAAAAAAGTAACTGCTGTGTGTTGATCTATATTATATAGTTTATGCTAAATTAAATATTTAATTGCTCTTAAAACCTTAATTTTAATTGAAATATTATTTTAAAAATAGGATGCTTCCATAGACTAAGAATATAAATTCCATGTTTAATTTAGGATGCTCTGCAATGGGAATTAAAATTTGAATTTTGAATTTTGCATACTGACATTAAATCACAGCTCAAAATCCAGTGATTTCTGAAGTGACACATTTTTATTATCACTTAGACTCTGCTCAGATGTGCTGTCTATGCACTGGGACGCAGTGCAGTGATTTTCTTACCAGTTTTCCTGGTGGGGAAGACCTTTATTTCTCAGCTATGAAGAACTGTCTGTGAGGATGGTTAAACTTAGGGGAAGAATTTCATTTCAACGTGCTGAGAATAGTGATATGATTAATTAGTGTGGCTTAGATAGCGTAGGGAAGGTTTTAAATTGCCCTTAGTATCCTTTTCTCATCAGTGTTAGCCCTGTAATATTTGTAATCCCAGAGTCTCAATATAACTTTGTATTTCTAGAAATTGAGGGTTTTTGTTTTTTTTTATCATTTGTGGCAAAATAAGCTAAGCCCGATAGATTCCAAACACAGGTACACATCAAGACAATGATGTCTATTGTCTTCACATCCATTAAGGTCTCAGGGTCAGGAGGCTTCACGGAACCTCTGTCTAGTGTTTCCTTCTCAGCGTGCACAAGAAACCAGGGCTAAAGCTGTTCTTAGTACACAGAAAAGAGTTCTGAAAAAATGTGAAAATAAAATTTGATTTAATAAATGCTGAAAGCTTGGTAAGACTAGGAATGCACCATGCTCTTAAAAATTCAAACAAAAAGCAGAACAACAGGAAAGACCCTTGGCTTAGAAATGACATATTTTATGCCTCCTGCAAAGATGGCTATAATATATAGGGGGAAAAACACCACAAATATATAGCGCATAGTTTGAAGAGTTATAACCAATAACATTGACATTTCTCTATTATGAATATGCATTTTTATTAATATATTTCTATTTAATATTACAACATTCACAAATACTAGTTTAAGAATGGAACATGCAGAAATTTCACAACGTCATTGATGGTGTGGTGCATGTGCATGGCTGCATTGAATTTGCATCTGCAGCCCCTAAACGTGTGCTGCTGGCACGACAGTACTTCAACTGCACGTCTGAGTGTTTGCTGTGGAACCGTGGCGTGCGGTCCCAGGTCAGAACTGCTGCCACCGTCATGCTACTGAGTGAGCTCCACTACTGCATCTGCCAAAATGTCATTTCACTTTGTCCTTGGTCTCATCTATTAATTTTATGAAGAAACCACGACGTATCTGACTATGGTATTTCCTTTAATAATGTCATGCTAAGTGTTCATGTTTTCAACCATTAACATTTGTGCTGGCTTGTTTCTGACATACATAATCATGCCTGTGAACACGGTAGTCAGTCTGGTCTATGCTGGGAGTGAAGTCATGCTGCTCGGTGCAGACAGAGAGAGGGAGGATGCTCGGGCTGTTAATAGAATTTGAAACCCACATGTCAACATAATCACAAAATAAAAAACAATTATTATCCTTATATAAAAATGTTAACATTTAAAAATCAAATTTGAACTACAAAAATTAGTATTGGGAAGTAAAGGTGTATTTATTAGCCTTTTAGGAAAAATATAGTATTAACATCTTTTCCCTAATTCATTAATTTTTAGGCATATGCACAAAAAGAATTTTATAAAGTAATACTTGGTTAGTATTATACCCAGGAAGGTTGGTATTTATTTCCAAGTGCTATGGTGAGTGAGCAAGGAACGAAGAGATTAACCCTAAGTGTAAAAATTGCTTATTTGTATAAATTGGCCCCAAAGGAAAAATCTTCCGAATGGGTTTTCTTGTTCCTTGACGTGATCCAGTCAAAATCATATCTGCCGCTTGTCGTGGTCCTCTAGGAGGGCGAGTTGAGTAAGGGGAACAGGTGCCCGGGCGTATTGATCAGTGACCATGGCAAAGAGCTCTTATTAGATGTTGAAGGTACCAGGACGGGGTGAGAAATGAAGAGGAGAGGGCAGGACAGGTTATTGATGATGGTAATAACTGTGCGTTGGGCTCCACACTGGAGCTGCGAAGGTGGCCAGATGAGCGCATCAGTATGGATGTGTTGAGGGGAAGAGACAACATGAAGAAGTATGGAACGCAGCTCCCTACCTGGCAGAGTTATTAAAGTTCATTGAAGGAAGATGAACTGTTTCAATATGTTAAACACTCGAGGCTGTTAAGAGAGAGTTGCTGTCACAAGGAACGCCATTGTTTGGGGAGCTTTTGTTGTCTTGGTTTTTTTTTCTTTCTTTCTCCTTTTGGAAATTTGAATTTGTTTTCACTCCAGCAATACCTCCGTCTCTTAGCTCTCTGCACAGGCTTTGGAAAAGCAAATAAACACAGCCTCTCTGCACGAGCTTGGTGAGCCTCTAATTGCTGAAAGTCACTGATCAGCTTGTGAGTCAACAAAGAGCATGAGGTTAGCTGTGCTGCATGTATTTTAAATATTAATTTACTCATCCACTTGCTGTGAAGTCTCCTCAGCCAGCGTCTCTGCGCGCCCAGCCGTGCGCTGCACCTGGGTGTGCTCGTCTGCCACGGTGTGGGGTGGAGTGAGGTGCAGGGGGGCGATTTGGAGTCAGAACATGCAATTTTAAATCACCCTAAAGTAATTAATTTGGGAGCCACAAAAATTAAGAAAAATAATTCTACATTTTGCTGGCGTACAGGGAGCTCTAAATGAAGAGACAGGCAACTCTCAATATAAATTTTGCTTCAGGGTTAAACTTTCTTCCTCTGTGGAAAGGTCACAGCAGGATTCAATGTTTTTAATCCTACTACAGTGTAATGACATTTTAGGAGATGTTTGCAAATGTACACTAAGCTGCCCTGTTCAGAGTGGTATTTGATTTTAGTGTCTAAATTAGCCCTACTCGCTGCAGTTGGCATTTGTGTTAAGTAACGCCTGAAACGAAGACTCGCAGCAACGTGTGGTCAGGAACTGTCACGACGGCCGGGCCAGACGCCAGCTGGGCTCTTCAAGGCGTCCTTTGTTCTGCTGGGGTTTGGGTCCCACCACGTAATGACAAGTGACTCAACATTCCTATTTATTTACCTTTGTGGGTGTCAGGATTAAAAAGTTGTCCTTTAAGAAAGTCGGTTAGTTCAGTGGTTTTTCCTCATTTAAAAACTATGCTATTTCCAGAGTTATATGTTCCGTATTCTGGCATGAGATCTGATGTTTTATATGTTATACCTTCTTCCAAACCGGCTGTCAGACCCACCCCACAGTCTCTTGTTGGATTTGTGTTTGTGGAGTTGTGTGCTGTGTGTTCCACCAGATGGGTGTTTGGGCCAAGTTGGACAAAGGATCATCCTAATTTGCAGTAGCACTTAGTGGTTTTGTTTTTTTCTTTTTTCTTTTTCTTAAAGAAGTATCTGAAATTTGAAAAATAACATGAAAATAGTGAAACCATTTTGCAGATCATTGCTCCCCCGTTTAGACTAGAGATTCCTCAGCTCTGCTCCTTCAGTAAGGTAGAACTGGTCTAAGAAGTCTATAGTCTCTATTCCATGCTGGCCACAACCCCATATAAATTAACCAATTTAACGCCATTTTCTGTCCTAACAAAAATAAAACGTGTCCCTGCTCAGTGAACCCGAGAGCAGCAACTCTATTTAAACATGTTTATCGCTGGCATCACTTAACCGCAGTGTAGACTGGGCCTAAGAAGGGACCCCACACGGCAGCGTGGAATTGTCTAATTAAGGCGCCGGCCAGGAGCCCAGGTGGATGAATCACCGCCATTAAGCAGGCAGCAATTACCAGGTGGTTAGAGAGAGGTGCACGCAGCCCGGGCGGCGGGGAGGCCCCGTCACATGGCGCAGCGACCCAAGCACGACTTCAGGTCCCTGCAAAATGGATTCCTTCCGGGCACAGGGCGTTCCGATGTAGCGTCCTCGTAAGCCTCTCCACACGGAAAGCAATCCAGTGATAAAACTAGGAAGCGATTTTATTCGATGGAAGTGTTGCTGGTAACAAAATATTCCTTTCACAGTGGCTGGCCGAACGGCGAGGGTTTGGGGATCCAACTGCAATTCAACGCGCACTATCTGAATTGCTATCTGTCCCTCCACGCGGTGCAGACGTGCACACTCCACCCTCGGTCCCGAGGGCAGGGCCTGCAGAACAGCATGTGCTCGACAGCCAGGACGGGGGACATGGGGTGCGCGGGGTGGGCCAGGCCTCCCGCCATGCTCCACCCCCGACCTGCGGGGTCCTCCGCACCGGCACTGCCAGGCACCGCGCAAGGGGTCACGTGCCCGTCATGGTCTGCCTCCCTCCCTGCAGCTGCCTTGTCAGGTTGTCTTCACAGCTGGGTAACCAGGGTCTCCAAGACTTCCTGACACAAGGTAGGTGCTCAGTGCATCTCAGTCGAATGAACAAATGAATCGCCTAATGGGCAAGATGAACCTATACATTGGATAACATTATTCCCATTTCACAGATGAGAAAACCAAGTTTCAAAGAGGCTAGTGTACGGAAGGGCATACCCCTTCTCGTACACCTTCTGTTTTTAAGAGTAACATGGTCTAGTTCTCCATACCCTAAAATGGTTCCAGTCCCATCAAATTCTCTACTTTGAACTTGCCTTGTCTTGTTGGTTTGTGTGTTGTGCAGTCCTGTAAGTATCCTAATATTGTCACTTAGGCACAGGTTAAATGGTTATATGAGGGGTGTAATTAACATCTGGGTTGCTCCGTAGGTAGAGCACATGGAGTGTTGTTCTGTAACGAAATGTTAGAGCAACCAGGTGTCCTTTTAGCTGTGATTCGTTTCCCATCGCACTGTCCCCATTCAGGGCAGCAGCAAGTACTTTCTTTCTTGGCTGAATTAAATCCCAAAATCTGTATTATAGCTATTTAAGATAGCCTTACAAGATTTTTAAAATCATACATTCTTTTTTTCTCTTTAAATTTTGAGCATTTTAAAAAAAATTTTCTTAGAAAAAATGGGGGTAGAGGGTAGACTCCCTTTCTAAAATGATTTTTTAAATATCTTATTTTAGGTTTGAAGGGAAAACTAAAAGACTGTGACGCAGCTACTTTTAATTTGGAGTAAATGTCATTAGTCCCGGTTCACACACATGCACCCACACACATTTGTTTTCATATATGCTTTCCCCACTTACCTTAAGTGTTCATTGCGTGTTTTGTAAGAATTGCACAACTTTGTTTAGTGTTGCCCAGCTTGGTAAGTATTGAGTTCTTATCAATCATTAGGCTACAGTCATGTTCTTCCCGTGAATGTCTCTTGCATTCTTGAGCGATGATACACTCCACACAACTAAATACTATGATTGTTCACAGGAGATTGTGGGTTTTGAACACAAGTATGAAAATACAAAGTAACAGAAATTTGCCAGAGTCCATAACCGGGGCAGTGAATGAGGCCGGCAGATTCCTGGGCCTGGATGTCTGCACATGCCCCGGGCTGGGGGCCTGGCCGTATCGGACACTATCTGCAGGCTTTTGACCAATCCACCCTTGCTAGGGAACTCCAAATGGGTTTGTTTTTGTTTTTGGTTTTGGTTTTTTGCTGCAAACTGAACCCCTCCTGGGAAACCCACTCACTCAGGGTAGCCTTCATGGGTTAGAATTCTGCTCCTTGTAGGGTCCACGGAGGCCTTTGTCTCGGCTCTAAAGGCCTTACGGGTCACGCTGCCTTGCAGTGAGACCCCCGCTTACCGTCCCCCTCCGCGGGGTCAGCCTCACGTCAGCAGTCCCGACACTTCTGCTGGAGCAGCCGGGTCACGACAATCCCTCCGACCAACCCCCGAGAAGACCTGGTTTTACGCGGTGTTTATCTTCCAGGCTTGCTAGAAAGTAAACGTGACTTCTGCTCACAGACTTCACACACCAGGTGGAAATGGTCCCGTGAAGAACAGGAGGCTGGGAGGGCAAAGGGAGATTTAAGGGAAAAGCCAAGAGCGACAGAAACAGAAACAGAACCTTCATGTTTACGTGTGTTCAAACAGACCACCCTCAAGAAGGAATGCGCTCCGTGCACACTTGGCGTCTCAGACTGGGCTCCGGAGGCCTCCGACTGCCCTGAGGGCTGAGAGGCCTGCGGGGGGCACCTGGCCGTCCCGGCAGACGGTGCCCATGGGCTGGAGCTTGGCTCGCACGCGTTTCTCGAGGGCGACTTCCCAGCCAGCGATGCTCTTGTTTATTGGCACGGAATTCTGCTCACAGACTGCGGGGAAGATTTGCTCATGTGCTCTAGGAAGATGCATTTTCATGTTAATCAGCCTCTTGGGATGGCGCTAGAACTGAGCACAGCATAAGGGTGACTCTCAGAGAGGGAAAAGCAACTTTCTCCAACATCCGGCTGGGCGTTGGCCTCACCCACCTCCTTACACGACGATGATGGATCTTGTCAGGACATGGGCCCAGCCGCTGCCCGGCGTGCCCACCCTGGGGCCTCTCGCCCTCTCAGCTCTCCCGGGCAACCTTGGAGCTCCTGCGAAAGGGCCCTCGACGGGGGCTCTGGTGCCTCTCCGTCCCGATTGCTCCGCTGTCCCCCCATGTCCCGCCCACTGGGCTCTGTGTAAGTGTACTCAGGCCCGCTGCACCCAGAATTTTCCTTCTGTGTCAATAGACTGACACTTTGATTTTTATTTTACTTTTTATTTTATTTTGAAGGAAAAGGTCAGACATAGGAGGAGAAGGAAGAGACACATTGTATCCATTTAAGGGAAATACTAAGAAGAATGATACCACAGACGACGGGATTTTTTGTTTTAGGGATTTTGAAATTTATTAAGAAATTAGAAATAACGGAGTTCAAAGTGCCACATTCCCTGACGACACGCACATCATTAAGCATTGATTTTGTGCCTGTGCTGGAAACACAGGCAGGAGTCAAAAACAAGAACAGATACAATCGCTGCCTTGAACGATTTTGCAAGTTGCATTTGCTGCGAGAAGAAGGCATTTCTCCATCACCCGCAGCGCGAATGTTCAGTATTTACGGTTTCGCTTCTGTTTTCCCATCTCTTCCTTTCCTGGTGTAAAATACAGAGTTCCTGAGATGAAGCCACTGACTTTTAAGGACTGTTCTTTCAGGTACCCGCAACAGTACTTTGACCTGGAAACGCACAAGTCTCAGCCTCCGCCTCCCCTGGTTCCCGAGCGCCCCCACCCCGCTGAGCCCCTCCCCCTCTCAGGACGCACCACCCGCGCGCATTCCAGGGGCGCACCCTGCTCCCCACTGCCACCCAGGCTCTGACTTGAGGGTGGGGCTGTTGTCCCCTCGCTTTGGGGAAAGATGCAGTGGGGCCTCCCCAGGTGGTTTGCGAAGGACCACTGATCTGTGCACACCAGGAATTTCACGTTGCCCCTCTTTGCCCCGTGTAGCATCGCAGCACACACTCTAGATCATTCTGCTGCAATATTTACAACCTGAGTCATTGATTTGTTCCCTGTCTGATTCGTCAGCGAATATTCATTGCGCATCTGGGCCGAGCTCCACGCTCAAGCAGAGGCAGCGGCCCTGCCCGCGGGGAGGTTGCGCTCCTGGACTTAAAGGAGCCGCCATGGGCCCTAAGGAAGGGCTGGTCCCAGGGACCCACAGAATGGGGCGCTAGTTCCTGGTAAGTGCTTAGCGCCTTGACCTTCTCTCCTGGAGATTTTCGCATTTTAACAGAAAAAATTCCTTAACTGAAAGGAATGGATTCTAACAGGAGACGCTCCAGGGTGTTAAAGATGAAATTTAGGGAGGATGAGGATGCTTCTAGTATAACCTAAAAGGCTTTTCTAATGCATACTCTGTATAAATTTAAGGTTTGATTTTTAAAATACATGAACATTTTAATCCATTCACTCTGTCACCATTCGTTAAACAGTGAGGTGACTCCTGGCTTATGCCACAAAGAGGAGAGGTTCAGTCTTGGGGGGGGAGGGTGTGGCCCTGTGATGGCGGGTGATTGACGTGGAAATTGTCATAAACGCAGGACAGGGACCAGCACAGACGCCCCCGGGGAGGCGGCAAGGCAGGCGGAGCCCCCCTGGAGGGTGCTGGAGTCAGGAGCGGGAAGGGCGGTGCGGGTGGGGCCCGCATGTGCAGCGCAAGTTCACAGAGGGGCCGCGGCCCAGTGCATCCTACATCTCGGACTCACCGGAGCAAGAAGGCGGAGGAAAGGAGCCGCTGTTCCTAGGCTGCCGGCCCTGCGCTGGATTCCTCACATGTGAATTCTCCTGTATTTGATCCTCCTGCTTCGGAAGCCTTGCACCGATTTTTAGGATGAGGACAGGGTGGCTGGAGTAAGCTGCGAAAGGACTTGAATCCCCCGGCATGTGTGCGAGTGTTGCCCCTGGCCCCTGGAGCCCACCTAGGGCGTCTCTGGCCCGGCGCCTCTCCTGAGCTGGGCTCTGGTTCGCGATCCTGCGGCAGGGGGTCCCGCGGTAGGGGTCCCGCAGCAGGGGTCATATTGTAGGGGGTCCCGCGGCAGGGGGTCCCGCGGCAGGGGGTCCTGCCGTAGGGGTCCCGCGGTAGGGGTCCCGCGGCAGGGGGTCCCGCGGTAGGAGCGCGGGTTCCAGCAGAGCCTGCTTGTCCACCGTGCCCTCCTCACCCGGCCAGGGCCCGACAGACCGTCTTCTGGATGTGCCCAGAGGGAGACCTGTGGCCCCGCGCAGAGATCCTCCGCCGTACCCTGGAGAGACGAGGAACTTGTTGGATGGCGCAAGGTCACAGTTATATTTCTGTTTTGGGAAGACAGTGACCGCAGAGCTTGGCGGATGGAGTGAAGAGAGAAGAGAGACCGGAATAGCTGGGACGTGTTTATGGCAAAGCCCACACGGAGACACGGACGTGTCCCCTTGGTGCTCTGGGCTGGGCCGTGCGGGTCTCGCAGCAGCTCACCCTCCCCTAAACCCGCCTGTCACTTCCCAAGTGTCTACTACAGCCAGCTGATATGGTTGATTTAGTATATCAAGTATTGTGTTAATTATTTTTATTTATATATAGTTTTATATTTAGAATTCTTTGAAAGGAGAATTAAGTATCACCTCAAAGCATGCTGGTTTTTATTAATCTTGTCACGTGCAAGGAAGTTTAGTTGGTTATTAACATCCTTTCTAGATGTGCATTCCACAGGTGCATAATTAGTGTAAAGGAATGTGAGCGGGAGTGAGTTCAGTTGGATATCTCCTTTATTACCCAGGACGTTTCACTTCTCATTATAAGGTAAGTAAGACTGGATGACCTGAATTAAAACAAAAATCCACAGCAAATTAGCTGAGTTCAGGAGCAAATGTGGCCTCTGAGCCTCATGCTGTGGGGACGTGGACTCCCTGGGGTGTGCGAGCCGTCGGGCGCCGTCCGCGGGGGTCTGGACACGTGGAAGCCACCAGTCAGGCACCCCAGGATTGCCTCTGGGGGGACGGCATCTCGCGAGCTTGTCTGAGGGAAGCCGGTTCCCACGGCCTGTGACTCAGACGTGCTCGTGCCCAGTCTCTACCCACGTGGCAGCTGCCCGCTCTGGGACACAGGGCTTAAGGACTGGTGGGCCCAGGAAGGGCAGTCTAGCCATAGAGCGACTCCTCGTCTAATGTTAAGTAAACTGCAACGAGCAAATGTGTGCCTGTTAAAGAGCCAGCATCTTTAAAATATTTGTTTTATTTCTTCAATAGACAATCATTTGTCAGGATTTTTTGATAACACATATGGCTACTGATTATTCTAATGAAGAACTTTGCTATTGTGAAGAAGTGTGTTTATGTGCATACATGTATGTATTGTGGGTGTATATGTGGGCATGATGTGTGCTGTGTGTTAACAAGGGCCCCACCCGCTTCCTCACGGTGTGGCAGGGGTGTCTTTTTCCGGGTTTGGCTGCACGCTGTGGCCCAGGCCACTGTCACGGCCAGCTTCGGCCTTTGCTCTGGAGGCCGCTGCCTACGGGCCCTGATGGGCACCGGAGTCCGTGTGGCGCTCAGCTTTTCCGTTAGTGCCTCGAGGGTGCCACGCGTGCTTGCATGGCTTGCATGAAGCAGAGGATGTCCAGAAGCCCCGAGTCCTTGCTCGGGAACCCTCGGGACCATGTCCCCGGGCACTTGCACACATAGAGCCCACGTTGCCTGGTTAGGGCTGTGTGACAATGGGCTGGTGTGACCAGGACAGCCACTGTCACACCTTCCTTCAGCTCCTAAAGGGGGAACAGGTGTCTTCCAGGGAGCAAGGTGATGCCCAGACCAGCCTGCCCTGGTGACACGTGTGGTGTTGAGAAGTTCCGCAGGCCCACAGATGAGCTCTGTGGGAGCTTATGTAAAAGGTAAAAGTAATTTTGCTTAAAAAAGTTCTAAATTACTCCTGATTGTCCAATTAACTTCCCTAAAATATCTGCACATGTAACGGGAGATCCAACCACCTTCTGATGGAGGAAGCTCAGAAGCTCAGAGCTCTGAACCTGGCTCTGCCGAGATCCCACTGGGCAAGGAGCCTCCAAGGTCGCCGGGTGCCGACCACCGGGACCCCTCAGACCTGATGACAGCGCTGCTGTCACTTCACTTGCTGCAAAAGGTAGTCTCACCAAAGCAGGGGGATGTCGGCATGTACCGATGATTTTGTTTTGGAGAAAGCGCCAAGAATTAAACAGAATGATGTTGGTCAAAGTAATTACGAGCACTGAAGGAAGATGTGTATGTCAGCCTGGCCTTGTGAGTGTCCAAAATACTGACCCTTGGTCATCTCATGCCTCCAACTTGAAGGGCAGCGTGGGGCCAGCCACTGATTCTGTTGATTCCTCTTTACGAATAAGATTTCAGAGAAGAGCATTTTTCCCAGACCCGAGTGGGCTGTGAGTCGCACGGTCCCGCCTCCCCCACGCATGGCCGCACTGCTCGTCTCTCCGAGAGCGCTTCGCTGTCTAATCAAAGGGCCAGCCAGGCGGCGGGCGCAGCCACTCATCCATCTTTATTTGATCCCCCGCTGACACCGCGTTGCCCTGTGACACCGGTCCGGTCACTGAGTGGCCATTACCCTCTCGTTTGCACACGCTTGTTCCTCCTAACCACCTTGGCGAAGTCAGACCCAGACAATTTGTGCCAATTTCACGGGGGCACGGACTGGAACGCCCCATCCCTTTCCACGCGGCTGAGCCTGTGAACCTCCAGCGCACGTCTCAGGCCCCGCGGCTGCCAAAGCACCATGTTTCTCTCCTCCGCGTGGGCTTGGATGGAGCCCTGAGTCCTGGAAGTCTCAATTATAAAACGTCAAGACACCGTCGCGCAACTTCTTACAGTGATTTCACAGTGTCACTCCATGATGATTTCAGGGCCACTTCGAACCATGCTGGAAAAGAATTGTGGCCTCCGCGTGTTGGGCGCACACCTGGGCGGGGTGTCGGGAGGTGCTTGGGCGGGAGGGCTTGCACACGTGTGGGAGGCGGACACGATTCAGGGGTCGACACGGGGCAAAGAGGAGAGGCAGGGGCAGGAGAACATCCACAGACGGTCTGTCCATGCTAGATTTTCACATTAGCAACACGTCTTCCAGAGGGCACGGCAGATGCCCATGTTTTTAGCCCCAAGTGCTTCAGCAAACAAATGTTTAAAATGAGAGTGGGTGGGGGTGGGGGAGCGGCTGGGGGAGCTGAGGACATAGAAGGAGAGAGAGAAGACGCTGATTTCCTCCTCACTCCAATCCCAGGCCCTGCTACTCAAAGGCGGTGCGGGACCCCCGGCCAGGGCGTCGCCCCGGGCTTGGTTGGACATGCCGGATCTCAGCCCCAACCTCTGCTCCAGAACCAGAGTGTCTACAAGATCCCAGGCAACTGGGCTGCACACTCAAGCTGGGGGCCCCTGGCTTGCAGCCAGTCCCTGCCCACTTCACACCTGCAAGATTTCCTGGTTCACTCCTGGGGTTTGGAGCAGCAAGCGCCACCTTCTTGAAGGCCACCATCTTTCTCAGCCCACCTTGCAAATACGGCAGCCGCCAACCACGACCTCTCACAAAGGGCCTCCTGCGAGTCTTGGCTCGTCACCCTCACCCCACCCGACTCCTTCTGTTGTTAAAGCCGAGCTCACCGAGCTCCCGGCATTTTCCTGTTATTATCTGGAATTTCCATCTCTTTTCTTTCTGCCCAACCAGCTTAGCCATGTTCTTACAGGCCGAAGAAGACAAGAAAGAAAGATATTGGGAAGAGACCAGCGTGCAGGTGATGAATGAGCTTCCACTTGGATTAAAAAGCACGGCCATTAAGGAAAGGGTTGATTAAATGAGAGCAGCATTTCGGGGCCCAGCGAGCGAGGCCAGGAGGGGAGTTTTCTGTGTCTGTTCCCTGACCAGTTGGGATGTCAGCATTAGCAACTTCGGTGACAGGCGACCACACCATCACTGCACGTTTGAACGCACGTGTGTTCTTCTTTCAAGAAACTTTAGGGCTGGTTTTTTGTTTTTCGTTCATTTTTTGCTTCCCTTTTTGCTCTATTTTGCTTTTGCCTGTGAACGTGTGTCGTTGAAACACAGAATCCACATGTGGAGAGTGAAGGGGTCGGCTCACCCCACACTTCCCGCCATGGCACCACTAATTTATGGCGCAATTGCAGGCATTCTTATTCTCACAAAGAATGCGGATAACCTTTTTACATTGAAAACTCCTTTGCGACCTTACAAGAAAAGCCAATTAATCAATTAGAATATCATGCTCGAATTACAGGGGAATTATGTGTCCCCTCTGCTGAAAACCGTTGGAACTTGCGGTGCATTACTTCAATTAAGAATACTTAATTTCCAAATGGCACAAATGAACAAAGCATGAGTCATAGCATACGGTTCTCCTTAAAAGCCATCAGTGCTAATGGTTTTGCAACCTGTATAAACCTGATGCGTGCCGCTTTATATGGCGAGCTGAGCCCACGTCAGCGGGGTAATATTTCTGCTCGTGTACACAGTGCTTTATGTGGCGTTCCATTTAATTGGATAAAAATAAAGATAGCTTTTTACATACTCTTCTCCCTGCGTGAGGTTTAGCGAGCAGATATGATCATGCTTTGCTATCATGCCTCAAAAAGTGCACTTAAGCCAATCAATAAGTAATGATTCATAACATTTGAAGTTATGATAATCAGAGATTAGGGGTAAACAGCAAATTTCAGTGTCTAGAAAAAGAGACTTTCCATTGCTCAGGTATCTGACTGTCCCATCTGTGTGTCTTTTCTGTGCGGCTGTGAGAGTGGGTTGTGCCAGAATGAGGTACATGGAAACGAATCTCTCAAGCTTCCCAAAGCTCCAGGTTTTGCTCTGTTATTGAGTTCTTTGTATCTAGGCCATTTGCTATGATTACCCGGAGAGGACATGACCCCAAGATGGGGAAGTCCTGTGTCCACTGAGAGGGGTTCAGCAGGGCCCAGAGCCAAGCACGGAGCCTTTCCCCTCCGACCCGCGTGTCTCCCTGGATGTGACAGGCCGGGTTTTGTGTTTGCTCAGCAAATTGGCACATTAGATCTATAGTATTGATATGTGCTCAAAATGTAAGTTCATATCAGTTCTATCAATACTAATTTGGTGTTAACTATGAATGCAAAAAAAATAGAGAAAATAAAAGAACATGGAAACTACTTAAAAATCAATATTAGGTCTAAATATTCATATTTTCTTGCCAACTTTTTTTTTCTTTGAGACAGAGTCTCGCTCTGTCATGGAGGCTAGAGTGCAGTGGCGTCATCACAGCTCACAGCAACCTCAAACTCCTGGGCTCAAGGGATCTCCTTGCCTCAGCCTCCCCAGTAGCTGGGACTGCAGGCGTGCACCACCATGCCTGGCTAATTTTTCTATTTTCAGTAGAGACAGGGTCTCACTCTGTTGCTCACGCTGTTCTCAAACTCCTGACCTCAAGCGATCCTCCTGCTTCGGCCTCCCAGAGTGCTGGGATTACAGGCCTGAGCCACTGAGTTTGGCCTTCTTGCCAAGATTTTACATTAAAATGTTTATATGATTTTTCTTTCCAAACTACTGCCTTCATTCTCTAGAGATTGAATTTGCTTTCATTTTTCAATAACCAAATGGTAAATTTAGCTTAAATTAGCTTATTTAAAATTTAAAATGTCAACATTTGATTCAGTGAAGATTTTTCTGAACTTGGCTAAATAAAGATAATTTTACTGAACTAAAAATGTACTCTGCTGCTGCTATCGAGAAGTCTTTAGAGAACTTTCTCTCAGTTCTCTCCCTTGCCGTACCTTCTCCCTGGCACAAAGGGAGGTCGCCCAGGTGTGAGCAGTGGGGGGAGGGGATGGTGCCCACGTTCCGTGGGCTGTTTATGTTTCTTCTCTGTGGTTTTCAGGCCAGCAGCCCTGGCAGGTAATAAGGGCGCGAGGAAGGCCCGCGGGTCACTTGCCCACAGTGACGCTCTTCACAGGGACCCCTGGCACCCACCGTGCTAGCGCTGTGGAGGCAGCTCTGGCCCTTCAGCCTTGTGCAGAGCTGAAATCGGTGTTTTCATCCAGCCCAGGAAGAGACACCAAGAGCGAAGCTGAGATGCGGCCACCACAGCCACCAGTAGCCGCCCCACAGCCCCAGCGGCTGGCTGTCCTCACCACCCTTTCACGAGCAGGTTCAAGGCAGCAGCCAGTCCCCGGCAACTTGCTGCAGTGCCCAGCCTGGCCCCATCCCAGAATGAGCGTTCCGGTCAGACTGCCACCGCCTGGGAGCAGGGCCCGGACACGTCCTTAGCTGCAGCTCAGGCAGCGGCTGGCTCCGCTGGCGTCGTGGGTGGGTCCGGCCAGCACCACACACTTGGTGTTTCAGCCAACGTTGCAATCGGTGAGCCGTTGCCTGAGTGTATTTGCCAACCTAGAACAGCAGATGTATTTTATTTATTAGCTTTTTAAAAAAAAAAATTGCATAACTGAAGTATGTAGATATTTGGCAAATGAGCCTCCATCTGGACTCTCCTGCCGGCCGCACGCTGGGCTCCCTCGGCCCGGCCCGGGGTGCTCTCTAGGTCCCAACTCCCATGAAAATCCACTAAACACCGTCCTTTCGTGATTTACGTAGACTTCAAAGCTATACTGCGTCTGCAAGGCAGGGCAGGCTGGGGGTTCTCGGCATTATTTAAAAATCTGCACAACAGTTTCAAGCCTCAGGTCGCGCGATCGGATTATTAGTTCCGTGTTTTCAGAACAACGGCTGAGAGTGATGCGTCCTCACACACGACTCAGCAATCCATTCCCGAGTTCTCACCCCGGAGAGGCTGTTTTCCTGAATCCATAATACAAGCCATTGTTGATAATATAAACACTCGTGGAGGCATTCTTAAAACAAGTAATTTGAATCCACTTTTGCCAGCTGTGGTGTGTGGTCCAAACGACTTAATTCCACACAAACGCAAAAACGACAACCTGGAGCTTTGCTCCGCGGGAAGGTCGCGGTGCAGATGCCGCGGGCCCTGGCGGCGCGGACTCCGGGCTCTGGGGTTACCTGGCTTGGGTTAGTGAGTACAGTGCGGAAGTCACCTTCCTCTCTGAACCTTCTTCCGTTTCCTCGTCTACAAGGCCTGAGAATTCAGTGTGGGACGTGATGCTTCACATTGAACAGATGTGCCACAAACACGCGTTCATTTCTGCCCACAGCCCCCTGACTGCGCGCTCTGCTCCCCCTGCGACCTGTGGATGTGCCCCCTTAACCCTGCAGGTGGCCCCACGGGCCACCAGACCCTGTGACTCTTCCCGGGGGCACTTAGTGGTGCGCTTAAAACCCACGTGGTGATGCCATTGTCACTGGCAGTGCCAAGGCCTCTTAGTGGAAGTCAGTGTGGGTGAGATTTTGAGAAACAAGCCACTGCCCCTGCTGCTGCTTGTGTACTGGACGTGGCTGCTGACGTTTTGTGTCCCCCCCCTTCCCCGGCGGTGCGCACCCAAGAGTGAGACCTGCAGGGGCGGAGGGACACTCGCTAAGCGCGGTGAGGAGTGTGCCAATGGCCTGTGTGCAGTGTGTGTCCCTTTGGCCTGTAGGATGTTCTCCAGTAAAGTATCTCTAAATTTAAAACAATAGGTCTGTTTGTTAATGTGAAAAAGGTATGTCATTTGCCCTGTGTTTCTAGAATATATTGGGCCTCTTGAGAGTATCGCTGTAATCTTTTTCAGGTTACCAGTTGGGCCTCTGACTTGAAGTGCAGAGGTGCTCAGAAGCCTCCTAAAATTGACAGCACATATCGCACAGATTTTTTGGATGCGTTAACTGAGGTCGTATGTGAGAGCAGGGACTCCGCGTGTTTCCCATGTTCCATGCACTGGCCTGCTGGGCTCCGCCTGACCCCAGCACCGGAGAAGGCGGTTTTATCTTCCGCCTGCGTGTGCTTCATGGTTTTCCACCTGAAAACTCAACCATTTCTCGCCTCAGGTGTCTGGGGGAATAGTGTGCACCTGGGGGAAGTGTCCTGCCGTGCGGGGTCATCACGCCGGGCGGAGGTCACCTGACAGAGCCGCGTCATCCCGGCTGGAAAAGCGTCCCATGAGCCAGCCCCACCCGGCGCCCTGAGCGCGGAAATGCGCGCCTCGTCTCTGAGCAGGAACTGGGCAAACACCAGTCTGCGCTCCCTTCCCCTAAGTTGCCACACGACGATTTTCAGAGTGTGATAAGGGGTGTTCCGGAGTGGGCTGTTTTCTGAGCTTGACAGACCCTGTTACGTAGCTTTAAATATCCTCTTGTTGAGGAGGAGGAGGCCTGCAACAGGGGCCCAGCCAGGTTCTGACATCGTGTTTCTAATTAGAATTTAAGTTGCTTTTAACGTCGGCCCTGAAGACCCTGGTGGAGGATCAGTAGTCACCTGCGGACATAAAATGCGAGGTCGACGTCTGGACATTCTGAGCCCGAACGTCTCGCCCTCGATGTCCAGGAACCGTGAGCCACCTGGCGGGAGAGGGCGGTGGTCAGGGCATCTGTGGGCAGGAAGGCGACTGTGACCGGATGTCCTGGCGAAATCAAACTGCCCACGTGTCCGGGGGGACACAACACCTTCGTGTGACCCGAGGCTGAATCGCTCCTGCCGCCGGCACAGCTGGGACTTGCTCTGGCTCCCTGCAGCGCCGAACCCCACAGCCCACGCTCTGCTGCCTTTCCTTCTCCCCCTGGAAAAAATCCCTGAGTATCAGAAAGACAACTGCACTCAGCCGTGCGCCCTAGTAATCTTGGTGAGAATCATCTTCTAAAAACGAATTAGGCACAAAGTATGGTATCGTTTTTCTTGAACAAGCTCTATGTTAGTGTACGTTGACGAAGGGTAATGTGAACTGAAACTTGCTAAAATTTCCCGAAAACGTGTGAACAGAGAACTAGGAATTGCCTGCACCGGAAGTCTGAACGCCTGCTCTCTCTAGCCTGACGGGTTAGGAAAGCAGTACGCTCTGGAATTAGTTTATTAAAACTTTATTTAGTCTCTCAGAGCAGAGGGTCAGGTGGAGAAGCGTGCTAGTGCTTTGATGGTGAATGGTCAGGAAAGTTTGTGTTAATTAAGGTAAAAGTTTCTTTGTTTTGTTTGTCATCTTTTTCTCTGCAGGCAGCCGGGATGGTGGGAAAGCGGAGAATTTCTAGAATGACAGATTAGAAACCTGGTTATCTGTTAGGGTGACCTTGGGCAAGGCGTTAGGCTTTTCTTAGCTCCAGTGTTTTCATCTACTAAATTGGGATTAAAAAGTAGACTTTTTGTGAGGATTAGAGGCCATTATATGACTTGCCTAGCAAAATTTTCGGCTGTAAATGATTACTATTGATTATCTTGCCAAGCATCATAGTAACATACACTCGAGTTTTGGCATATTTCAAAATAGTAGTTTAATTTTTAAAAAAATAATAGCATTATTTAAAATTAATAAATGTTTTACGAAAACATCAAATTGCTAAATATTACAAAAACGCAGGTCCAAGTCACCCACGTTAAATTTTGGGGAAAACCCAAGTAACTAGGGAAAATGCCAGCAGCATGAAACGGCCTGTTAAGACAGCCCCAGAGACTCGGGGCCTGTGGCCGAAGAGCTGAGCCAAGAGTGAGACCTGCCCTTGGCGAGGACTCCTGGACCTTCCACCCAGGACTCTAGGACCTGGTCTGGGCTCTGCCCCTGCAGCCTCAGGGCCCGGTGACACAGGCGCAGGGTTCCCTCTGGGTGTCACGTCGGCCTGTCCATGGTCCCATCCGGAAAACAGAAGTGGCAGGGGGGAGCTCGGATAAGACGACCTGGCTCGTGGTGTGGGCCCACCCAGCACAGGGACCCCTGGGCCCAGCAGGCAGCATCCGCCGTGGCCAGAGGACAGAAGGGACTGTCGTCAGCAGACAGGTGTGACTGAGCCCGCGTCTCCCGGGAGAGAGGGAAGAATGGTGGGAGAGAGAGAACTGTCTTCGGAAGGGCTGCGTGAGGCGCGGGCAGGTTAGGGGCCTGTGAACGGCAGTGACGATGATGGACAACGAGGATGGAGGGAAGAGAAGGAGGCAGAGGAGGGAACCAAGAGGAGGGGCAGGTCCGAGGACTGGGGACAGGCACTAACCGGGTGCGTTAGGATCCAACGAAAATAAAACACTATGGAGCATCTTTCTGTCCTGGCCCTTCCAGGAACCTCCACGGGCCCCTGGAATGTGTCCTCAGCTGTCCTGGAGCCACCGAGGCAGGGGAGGACAGCCCGGCAGGGGAGGCAGAGGTGGGAAGGAACTGCGTTGGCCTCAGACAAAACCAGGAGCAGGAGCCGAGCCGAGGCGGCTGTCATGGGGCAGCAGGGCGGTGCTGTGGTTCTTGGGTCAAACTGTCACTGTCCTCCCTCCCCAGGGAACAGTCTCAGTCCCTCTCTGTGTTTAAATTTATCAATATTCGTGTTTTCAGTTCAGAAAACACAGACAATTGTAACTTGGGAGAACACTGCACTCTTATATTTTATTTGGGTGTTACGTAGAGTTTTCAGACATAAATGAATTAAATGATGATTTAAAATATTGCCACACCGTTATCTCACTAACTCAAATGGAAACAGTGCCCTGCCATTTTCCAAAACATCGCCTCATTTTATCTCAAATTAATTTTCTGAAAGGTGTCGAGCTAATTGAAGGAGAGGGATATCACTGGGAAGAGTTGTTCCTCACATTTGATCCTTATTTTGCAAATATAAAATTCATATATTTTCTCAACAATTCATTAGCTGGGGACCGCCTACAGGGATGGGAAGTCTGGCAAGGAAATTAATTCCTAAATGAGAAGTTCTTGCAGAAATCTCTCCCCCATGACACCCAGACTTATCTAGGAAAGACTCCCTCAAATGTATGATGCTAGTCAAGGAATTCACCAGAAATTTGCATATTTATAAGGCCGCTCTCCAGAACAAGCAGCCAATCATCATTAGATCCTTTGGTATTCATTATAATAAAATTAATCTTGATTAATTCATTCATTATTAATCTTGCATTCAAATGCAATTCCATAGAAATTGCATTGTGATTTAGCAATTAATTTGCATGCCAAGATTGAGAGGCAGCTCCTCGGTCCTCCCAGGCACAGCTCTCCCTGGTGTCACAAACTCACAGGCAGGCCCAGAAGATCCATTTGTCTCAACTATTCCAGGAGAATAAGAGGAGATGTCTGAGTGTGAACACTGAGGCAGGGGGAGGTCGTTCCTGCCAGTGTTCTGTCCTCCTACGCGCAGAGCGTGTCCCGCCTCCCGCAAAAGCACCCATGTGCTGCAACGCCCACGTGAAGTTCAGGTCTGCAGCAGTCTGATGGAATTTTAAAAGTTTCTGGTTTCTACTCGTCATCTAAATAAGCTTTTAAAGAATTATGTTTGTGTAAGAAATTCCGCAAAAACAAATCGTAGGCCCACAGCATCAAGCGGTTTCTCTCTCTGTTGTCCATAAAGTGACTGAACAAACGTAAATGGGCATTTGTGGGTCCCATATATGACGTGGGACATTAGATTATAATACTGCATTTTTACTGCGCCTCTTCTATGTTTCGATATGTTTAGATACACGAATACTTCCCATTGTGCCACGACGGCCTGAGGTGTTCAGAGTCACCTGCCACACAGGTGTGCAGCCCAGGTGTGCGGCAGGCTGTACCACCCAGGCTGCGTGAGTGCACCGTGAGGAGACCACCTCACAATGCAGCGCTCAGAACATCCCGTGTTCAGGGACAGGACTGTGCGAAGAGTTTGGTAAACACACAGAGCTGGTTCCCATCCCTGGATGGGAAGTTGTAGGCTGAATTCAGGAGAAGGTTTGTCACTGAATGAACAGATGAGATTGTATAAAACCCGCTTTAATTCTGACCCAACAGTGCTTTCATTATTTAGCTTCCCCAAACCCCTCTCAATTTATACACATTGTAGAATGAAGAATTAATACAACAATGATGGGAACTTGATTAGCTGACTGATAGCTTCGGTTTGTGGGAAACGCCTGCACATCTGCAAAAATCCTAAGGTTTTAATTATTCCTCCGCACTTCCAAGGGAAAGTAAACAGTAACAGAACTCCCGGTTGCTGTCCCTTGACTTGGTCCAAGCGTTGCTGATGTATGTATCCAAAAAGGTGCTGTCATACTGTATCCATTCTGTCCAAAAGAAGGGAAAAAAACAAGTTTTCAAACAAAACTTGGCGCCATTCCCCACACTGAGGATGTTTACACAGGGTTCTTGATTGCTAGGAAACAAATGTTCCCGTTGACCTGTCAGCCCTGCCCCACGTATCTGCGGCTGTCGTGAAAGAAATGAGAACTTTCATCCACCCGTGGAAGGCGTGAACTAGCATTTCCAACTCAAATGGGAAATGAACTGTAGCTTCGGTTTCCGGGTCAGGAAAAGCTCTGATACGTAGCATGGAATGTGCGGGTTCCTAGCGAGGGGTGGGCCAGGCCCCGGGACCTGCCCTGTGGGACCCTGCAGAGGGTCTGCTCTCACCAGTG
>CM052443.1:1163777-1181174 GCA_028533085.1 Varecia variegata | reverse complement strand
GCGTGGTCAAGGAGCAGTAATATTTTGAAAGGAATCTTGTTCTGAGCAATAGATCTCAACAGTGGACTTAAAATATTCAGCAAACCATGCTGTAGACAGGTGTGCTGTCACCCAGGCTTTGCTGCTCCATTCCTAGAGCACAGGCAGAGTAGGTTTAGGGCCCAAGGACTTTCAGGATGGTGAAGGAGCTCTGGCTTCAACTCAAAGTCACGGCTGCGTCGGCCCCGCACAAGAGAGTCAGCCTGGCCTTGGAAGCTCGGAAGCCAGGCATCGACTTCTCCTCTCCAGCTGTGACCGTCCTGGGTGGCATCTTCTTCCAAGAGTAGCACTGCCAGATTTGGTTTTGGCTTTTCTTTTAATTTTTGCAATTCTAATACATACATAGTGGTGCCTCATTATGATTTTTAACTTGCATTTCCTCAACGGCGGATAGTGGGAGCTTCTCTTCATGGGCTCGTTAGCCACCTGCATTCTTTGCTGAAGTGTTTGTTCAATGTTTTAGCCCAGTCATAAAATGATTGTTTCTTATTGTTGAATTTTGATTGTTCTTTCTATATTGTGGATATTGCAGGTATAAGTTCTTTGTCAAACATTGTCATTGTCAAGACCCACGAAGATATGAGAAGTTATCCTATTAACAAGCTCACAAGTTAGCCTGCCAGTTTGGTGGATTTTGGAAAAAGACCTGTAGGTCAGAGACAAAGGACTTTATTAATCACCACTCGGCAAGCAGCATGAACGTCACATTCATGCCAGTTTCTCTGTTGCGTAAACCACCCGGGGGCGATTTGCAGGGTCTAGGTGGGTGCTATGCACAAATGGTTTTCCAGCTGAGGAACCCAACCTTAAGAAACCAGACTATATTATAGTAATCACCCAGAAAACCTACTCTTTTCCCAGAGGGAGACTTCATTTTTTTGCATTAGATGGCAATCACTTCCGTCTTGTTCTGGAGGGTGTGGGATGCTACATTCCAACGCCGTTTGCTGAAATATTCTTCTGCTTGGAAGACGTGCAGCATGGAGACACCACGAGGAAGTATCCCAACATGCCCAGACGTTTTTTAATTTTGATTAAGTCCAAGTTACCATTATTTCCTTTTTTTTATCATTTTATGTCTACAGTCAGCTAGAATTTAATTTTATAAATATTTTCAAAAATCAACTTTTGGTGACATCAATTTTGTCTAATGATTTTTTTTTAATTTCATTGATTATTGTTTTTATCTTGTATCATTTCCTTTTTTGTGATTGCTTTGGGCTTATTTCACTGCTTTTACTAGTTGCTTGAGGTGGAAGCCTGGATTATGGGTTTGAGAACTTTCTTTTTTTCTAATATGAGCATCTAGTGCCATAAAGTTCCCTCTGATCCCTGCTTTAGATGCAGCCCATATATTTTGTTGTTATCATTGTTGCTTTTTGAAATTCCACTTAGTTCAAAATATTTTCTGATTTTTCTCCTCTTTGACCTGTGGGTTATTTAGAAATGCATTGTTTAATTTCTAAATATTTGAGTATTTTCTAGATATCTTTCTGTTATTAACCTCTAGTTTAGTTTTATGGTGGTCAGAGAACACACTCTATGTGATTTCAATTATTTTTAATTGGCTAAGTTTTGTCCTATGACCCAGAATATGGTCTATCTTGGCGAATGTTCCATGTGCATTTGAAGAGAGTATGGGGTCTGCTGTTGTTGGTTGGAATGTTCTACAAAAATCAGTCAGGTCTGGTTATTTGATGGTGTTGTTTTTCTATTATTCATCCTGATTTTCTGTCTACTTGTTCTATTGATTTCAGAGAAAGACCTGTTAATGTCTTCAGCTGTAATTCTGGACTTGTCCATTTCTTCTTTAAGTTCCATAAGTTTTTACTTCACATATTTTGAGTCCCCTCTGTTAGGTGCACACACGTCTAGGACAGCTAAATCGTGGTGATGAAGGCTGTCCCCAGTCTGCAAATTTTGCCTTCTTCCCTCATTGCTCTGTTTTTCCTAAAGTTAATATAGTCACTCTAGTTTCCTTCTTATACATGTTTGCAGGGTGTGTCTTTTTTCATCCTTTTACTTTTATTATTAAAATTATTTTGAGGTGCATTTATTAGAAATAACATGTAGTTGGATATTTTTAAATCTAATACGACAGTTTCTATACAATTAGTCATGTTTAGATCTTTTCCGTTTAACGTAATCACTGACATGTTTGGATTTAAGTCTAGTATTTTTTTATCTTTGTCCTTTGTGCTTTTCATTCCTCTCTTTCCAGCTTTCTGCCTTATTTTAGGATTTTTCAATATTTTTAGAATTTCATCTTATTTTATCTATTGAATTTTTAATGTAAGTATCTTTGAATGTTTTCCTGCAGAGTGAAGTTTCTGGACATTTATTAAGAAACTACCTAAGAGCTGCAATGTTGCAAGAAATTTTGTTTAATTTTACTGTTAAGGAAAAATAGGTCATATGGAAATTTTCATTTTTCTGAATAATAATTAAATTTAGTTGTCTTTTATAATTCTATTAATAACATTCAATGACATGAGAAAATATAATTATGTGTTTTTTCAATTTTGTTATGAAGTTATATATACATAAATAGGCAACAATATACCATATTGTTGAAAAATTTGTTATCTTGGTTTGCTCTGATCTTAGAGGAAAAACAATCAGTCTTTTCTCACATGAATCCGTCTTTCCAGAACTGAAGTTAGATGCGAGTCTTTTCTAATTTATCGAGTTCAGACAATTCTTTTCTGGCCCCATCAGGATGAGTGTGTTTTTCAGCATGAATGTTGTTGAATTTTGTCAAATTCTTTTTCTGCATCAATTGATATGATTACGTGATTTTTTTCTTTTTTTCCTGTTTTTATGGAGTATTACCATAAAAATATTTTTATGATTATTGATAATAAATAATCAATTGATTGATTATTGAATATTTCACCAGTCTTGCATATCTGAAATAAGTCCCATTCTCATTTTTCATGTTATATAATTTTCTCCTTTCCTTTTTCTTTTCTTTTTTAGTGGTTGAATTCAGTTTACTAATATTTAGGCAAGTTTGTATGTAAATTCACAAGAGATATTAGTTTGTAGGAATTTTTTTAATAGTGCATTGATCTGGATTTGGTAGCAGGGTGAAGCTAACCTCACTGGGAACTGCTTGCTCTTCTTGAGTTTTACACCTTTCAATGTTTGGTAGAGTTCTCCAGTGAAACCACCTGGGCCTGGGGATTTGTTTTCCAGGAGCTTTTAAGTTACGAATTAAATTTCTTTACTGATCACTGAGCTGTTACACGGTAGTTGTCTGTGGACTAGCTCAGATCTGGGCGTGTGGATCAGGCACGGTGGTTCTGCACATGCAGATTCGGACTCTGCCGGCCTCACCGTGTAGCCTCTGCTTTGCACACGGGTGTAAGAGTGAGGACGAAGGCAACAAAGCTGACCCGACCGAGTCCTTACACTTCACAATATTTTATTGTGATAATGGAGAGCTCATATTTACTATAACTTAATTTATTCACATGCTATAGACATGTTATTTCCTGACATCTCACTACAAGCTTATGGGGTAATTATCATAATCACAATTTTATCAAAAAGGAAAGTGAGGATTAAGTGATTAAATTCCAGTTCTAGAATTCTAGGCAAATTAGGGGTTTTAATACCATCTCTCTGAATCCAAATTCTACATCTTTAACCACTATGCTATACTATGAAAACACATAATTTTCTTTCTTTAAAAAATAATTTTTGTTCTGTTACTAAAATAATTCATACACTCTAAACAACCAAAACACAGTGGTACAATGTACATTTACATAAACTACTATACCACAAAAATGGCTAAAATAAACAAAAGAAATTTAAAATGCCAAAGTCCAAAAGAATGACCCGTTCTGAGACTGGGGAAACTACCCCATCTTTGAGGAATGTGTTTCCGGGTAGAGATAATCGTTACATAGTTGCTTTGTAAGCAGGCCTCACCCTTGGAACTGAGCTGGAGCAGGCACACAGGCTGACTCCTGGTTTCCTCTCCTTGGGTTTGCTCAGTATCAGATACTGGTGGTGAAACCACAGGGCCGTGGAGATGCTGTCTCAGAACCACGGGTCTCCAAACGTCCTGAGCAAACCGGGGACACGGGTGGAGGAGGTGACAAGAGATAAAGTGGGTGGTCCAGCCGGGTGACCAGGAAAGGTGAGGAGCTCAGCTTCTGCAGACACTGTCTCCATGCTTAAACAGAACACAACATGGCTCCGGTCACATCAGGAGCAAGGTGAGTCTCTCCCTCTTCTGCTGTTTTCAGCTTTTTTGTGGACGTGCTGGCCAAGAATTCTTCAAGATGAAAGTACTAAGTATAAATACTCACAAAAGAGATAATGGTGTCATCAACAGAGAATCATCAGAAAATTTTCAAATATATACATATATAGAAGAAAAAACTTTATTACCAATATGAGATCATGCGTGTGTGTGTGTGTGTGTGTGTGTGTGTGTGTGTGTGTACACATGGGTATTTATGTACATATGAGTTCGGCAGTGACGCAGATGGCGTCCAAACAAATGGACCTGCCTGCAAAAACATTCGATTATACACAAAAACAGTTAAATACAAGTTTAATAGAGTATGTTTACAATATCATATAAATATATTATTAACATATAAATATTATTATGCATATTATGTATACAGTAGTGCATGGGGGGAACCACACAATAGAAGCCCCCAGAAACAACTGTTACATGGAAAAACTGACATGATTTGAAAGTATGCAAAATAAATCTTAATAAAACAGACACCTTGTTTTTGGCTGGGGAGGCTCACAGGTGGAAGGACCTCTCCTGTCAGTTCCTCCCACAGGAATTAGCATCCTTAGCAGAGGACCAAAGAGAAGCCCGAGGCACTCACAGGGGTAACCTGGGAACTGCATGAGACTGTTCCTAAAGTCAATCCGGAAGAACAAAGACACGTTTGAGCAGCAAGGAGAAGCGATTGCTGGGACCCCTGAGAGGGACTCGTGGCGCCCGCACTGTGCCGCCTTTTCCTGTCTGCCGCCGTCGTCCTCACAGAAGCGCAGCCCGGGGCGGGGGCGGGGGCTACAGTGGAGTCCGCTCGAGAGACAAGACACAAAAGGGCTCAGTAACTCGCCAAGGCCACACAGCTGGCAGGTGTCCAGTCAGGAATCCAAAGGCACCAAGTCCGTGGGCCCAGTATGTTTACCACTAAGGAGAAGAAGGACAGGGTGTTGGGACAATGTCACCTCTGAGTACCAACACCCGTCGTAAAGCTACAGTAATGAAAATGGCGTGGCCACGTGGAGAGAGCCACGGGCTCAGATACAGGCTTAAGCAGAAAGAGAAATTTATTAGATGGAATAATCACATCTCAGATCATCAAGAAAAAATATTGCTCAACAAACGATGGTGTAAAAAATGAAGCCGGAACTCTGCACCACGTTTCACACCGAAACACATTTAGCGTCAGGAAAGACCTTAATGTAAACAGCAAGGTGTGAATCAGACATCCAAACAGGCTCTGATGTTAATAAACAGAAGCCCACTCATCGCGCAGCACGTGAAAGGCAAATTGATGGAGCATTAGCAAAGGAAGGATATAAATGACCAATAAAGTATGAACAATGTTCCACTTCACCAGTGATCAAAAACTACAAATAAAAATGATCCAAAATTTTGCTTACCCCTTGGTTTCCTAGAAATAAAAGACCAAAAAAAAAAAATTGATAACCTTTTGCCTGCTGGTCAGAACAGAAAGAGTCCTGACAGTTTCTGGATGAGACTGAATGCATCAAAATGATAAAAATTTACAATAAGTTTACCTATAACAGTCAAGTTGGATGCTGTCGTATGTGGTGGAGAGAATTAGATAAGTCAAAAAAGACATAAACACAATGATGTTCATTACAACATTATTTATATTAGGGGAAATTGGAATCGACCTAAATGTTCATCAAAGGAAATCTGCTAAATAAATGAGAACATCTATACTATTCAGCTATTAAAAAGAATGATGCAAATCCACATTTGCTGACTTGGAAAAATGTCCATGAGCAAACAAAGCAGCCTGCAGGACGGTCTGCACACACAAGCCCACGTCCCCACTGTGTGTGAGCTGTGAGCCAGGGAGAAAGAAACGTTAAGAGCAAACTCTCAGAATCGCCATTAGCTTTGCACAATAAAGAAAATACAAACTTGACTCCTACCAGTTATTGCCTTTGCTAATTACGAGCTCTGTTACCTTCCTGATTCTGTTGTCGAAACCCTGGTAGTTTTAATATAAGAAAGTTCATCATATTTTCTTCTTTTGGTGATATTTCATGCTTTCTTATATTTTTAAATGTACAATATTTTATTCTTGTTAAAAATATGAAAGCAATATAACGTTTAGTGCAATTCACCTGAAGTTGGCATGGCCGTTGGAAAGTATAGTCCTACTTTAAGCAAACACTATATTGTCATGGTCATGACAACTTCAATACATGTCTTGACAATTTATGTAGAATTATATAAATTATTTTCTTAAAATCTATTTTTCTAGTGGAGTATGAAACTTGCATAATATAAAGATAGAATTTGAAAACTTAACTATGTTCCCTGGGACACGAGAGTTTTCTGCGCTCTGAGAGTGAGAGGACAACCTGAGAATCAGATATTTCGCGTGGGCCTGAGGGGGGCAAGCACGTGTGTGCGTGTGCAGCGGGAGACAGCCGTGATGCATATTTATGGGTCTGCTTGTGCAAACACAGGAGCACGCCCGTCTTCCCATGCAGCAAATCTTATTTCCGATACAGATTTGAAAACCCGTGAAGCATGATGATACCCACTCTAGGATCTATGACCTCCCATAAAACAAAAGGAGGATGTGTAGTGGGTTAAAAGGATTCTAATGATGCCTTTGGACTGGCGCGCGCCTGTAATGACTGGGGAAGATTTATACGCTCTCTCCAGGTATAATTAGACACCCACAAACCCGCCTGACCCTGCTGCGGTGAAGAGCCCTTCTGCTTTTTGTTTCAGCGGATGAATCAATACTCACACGTTCTACCGCTGTGGAGTGAAATTGAGGAAATGAAAATCTGATAATTTTGCTCCCACTGCAGTCTAGACAGACGAGAGCCGTGTTAGTCTTTGACAGGAAGATCTATTTCCAGTTTCTCAAAAGGCTAGTGTCAATTTTGAAACTTCTCCTATTATTGATTTTCAGTTTTGTTAAAAAGGATGCTTTATTAGGAATATTAGTCCTGGCGACTGTGTAAGCCCATTGCTAGTTCGCAAGTAGGCGAACGTGCATTTTAATCTGGGGTCCGGGTGGGTTTAAATTGCAGGGCGGTCTGTGCAGTCGCGGCCTGGCCTGCCGGCTCCTTTCCGCCGTCCGTGCACTTTGTCCCACTGAACAGGGACGTCACAGCATCCTGTGTGTCTGCACTGAGAGCCCCATATTTAGCCACTGATGAGTTTGCTGCATATTCATCTCCCTAAACATTGCAGAACACGTGTGCTGCCGTGTCGTGAATGTGCATCCTGCTTGACCACACGGTGCTGACACCGGGCTTGCATGCTTTCAGGTTTTAACATCCTCAAAACCAATGTTGTTGAATCAGTAAGTACATTTTCAGGAAATGCGACCAATGTTCGATTCCACATTAACTGAGGAACAAGCTGCACCACCCTACTTGTTCTGGAATGTCCCATCCTCTGTGAGTCCCACTGTAACTGCCCCACACGATCTTAAATATCCTTTTCCTGCGATGTTTTGGACTCTCTGTGCTTCCTCCCCCCACCCAGTACTGACTGATGTACTCTTATTTATTTATTTTTTGCCTCTTCCCTAAACCATGTGCTCCGTGACACAAGTATTTCAGTTCCTCATTAAGAAATGGTAAAACTACCTTTGCTCTTTGTTGCACCGTGATGTATTCAACTTAACGTACACGTTTGGGTTATTACAGAGTAAGTAACATTTGCAATTTGTTGTGAAATATTTCAGGATCACACGAACTTGGAATAGCCAATTAGACACCATCATTGAGAAGAATTTTGTATTTGATATAATTTTATGCCTTGGCCATGCTAGGATAAAGACAGGACAATTATAACACTATTAATAATGTGAACTACTGAAAGCATAAAGCAAGTTGTTTTTTTCTGCAATTATTTCATTTTACTCTTTAATAAGTCATGCAGTTTATGAGGTAATTCCCTGCGTCAAGGGATCCCTTAGAACGAGGGTTTATAGAGAACGTGTGGGTAGGCATGATGAGAAAGGTTTGCCCAAACAGTCTTCCCGGCTTTCTGAAGGAGACACGGTTTGTTTCTACAGACATTCACGTGAAATATGGACCACAAGGCAACCATGTTTGCGCCTTCCAATGATACTTCTTTCTTTTTTTTTTTTTGAATCAGGTTGGTCTCTGACACAATGATACTTCTTGAAACAAAATTTTATTCACACACAAATTAATGAAACCGCAAGAGGCGCACGGCCTGCTCACGCACAGCTGCTGGAAGTGACTTCGTGTAGCGCAGCTCAGACCAGCCACGGGGTCGCAAAAGCATCAGCTCCCGGATGTCGTGAAAGACGTAGAAATCTGTGCACGGATGGCATGGATCACTTCCATTTGGATCTACTTGGAACCAGAACTGTAGCATGAAGCTTTTGCTAAAATGCGGTTGCCGACAAGCTGTTGTGCATTTATGTTAATTTAAAACTCTAAACCTTGCCCCTTTAATCACATCTATTTATTTACCTAATGCAATGACTAGTGAAGATGCTTTCTCTGAAGTCCGGAAGGTGAACCAAAATCTAACTAATCCCTGGTTCTGTTTTGTTTTGCAATTTTCCACGCTGCTGCCTGCAATCAGTCGGATTATTTCGTGCACATTAGCATTGAAGGGTTACACGACCTCTCCCCTCACAGGCACGTCGAGGAGACCCGGTGGTTCCATCCGACACAGATTTTGTCCCTCACCTGTAAGCCATGAAGCCTCCACTGGGGCATGCTAAATTACTCCAGTGACATTTTCGGTGTTTTTTCCATTCCTCGTTTTACAAAACAAGGATATTCTTGCAATCTGTTTTTATTGTGCCTTTTTAAACATCAAAGTTCTGATGAGCCCGTGGGTAAGAAGTATATTTGCAGGAGGGTCACATTCTTTCAGCAAATTGCTCTCTGGAAATTCAAAATGCAGTTTTATTTTTGCTTTTGTCGTCCACATCTTATTGCAACATCAAAATATTCCTCGAAAGGCGTGGGCAGGGCGTCGTCCCGGGACACATTGCGTGAAGCCAGTGAGACGAAGGCAAGAAAACTTCCCGTTTTATCTGAAGAAACAGTGACTCACTTTTAGAAACTGCACAATAAAATTTTCTATTTTGGGACAAGATGCTTTTCCCTATATGGTCTCAAGTCCTAACAGAGTGAAAGGAGAATTGCAGTTGTGTTGTCCTGTGTGTTTGGTAGTTAGTTCTCTCTCTCCCCACCAAAGTCACCGAGACTCCAGGCTGGTGAGCACCGGGGAATGCTATGCCGCGAGGTCCAGGGTTTTAATTTAATTTAAATCTCATCATCGCTATAGAATGTTCGCCTAAGCCTGATCTTCCATCGGACGCCGCCGCACACAGCACACACAGACGAAAGTAACACACAGTAATGGCGAACTTGACTGGACTTGGGGAAAGCTGAGCAGTTGTCTAGTTATCCCAACCACCCACTAACAAACAGAGTGACTGGAACCAGTGCTGTAATCCCTCTGGACTTTTCTGTAAACTAACGGATTCCACTGGACAAATCCTTCCCTTCCGTCTTCTGAGAGATCCTCAACTTTGTCGTAGAGACGATATCAAATGTGAGCTTCTCTGATCTTGGGCTAGATCCCTTTGTGTATGATGGGCAGTCTTTTAAAAATTCCTTTTAAATAACTTCCAATTACAGGACGTGTCTACCACTGGAGCCTCCTAAACTCAACAAAAGAATTAAAAGAGAGCCATGAGGGCGTTCATTTTTGTAAAAATAGGTTTACATTTTTCGGTGACTTTGTTCCGTTACTAACCTAACAACAAAGGCCTGTGGCTTCCACGTTTCATCTTAACTCTGTCTCGTAGCAACACGTACATTAACTTTAAAACATAAAACATATTCCTATCAGATATTTTAACTAAGTGATTTGGGGATGAAAATATGGATTATCGTCCAAAATGTCCTTTAAAGATGAGTTGTGACCACGTCATTGTCCTAGTCAGTGCCAACAGCTCTGGTTCTGTGGGTCCCGCGTACAAGGACCTGCTGCAGCTGGAGCTCCCTCCCCAGCACCCGGGCAACGGGGGTCCTCGGGGCCCTGAACCAGATCATTCTCCGAGTAGATCGTGTCAGGACAGACTCTCATGGCTCAGACTACTGAATAAATAACATGCGCTCTATAACATCCCTGATTATACAATCGCGCAATAGTTCACAACAGCTCCTCACGGACCAGGGAGTAAATAACATGCATTTCTGAAAGTCCATAATTATGCAATTACGTGATAGTCTATAATTAAGGACTATTGGGCAAATATATAATTGGGGAGTTTTAAAAATCTATCATAAAGTACTTTTTAAAATGTGATGGTGATAAAAGAAAAAAATAAAGAAACTCAATCCCAGAAAGCCATATCTGAATATTTTATATTTTAGTGGATTTCACTAAATTTAAATCTAAGCGCTTAACACTGGAAAAATGTTTGCCACTCCCTGGCGTCTTTCTCTGTTTGTATCAGTCACAGCTTCTAGGGGCTTGAAACGTCCAACGGGGTCCTCGCCCACGGGCTGCAGGACCACAGCACCCGGGGCCTGTTCCCAAGAGAATGCCACCAACTTCTGGAGTCAGAGTGGGAGACACGGACCCAGCCTGGGTGACCTCCGTCACCTCCGTCCCACCCAATTCCCCAAAAGTTGTCCTGCCAGTTCCCCAACATCACAGTTAGCAGCACCCTCGCTGGGGCTGAGACCGAGAAAATCGTTTGTCTAAGTACGCTGCCAGAGTTATTAAAGAAGTACTGGGAACTGAACTTCTAAGCTCTCTGTGATACTTGCTACTCACACTTCAAGCTGTGCAGGGGGAGTGAGCGGTGAGCTGTGTGTTTGAGAGGAAACACCAGACTTGTGAAATTCAACCATCTTCTGCGGCTTCTCTTTAAATTCTACAATCGTCATTCCAATTGTTTTTATCGCCCGCTCAGCTAATCAGCTTCTTTTCCTCCTGCTTCATCCCTGAATTTGTCACAAACACCCACATGCAGAGGCAGGAGGTGTCCTGCAGTTTTGCAGGGGCTCTGAGGAGGGCATCGGGGCTTGGACGTGTGCCCCGTGGACGCCTCGGCGAGCGGGAAGCTCAGGGCGCGTAAGCCAGGACCAGGACAGCACCAGACCAACCACCGAGCCTCCCAGGGGAAATTAGAGTGACTGGTGAAGAATTCATGTTGCTGGGTTTTCTCAATTATACATATTTTAAATTCTTGGGCTCCTGCTGGCCCACCTGAAGCTCTGCTAATTGTGACCCACTTCCTTAATGACACTGGTGTGCCCAGCTACGCACAGAGCTTCTCAGCTAGACCCTGAGCACTCATTTTAGCTGCTCTATGCCGGTGGCCCCGTCCACGGCACATCACCCCAGGGGGCATGAAATACAATCCTGTGATGGCCCTGAGTCTGCCCGAGCTCCAGGGCTCCAAGTTACAGTGCCAGACACCGCTCAGAAGGAGGGAGTCGGGCACCTGGGCACGCAGGTAAATACAGCCAGGTGTTTAACCAAAGATGCTGTGGTCAGTAAGATGCGCATGGTAAAAATTCTGCATGTAGAAAAGTTTAGGAGGAATGTCTAGAATGGGGCTATGAAATCAAATAAATAGTAGATAATAAGAAGAGTTTGTAAAAAAAAAAAAAAGTAATAACAGTAAATGATTTTCCTAAGGACTTATTAAAGAAAAACCCATAGAACATGAGAATGGCAAGTTTATGGAAATATGTTAATCGTAAGAAGAGTCAGCCAGTTCTCACGCTCTTAGGAGAAACCGAGCTGAGAGATGGGACTTATCCCTTATGACAAATCGACTCAAGGCAGAGAGGGCCCCACTCAACTTTGTGTGATGAGTCATGGGATCACCGGAGGTTTCCACCAGCAGGGATTGATTTCAGGGGTTTTAAGGGGACAGTTCTGTGTAGTTCATACTGTTCTCTCTTCCAGGAAGGACTTCGGTGTCCCCAGGGAAGGTCACTCTTTGGAACACCCCTTGAGTAATGTCATGTACTACCAGTATCTATTCAGGTGTTTGCTCCGTTCTTCACCCTCCTCTGCTGACCTCTCCCTCACGCGACCAGGGAGCCACCGTTCTCCACACACTGAAGAGTCACTGCATTCAGGTTTACACAGTTATAACATAGAAAATTAATTGTAGCGGCTACCTTTCCTGTCTCAATTTAAACCAGCCTCTAAGATCTGTGATTTGCCAATAATTCTCTTAAGACCATGATTGAAATTTTATAGCTGCAGAAACACGGAGATAAATAAAAATGCATGGGGTGTGTGTGTGCAATTGTTTCCTATTTAATTCTATGTGTTTACCATGTGAAGAAGATGGTTTAATACATAGTTACATGCTGTCAAGCAACACAGTAGAAGTTAAACTCATTTTAAATATAAAATTTAGCAATCAAATTCATTTAAAAAATAGGAGCTGCAGCATTTTAAAAAGGAGCGATGGTGTTTTCTCTGTGGGTTTCTAAAGGAAAACGTGATCCAGGGCACTTTCTAATCTTCCTTTTGTTGGTGGAGCCTCCCGCTACCTGCTGCCCTGGCCTCTCCTGCTCTCCCTGTGTGGTTCTTCTCACATTCAGCTTTGCAGTTCAGATGTTAAATAACCCTATTACCTCTCTGCTGCCTCTCAGCAGAGACTCCAGCACCACACAGGTGTCCTAGGTAGATCCCTTTCTTTCCCGTTCCCTGTGCAGGTGGGATCGGCCGGGCTACTTCCCCGCCTCCTGCTTTGAGCCCAGCTGCTAAGCCATCCTTTATGGGGAGCACCGGGACACCCTGATCTGCCAGCCCCGAGGTTCCCACTGTCTCTCAGGATCACTGGCAAAGATGCCATTCCTGACCACCTGACGGAGGTCCTCAAAGCAGCCAGGTGTTTCAATGAAGCACCTCCAAATCCCGTAAACAGAGGGCACGTGTCTGTAACTGACTGGCCATCCGTCTGCAGATATTTTTGTTTCTGTGTCCTTTTCTCAGTCATCAAAGGATTTTAGGCAACACACAAAAATATGAAAATAGCGAGAACGTGAAAATGAGTGAGAAATTTAGGAGAAAGAGACATAAGTTCAGGGAAGTTAAATGAAATCGAGAAAAAGACCGGTACCCAACACAAACGCCCTAAGACCTAGATGTTTTTCAAGGGTGGATCATGAATTTTACTTTAAATGCCCTAGCGTCCGAAACAAGGAGCCAAATAGGACAGAGGAGGACGTTGCCAATACCGAAACGACAAAGACACAGGGCTGCGCATGGCCCTGCGGCTGGAGAGACGCTTTGCGTCCTGGGAAGAGGCCCCATGTCATTGTCACGTAACATGCGTCACCCCCAACGCTCCTCAGGATGTGCAATAACGCATTTGTCACAGCTGATTTTGTAAAACATCTCCCACAATTTTTTAATCAAACCAGATATATTTGGGCCTTTGAGCATTCTTAAAGTCTCTTAAACATTGTTAAAGAGAAATAAACGTTGACTGTTAAAAAAGTTAGGTAAAAAAATTTAAATCTCCTAATATAGGAAATTGTATTTCAACAATGCAATAAGAGGAATTCAGTAAAGGAAAGGTATTTCATAAAGTGCTAAATTAACACAGTCTGGGTATGTGGCTCTCTGCTGTTCTAGATTATTCTCGGAGGAAAGTTGAGTATATCCTTCAGGAAACCCACCAAAATCATGTTTTTTCACCATTGATAAGCCAGATTCTACTCCACATCTGGCACTACTATATACAGAGAACAAAATAAAATTTTACACACACACACATATATATATAAAATTATATATAAATTAATTAATTCAACCTCAAAGTCCTTATAAAATTCTAGGGTCTGAGCAATCTTTTCCTTTTTAAAGAAAATGAATAAATGATAACAAAAAATATTACTATATGAGTGGGGGAAATGTGTAACCGTGTGTGTGTGTGTGTGTGTGTGTGTGTACATATTTAGAGATGGAATCTCACTATATTGTCCAGGCTGGTCTCAAACTCCTGGCCTTAAGCGATCCTCCTACCTCGGCCTCCCAAAGTGCTAGAATTGTAGCCATGAGCCACCACACTCAGCCAGGAAACTTTTTATATAAATCGTCAAGTAAACAATAGTATTATTATCTCTTACTGTACACATGTTATTCAGGAAACTAAAATCACACTAACATTTTCTTTCATTAAACTAAAAATTTGAGAAGCCAAACAAAAGAAAAAAAATTGCTTTGGAATTATAATGATAATAACAATACCCTTCTTTTTTGGCCAGACCAAGGCAACTTGCAATGAAAAAAATTAAGATTGTTCACCAGGAAATATAACATCAAAATTCCAATTTCATAACTTGAAAGCTTGATTTAAACAGATAAATGGATTTAAAGCTTTTTGGCTGTGTTAAATTCATTGTCAAAATTATGAAGTTCTTGCTGATATTCTTAGGAATTTTAAGTGAGCACAGTTCACTGATTTGCTTTTTGTAATCGTCAGCTACACATTGCTGCTCACCATGGAAAGGACAATCCGACGTACACATTTTCTTTTTGATTTGGAAATGCACTTCCATGAATCCCTCGTGAGGAATTACAAAGCAAGAACTCACAGAACATGTGACAGGCACTTACCGACAATGCTTTGCAGTGCGTCACTTGCTTTTCATGTGTCATGAACACCAGGGAGAGTCTCCTCGCGGTACGCCTGGGTCTGTGCTCTCCCTGCTCGACAGGGAGTGCTCATATTTTATCAGAAATATAGAGTAAGGAGTATTTCTGTATTTCTGAAAAAAAGGTTAGCTGTTTTAAAATTCCAAAGCATGAGACTGGAGGAGAAAGTGAACAATTTTGTACTTTCTTTCTTCTTCAGTTATATGCAATACTAATACTGATCGTAGCAGCTGAAATGCGTGGGGCACTTTGCATTTTAAAAGCAATTTCATATCATCTCTTTTCTTATTCATTAACTCCTTTCAGAGTCAACCATAGATAAAAAGCAGGGTATTCTTCTTTATACGCACACACACTGAAGTTCATAACGCTCAAGTGACTTGCTCGAGGCTGGGAGCCTCTCTCAGACCCGCGTCCCTGCACACAAGCCTGCGCCATGTGTCTTGTCCTCCAGCCTCCAAAGTACAGCTCTCTTCCGGTTTCTCTACCTTAGAATACTGTTTTTGTGTCCAAAATTTTTATTAATTTGAAGATTATTCTTTAATTCTACAAGTATGATGTGAATGAGTTCCTTTCATAAAGCAGAGCAACGTTATAAATAAGGCTAAAATTCTCCATAGCGGCCACACCCATCTCCAGAGTTGGCCGTCGCTGTCTGCACTGTGAGTGTCCTCTCGACTGTCCCCAGTGACCACAGCCCTCAGGACGCTGCCCCTGCCGTCTGGGGGACCCTGCCCTCGGTCCCCCTCCACGGCATGCCACTGCCTGGGCAAACGAGGGGGCCTTCCACACAGACGCATTTCACAGCTTGGAAAATGGTGAAGTGAGTCGAAGGGAAACACCTGAGTTTCGCTAGGCCAAGTCACACTTGGGATCACGTGAGTGTGGGGTTGTCACCCTGTGTTGTTAGCTTTGTGGCTGCAGCACTGAGTGCCAGTGAAAATCTGCCTGCTGTTACCAACAGCATCATCCTCACCGGTTTCTGCTGTAATTCCAGGACGGCTTGACCTTCCTGTGTAGGATTAGGAAAGGTGACGTTAGGGTGGAAACTCACCAGGTGCTCATGGTGCGCTGCAGAAAGAATTCTCACACCAAGATCGGGATACACAGAAGTGAAAGTTTATTTATTCCTCTGGGAAAGAAAGAGAGACAGAGACAGAGTGAGAGGAGGAGAGAGTGGCCACGGCCCACTGAGGAAGGGTGAAGATGCCAAGCAGCGGAGGGAAAGTTACTTGGTGTTTTTAAAGGGTAAAAATGGCTTTTTTCCCTCTGCGTCAGCAGACTGGTAACAGAAGTGGCAGCAAAGCTGTTGTGGGTGCCTCTTCCGGCTTATCTGAGTCCTCGGAATCTGGGTTTTGGCAGGAACTGAGGCAGAGAGTTGGAGCAGGGAGTTTGCACGCTGCTGTCCAGGGCTCTCCAAGGCTGAGAAAATGAAGTCTTAGACGTAACAAGTTGGACCAAGGGTGTTTTAATTAAGCAAAACAAAGGGAGTAGTTGTGCTGTGACTTTATTTCCCTCACTTTTGGTTAGATAGGTTATTTGTCTTCTATTAGGTATGTTATTAGGAAGACCACCTTCCAGGTGAGTCATCTGCAAGAGTTAGAAAATCCAAAATAAAAGAGACTTAAAGAAAAGAGAAGCCTGCTTCTCCACAACATACAAGAAACCTAGCGGACAGCCACTCGGGGCTGGTGCAGCACTGTCACCGAGGCCCAGGCTTTCGTAGAAATGTTGTCGCTTTGCCGTCCCCAGCACGTGCCTACTGCAGACCGGCCTTCCTTACAGCAGACATGTGGATGCACACGGTGCTAATTCATTGCTTGCATTAAAGAGAGCAGCTGATTTTTTTCCTTCTTGCTATAATGCATTTCTGGCATGAGTCCCCAAACAATCACAATTTAGAAAAGGTAGTAAACAAAGGAGAGAGAAAGGTGACAATTGGTAACAGCAAGCAAGGTAGAGTGTTTGATCTCTTCCTTTACAGGAGAAGAACAGAGGCGAGTTTGAGGGGTGTGGACCCCAGACGGCCAGGCCTGCCCCCGCTCGGGAGTAAGCAGAGAAGTGAAGAGAGCGCAGCGGGTGGGTGGGAATAGCTTCCCCAAACCCTACAAAGAGCCCCGATGGTCAATCACATCAGTGCAACTGGAGGAGGGCCTGAGGAGGTTTTCCCGCAGCACACAAAAGACTAAAACCGCAACGCGCTTGGGAGCAGGGGACAGTGGCCATTCCCTGTCCCCCATTAAGTGCCATGTGTGAAAGGGCTGATCCGGCATTTCCAGCCACAGCCCTGATGTCCTAGTCACACCCCGATGTCCTCTGGGGCAACTGCCTCTTCTTTGATTGTGTGGGCTTTGTTGAAGAATAAAGTCATATACCTGCTTCCTTCTGCGGTGCTGGATGGATCAATTATCCCCCCTTTAACCAGAGACAGTCAGAAGAAAAACCCACACCTC
>CM052443.1:1133176-1158277 GCA_028533085.1 Varecia variegata | reverse complement strand
GTAAGGATGAAATTTAAGTCACTTTTCAAGAAACTTTTTTAGAGCACCTATTTTTTCCTCTAGGCCAGTCCTGAGAGCACAGGGAAATGAGTCAGATGTCCATACCCAGCTCTGCTCTTACTGGAAGACAAGGATGATGGGAAACGTCATTTTTATCACTTAGTCTAGGGAAGAACCGCAGGGAACTTGCTGACAGCTGTCTCCACGCGTCTAACAGGAGCTGTGTCTCCCGCTGGAGAAACACCAGGCATCAGCACACAAACACACAACCTCACAAAGATGCCGGAGTCCCGAGTGTGTTTGGAGAAACTCACTGTCTAATGGGATCTCAGGGCAGGTGAGATATGTCTGTGCTGTGTGTGCCCGTGTGGTGTTTGTGTGTTCCATCCATGTGTATACCATGGTGTGTGTGTGGTGTGCATGATATGTGAGCATGTGTGGTATGTAATGTGTCTGTACATTTGTGTGGTATGTGTGTAGTATGTCTGTGTGTCTATGTGTGCATGTGGTGTGTGTGTGATATGTGTGTGGTGCGTGGTATATGCATGTCTCTATTTGTGTGTGATGTGTGGTGTGTATGGTGTGGTGTGTCTGTGTGTCTTTGCTGTCTACGTGGTCTGTGTATGTGGTGCAAATGTGTGGTGTGTGTCAGTATGTACATGCATTGTCCATTATGTGTGTGGTATGTGTGGTCCATGTCCATGTGTGTGGTGTGTGGTGTGTGTGCAACTGTACACACATGTGGCATGCTTATGGTGTGATGTGTGTGGTCTGTGGTATGTGTGTGTACATGAATGCAGTGTGTGGGGTATATAGTGTGGTGTGTGTGGTGTATGTATAACGAGGTGTGTCTACGTATGTGTGTCTGCGTAGTGTATGCAGTGTGTTGGTGTGTGGGGTGTGATGTGTGGTGTAGGAATAGTGTGGTGTCTGTGTCTGTGTGTCTGTGTGGTGTGTGTGGTGTGTGGTGTCCGTGTGCACGTGCTGTGGGAGGGCCAGAGCAGGGCAGTTCGTCTTGGGTCAGCCGTCACGGGGAGTGGCCCATGGGGCAAGGAAGTGGCCCAGGCTCGGTCCCTGGCATGGGAGGTCCCTTCCCTGTGAGGGACCTGGGCAGTGGCATGTGGAGAGGGTGGCAGCAGGTGCACTGGCCCCACCTGCCTGCACAGACAGCCTCGGTCACATCACTGGAAGTATCTGGGCCTCAGTTTCCCGGGACTGCAGTGCAGACACCGGCAGCACTTACCTGTGAGAGGACTTGGCCATGGCCGGGCAGGTGCAGCAGGGAGGGGAGGCCACCTGGAGGGGAAGGACTCTGACAGCTGACCCCGACCGCAGGTGCCGAGATGGGCACGGGAGTGCAGACTCCTAGCAGTGCAAAAGCCACAGCGTTCGTGGCCAACTGGACACAGAAGCCAGGGGAGAGGGAGCCCCGTCAGGTGACCCCAGAGTCTGAGGTCAGGTGACCCCAGAGTCTGAGCCCGCACCCGGGTGGTGACAGTGTCAGTGCCTGGAAGGTCAGGAAAGGTAGGGTAGGATCATGAAAGCTGCCTCCTGCCAGCGTCCAGTGAGATGTGCAGGTGAGACACACAGCACACAGCAGACAGTGACCTCTGGGCATCTCAGCCGCAGTTTCCGATCCCAGGTGTCCTGGACCTCGCCAGAGAGAGCTCAGGCGAGCCCTGCCAGGCGCTGCCAGCGGAGCAGCCCGGCCCGGGCAAAGCTCAGCTCGCCTCCGCGCCCTGCGCTGACTTGCTGGTAATTTTGGAAGCAGCTGGTTGGGGACAAGTCCCATGGTACAGAGAGGAAAAAGGAGACGCTGCGTCCCCGAGTGTGCAGAACGTCGAAGACCCGCGGAACCGTCCCCTTCTAACCGACAGCCGCCCGGGGCCGCGCCCGGGGCCCGTCCCGACGCTGTGGGCAGCGCCCTGGGAAAACCGCGTCGGTTCTGTTCGCGGGACGGGGACTCGTGGACGGGACGTCTGCGAACTCAGAGGAGCCCCAGGTTTTACAGGAACGTTCCAGGGCTCAAAACATACCCGCTCCCCTCGATCCATGAGAGCAGGTTGACCGGTGAGAGGAAGGGTTATGATTTCAAACAAAGGTAAAAGCAGTCGCTAAATAAGCCCGTTCGTGCCAAGGTGCCCTCAGTTCGCGAACTGCCGAGTTTGGGACCTGCCGAGCACGCACAGGCCCCGCGCCCCGACCTGTGCAGGGAGACGCAGGCGTGAGTGACCGCGACGTCTGCGCTGCGCCGCCGCTGCCGTTGGTTCCCGCTGCGGCCGCGCCGAGCCGGCCCTTCCCCGCGTGAGCCCCCGGATTAATATCCGATGGTGGGTGACGGTGTGAGGATAAAATAATGTGCTTCTGGAACACATTTTCTAAAGGAAACATTTAATAGATTCAAAAACAGAAAGCATTTTTTAAAAATATCATTTGCTTGGTTTTTTACAATTTATTTCTGACTTGCAACCAAATAATTAACTTTTACTTCAGAAAACGGGATCTCCCCCGATCAGCACAGCTGCATATATACTCGGGTATTTCCACAGAGAGGAAACAGCGATGGCTGCCTTTGTGGTCATCGCATGGGCTCAGGGGGCACTGGATCCGTGTGTCGGGGACACAGCCGCGGGCTAGCGTGAAATCTGGGCGTGCTGTCATAAGGCTACGCGCATTCAGAGCCCTGGGCTAAGGTGCCAGCGCTAGGACTGGCTCTGGAGGGACAGAGCCGAGTATGACAATGTGGCTTTGCATTTATTAACTGGTGCAGCTTTTGGTTCCTCTATGCCTCTGCTGGTCCCCGTGCACCAGCACTGGGAGAGGCGCTGGTGCCAGCGCTGTGCAGAGCAGGCTGGGCCCCACCTCACCGCACGTTTGTCTCCGCGCCCAGCCCACGCGCTGTGGGGCTCGGGACACGTAGTGAGCACAGCTCGGGTCACAGGGTGGCGGGTGGCAGTCTGTCCCCAAGCTGGGGAGTGGGCCCTATGCCCCTGCCCGGAGGAAGCACCACAGCCTTGCCCGCTCCCAGCCGCGGCCCTGAGGAGACCCGCTCCCCTCCTCCTCCGCCCCGCTGGGTCCTGCAGTACATACACCTTTCTAAGCATCACACCTTTGCTGCGCCTCTCTCGTCAAGCTCTGAGTATAAGAAGACGCACCCTACTCCCAACTCCCCAAGGGCAGGCTGTGTGCTGATGGCAGTAAGATATTATCTTTGAGAAACAAAAAAATCAGTGCTAAAAAGTGAAGGTAATAGTCGTCATTTGAGCCTTCTTTTAAAAATGTTTTTTCTTCTAATGGATGCCTTAATATACATTGCTTCAATCCTATGTAGCTAATGAAAAGAGCAAAAAATTAGTCCAATTCTGTGGCTATGATAAAGTTAAGTTATAATGTTGCTCCTGTACATTTGTTGGGAAATAGATTCTGCTACGTATTCTATATTTTGATGTACGAAATACATTTTGTAATGAATTAAATGCAGAAAAGTTGCAGATTGCTGGGAACAGCATCAAGTTCTGTTTATGGGAGGCACACTTGCAGCGAGCCTCACGTTGATCTGTCCCCTGGAGCTCTGCGCTGGGTCGTGAGGGTGGGGCCGGGGCTCGGCCGTCTGGACCAGCAACAGGGAAGAGGCTCTAGCCTGTCTGTGCAGCTCTTCTCAGTGCATAAACCATCTCCTAACCCTCTTCTTTCCTTTTACAGGCTGTAAACCAAAAGTGCTTTGTGTTTTGCTAAAGAAAATGTCACAAGGCTACACAAACGGGGGTTTGGGGGGCGAAGCCAGGGACAAGTGTTTCCTCGCTGTCCTCTCTTCCAGGGACACCAGAGAACGGTCAAACGTCCACCACCATCGGTGCCTAGTGCTCGTCTGGGGCTCAGCCTGCAGCCAAAGCTGCAGTTTGCTGTGACATTTTCCCTTTTCCATGACGGGCATTTGGAATATGCACACACGGCAGCAGGACACACAGTGTGGATCGCGGAGGGGTTAGCGGAAGGATACGACGCCTCGGACCCCACTGAGCCGACTGTCGCGGTGGGGCCTGCAGAGTGGGGCCCCCCTTTCCTGACCCTTTATTCCTATTTGGTGCTGAATTTATATTATTAATAAAAGGGTCTGAGCTTCTTTTTCTAAAAACGCTGATAGCCTGTGTTTAAAACATTCCCTTTTCCAGCAGTTATACGCACTATTATTGTACTACACAATAGTCCAGTGACTTGCTGTTGGCCGACGAGTCATCTCCTAGCATCTGTTTTAAGATAAACAAGGAACAACGGGCTTCCCGGTACTTTTAAGTACAATGTTGCAGAACACCGTGGCTGGCAAGGTTTCCATTGCTGACTGCACTGACCGAGAATCTTCAGGAATTTTTGAGCCTGTAATCACCCCAAACTGCTCAATTCATAGGCAATGTCACCACAGGATTCAGCTGGGGGATGTATTTCGGTTTCAATATTTAAAATTTATTCTTTGGTGCAACTCCTTCTCTACCCCCACAAAACTGGCCAAATCACAGAAAGATTTCTGAAAATAAAGTAGAACCAGACTCTGGTCATTTAAAAACAATTTCATTGTTGAAAAATCCAGGATTGCAATTGTGCCTGTTTTGTGCAGTAAGATGCTTTTTATCTTTTACCATCTTTACTCCTCTCTAGTTAATACGTTTTCTAATGTTTAATTTGGCTAGATGTTACTTTTGACATTTTTCACCCTTTCTCAAAATCATAGTCTCTGCTTTCTCTCTAAAGATTAAAAGAAAAAACCGAGTGGGTGCTGTCACGGGGCAGTGACACGGCTCGGCCGAACCGCAGGGTGTACCCCGCGAGTCCCGGGAGCCACGTTCCTGCCCCGCCAGGCGCTGTGTTCGTAGACACATTTGCAGGGTGATTAACCCAGGAGTCCACGCTGCTCGGCATAACTTAAATGGTGCGGGCTTTGACCATTCTGGTGTGGAAATCTGGGAAAACACCCGTGGAAATCAGGGACAGGGTCTGAAATCCCTGGTGAGCTTTGAAGGAGCAATAAAGACACAGGAAGCTACAAAAGCAGGTGGTTTAAAGGAAGGCAAGTGTTTCAGCACAGCTGGTATTTTAACATCTGACATTATTTTCAGTATTTATTTTAAATCTCAATGCTTACATTGATAAAGAAGGTCAAAGAATGTGCTCTTTTCCCCTCACAAACAGGAAGGTGGGATGACCCTAGAAAATACAGGCAGAATCGCCATTGGTTGACGTTTACAAGGGGAAGAAAGTTACCTGCATCGTCCGCAGAGGCACTCCCGATGCCCTGACTCCGAACATCCAAAAAGCAAAAACGAGAAATAAAAATAGATGCCCGGGGCTCCCAGGGCTGCCCGGAACCGGGGCCCCAGCTCCTCCGGGTCTTGCAGCATTGCTCACCAAGGCCGTAAAAGCGCCTCAGATTTCTGATTCTTACCGCTTGTCAAAACAATCCTGAAATCCCATTTTCCTTTAATAAAGTATAGTTTTGTCCTCCAGATGTGTGCTTGAATAAGATGTCATACTCTGTTTTTGTTCCGGATCGCACCCTGCTGATGTTCTTAGGCAGCAAGAAAATTACCTTATTGAAACATATTGCTGGCAGTGACTGCGGCACCAAATTTTGCATTGGTATTATACACATGACATATTCAGGGACCTTTGAGTAAGACTATGAATATCAAGTGATTGAAAAGATTATACGAGCCCGGGCTTTCTTCTTGGGGTGTAAGAGGTGGTGGTTCTGGGTGAGTGTCTTTCAGATCAATATAATTATGTCATAAAAACATGTCACAAAACAGTTTACTTCACAGCCTTCCACACTTGCCTGCCTTCACAGTGCCCCGTATCCCGCATGGAGTTGCCTCTGCTGGCTGCAGGAGTTGTGCGTGCCGTGCCTCTGCATGTCCTCACTTCCCAGGCACACACCGCACTCTCGGGCCTGCACATGGTGCAGGCACACTTGTAAACCCAAGAATGTAACTGTTGGCATCCTGTTCCCAGTGGAGGTATGCTGATGCCAGCCCCTTACCCTCACACGCGTGTGCACGCGAGAGCACACACACACACACACACACACTGGACATGTGGAGGGTGGCTCGCTTCCGTGCGATTGCTAACACCGTAGGCGAGAGGCTGAACGTGCGAGGGGAAGGTGTGAACTTGGCTATACCTGTGCTGATGTGTGACCCCCAGGGTGGTCCCACTCCGCCAAGCAAACCCCGGAGGCCAGGCCAAGTGTCCCACCAGAGATTGCAGAGTCACACCGTCCCTCATGCTGGCTCTGGAGCCCTGGCCAGGCGCCAGGGTGTGGGAAGGGAGCGTCCTCCAGGGAGAGCGAGTCAGGAAGGACATCTGCAAACACCAGACAGGACTTGGAGAGGTTCACACCAGTTTGTTCTTGTCACGGCTGCAGATGTGCTTCAGCACTGGTCTCCTTTTAAAATGAGATCATTTCATGTCAGAAGTCACTCCACTCTTCAGTCCAGTCTGAGTGGATGTAGAACACATGAATTTAAAAATACCACTTCTGGGTAAATATCTTTGTTTTTTTGCAAGGAAAATGGAGGTAGATGACATTTGCACCTCATGATACAATGATTTTTCTTTTAAAAGAACAGAAACACAAATTCCCCAGCAACAATTCCCAATTTCTCTGCCCACCTAAGCAGCATCGATCATACTAACTACTAAAGGAGGAAGTGACAACATTTAGAACCAGGAGTGTTTGCCGGACACAGGGGCCACGTCTCACGCCAGTCTCCAGGGTGTGCCAGGCTCTGCACTCAGAAAGAGGAGGAGACGGAAAACCTCCCAGATCTGGAACTCTTGTCACTTTCAAGAGACAACTGAGACCTCAAATGGCAGCTCTCGGATTTTGCCTCTTTTTGGAGGAGGTTTCACTTTTTCTCTTTTTCTGTGATGTCTCTCACCTATTTCCAGCTCATTTTTTTCCATTTTTTCATTACTTTTTGGTCACCCGACTTGACCTCTGCCCTTTCAGCAGCCGTGGCAAGGCGCGGAGGGCGGCAGGTGGAGCATGGCGCTGGCAGGGGCCCCGGACCAGTCTCAGTCCCCAGCACGTCCCCAGCTCGCCGCATACCTGTGGTGTCAGCTCTCAGGGCTGAGCAGACAGCGTCCTTTTCAGAGAAATAGCCAGAATATAAATTTCATTTATATGTTATGTGTTGTTTTTGCTCGTGCTTATTTAATCCACCGAACAGACTAGCTACTAAGGAAAGTGAGAACACAGAGGTGTTTTGGAAGCCTGAGGTCACCGCCAAGCGACTCCATCCTGCAAGGAATCTTCCAGAGTGTGCTCCAGCCACTTCCTGTGCATCCTCGCGCACCGCCTCCGCTCAGACAGGTCTGCACGCTTGCAAGGTCTTTCCCGCACGCTTGCGCAGCGGTCTGTTTCGTTCTCCTGCGCTCATGTGGCCGCCTGTCTGGGCGCCGAGGCCCAGCAGCGAAGGCTGTGGACGCACAGGGCCCCGGGACCCAGGCTTTCTGTGCGCGACGTGCGGCCTCCAAGAACACTGTCCTGGAGGCGACAAGCCTTTCTCTGCGTAAGATTCTACGCATCCAGGATGACACTGCAGGAGCGAGGTGGCTGGCTGCACATCTCACCACTGCGGACTCGATCACCGCATGCAGGACCCCCACCACCACCACCACGGCGGTCCCTTCCCGCCTTCGTTGCCTTGTGAATGTGCACGGGGGGCGGGACCCTGCGCCGTGGGTTTGCTGTTCCATTCTGTCACTGTATAGACCGGAGTCTTCCCCAGCGCTTCCTCTGCTTCTGAGAGAAGCATGCGGCTTGCAGAGGTTTATCACGCCGGCATTTGTGAGGGTAACCGTTCCAGCAGGGCCCCAGGACGTAGCCGTGGAGCGCGCCTTGTGTCGATCCCAGCACATATTACATGGAGATGCTGTCGCTCGCTCAACTTCCTCCTTCGGAGGCCTTGGGTGCGTCCAGGGCACACATGCACCGGCAGCCCCTGCGCCCCTGCACCCCTGCGCCCCTGCGCTCCTGGCTATGCGGCGCGCTGTGCGTCCCTCCGCTGCTGACGGGGATGTTCGGTCCAGACCCCGCGTGCGCACTACGTAGCCGAGCACTGGAGCGCAGTGTCGGTCCGTTCCACCCGGACACGCCGACCCAGGGAAGCTGGTCCCAGGCCGGCCTGACGAACACCTTGTGCTTCCACTTGTGGGCTGCGGTCCTCATGCACAGATGCCCCTGCGTCCTCGCTGCGCCACGGTCGGGGCGTAAATCTCTCTTGAGACCAGCCCCTCTGTTCCGATTCCCACTTGGATACCCCATGGTGACGAGGGGTGACCTCTGTTCCGATACCCCATGGTGACAAGGACACCCATGCGGGTTCTTCCCCAGGAAGGCACTTCAGAAATGTCAGCGCTCGCGCGCACACATGCACACACATGCGCACACACATACACACGCACATAGGCGCGCGCGCACACACAAGCCTGTACTCCCGGCGCTGGGAACACGGCAGAACTTGCAGAGTCGCCAGCGGGGACAGGACGTGCGGGCCCAGGCCCTGCCCCAGATGCGAAGAGGGCGCGGACAGGCTGCTGGGGAGGCCGCGGCAGACTTGGGGTCACGCAGGGCGGGTGGAGGGGTGGAGGGTGACACTCCCGAGATACCAACAGTCTCATTACGGCCCTGAGGCTGGCTACGCAGAAACCCGACTACCTTAGGGGGTAACTATAATGTGAAGAGGGGAGAGAAACCGGCGCGGGGAAATGAAGGGTGCAGCCGCTCTTCCCCGTGAAAACGGTCCTCCGAAGCCACCAGCCACCCTCAGAACGCAGCCGACCCCCGGGAATGGGAAGGGAAGTTCAAGCACCGAGGCCCTCGCAGTGGGAGTCCAGTCACATGGGCGGCATCATGAAATTTTACTGCAAAATATCCTTTTTTTCTTATTTGAAAAGACAAATTATTAGCATTTTTAAACAATTTCAATATGTTTAATGGCTGAAAGTTAAGCTCAAACTGTTCCGCTTACTGAGTAAAGTGCTAGGTCTGTAAACAGGAATCTTAAGTTACCCCAAGAGTACACTCATTTTAAATTTTACTTGAAAGCGGGATGTACGTTTATTACAATTTCAAACAAAATGCTAATGCCATTAAACAAATGAGGTTTAGGCAAATTAACTGCATTTTAATATTCTGAAAGCCTATGATATAGGACATTGTGTTACGAAACATTGGCTAGAAGTATCAGTTGCAAGTGGGATTTTCATTGCTGTGAATCTCAGGAGAATATTTGTAATTAGTATCATTTGCCTAATACTTCAGGTTAATTAGAATATTTAATTGAATAGCTGTAATCTTCAGAGATGACTATATTATGATCAAATTAGCACCATCCCGACGCATGCTGATCACAGGGCGGCAGCCTGCCTCACTTCTGCTAGCTATTCAGCCCTCTGGAGCGTTCAGCAACATAAGAAAAAATCTGTTTCTTACACTTTTGAATTTTAATGATCCATTTGAACTCTGCCATCAACATTTAATTATTCTAGAAAAAAAAAGTCCCAACCATGACTCCCATATGGCACACTGGCAAACACACTTGCCCACAGTGGCGCCCGCACCTCTCCCCGGCAGCTCTGAGAAGAGATTTAACACAGCCTTTTTTCCCCCGGAATGCAAGGCCTTTTTGTAATAGTGTTTGCAAATACGGACCAGATGAAGCTTCGCAGAAGAGGTTACTAGGATACTATTGAAGCGCTATTAGGAACAGATGAATTGAGTTTTAGAATGCTACAATGGGCTTAATCCTGTAATGTCTCCACCGGACTTTCTGTATGCTGTCCAGGTCTGGGGAATCAGGTGCCTGCTTGGCTAAACCTTGTCAGCCAGAAACACAATATTTTTCGAAGACATGGGGGGCAGGGTTAGGGAGGTGTTCGGGCAAAAATCTTCACACTGACTTGAGAGATAGGATCCTGGCACTCCTAAGTTGTAGATTTAATATGCATACGTCTGTACGTGTCTACACAAACAGTGTATGCACTGTGCATGCTCCAGACATTTGAGAATTAAATGATCATTATGGAGTGATTCAAGAGCTGTGGAAGCACATTTACGGAGACAACTACGGTTTGTCAAAAGACCATCCCCAAACCCAGCGATAGCTTCTGTAGCCTGGGGATGCCCTGTGAGCATGTGGTGAAATCCACCAGCCTGGACCCTGTGGACACACAGACCTTTCAGAACCCCAGGAAGTGTTCCCCCAAGGACCACAGCTCGTAAGGTCAGCCACACACAATGAGCCAAAGAAAGTTCAGAAGGAAAAGAGATTTAAATGTTGGAACAGCTTGTCACGACGTAAATCATCATTAGGTTTCCCTCCTGCAAATGGCTGGTGTGGTAAGAGAGCGTCTTCGCTGGGAAGCAGGTCCGCAGGACACGGCCGCCAGCCGGTACAGGAAGGGGCAGAGCAGATCGCCATTTAGCAAAACAATTAATTCCTTTGCTTGGCCATTATCAGCTTTTTTCCAAGCACTTTTTTATCCTTTAAGCGTGGACTATGTATCTTTAGAGAATTCCAGAGGGCACATACATGCACACATAAAAACATAAAGGTGAGCTTTGAAATATGGATATTATATTTTGCTTTGAAACTAGCAGCTGAGCTGAGAGAGAGAACTGATTTGAGGGGTGGCAGTGAGTGACCATGAGGAGGACAGTTAATTGTGGGTAAATGTCAGATGATATTTGCAATTGGTTTGTTTAAGAGAGTTAAAATAGCACACTTACAATTCATAGTACTGGCAAAAACAAAGTTTTATTGGGACATGAGTGGTTGGTGATGTGAAGGTTATGAGCATGTTGGTCACTAACACTGAGGTTGCATTTAGCCAAATTCTTAAAGATGTACTTCACCGACAATTGATGTCATGAAAAAAAGTAATAGTTATAAAACTTGGAACAGCTTTAATGAAAGAGGAAGGATGAGACAGCATGAGTCGGAGGAAGTCATTGTGGAATGTAAACAGTCTTAATTGGGATTAAGGTGGAACATGCTTTGCAGTGCGGAGGTGAGAGACGGCAGGAGAGGAGGCTGCAGCCGGGCAGGCTTCACGCAGGGTCTGCGACTGTGCTGGGTGCCCGGCTCACGACCCAGAATTAAGGAAGTGGCACTTCTGCTGAGACACTCGATTATCACCAATTTTATTTTTAAATCTCTTCCAAATAATGATTTAAAATCCATTCGTAAGCAGCAGTTTAGCAGCACCTTGAGAATTCATTTTAATGGCTAACGTACTGCATAATTGAAGCTTTCTCGTATGAAATCTTGAAAAATTGCTGATTACAGAAATAGCACATGGAGCCTCACTTTGTCTATAAATTTGGGCTTAAAATTGTTTTGTGCAAAACCAGTTCTACTTTTTGTGACTAGTGTTATATGTACATAGATATTTCAAAGTGTTCATAGGTATCTTTAAAAAAATGTTTTCCACTCCTTAAATTCCCCAAGCATCTGCTGAAACCCATCACAGACAATCTCTAATCTCGAGTAGCAGCGCAGTGATGTACTGTCTTCTCAGTGGAGGTGCGCCCCGCACATGCAAAATTCTTCCAGAATTAAAAAATCTGCTCCACTAATTGTGGAACAAATTTTCAACAACCCTCTCTGAGAATCCAGCTCTAAGTATTCTCCATCTATTAAACAGATGGCAGATAAGATTGTAAACATATTTGCTTCATATTGAATAGATAGTTTCTGGCATAATACTAATTAACAAATTAAATGACTGACTTTCTGCATCACATTAGAGTTAAAACCACTTTGTAAGTTTGTCTTGGGTAGTTATTTACTTTGACAATAGCATGCAGTGAAAAACTGTTAAATGTTTTCCCAGCAACATTATGCATTGAGTAGTTTTCTTTTTTAAAACTCCATATTTTATTATAATTCATTTGACTTTCATTACAGTCACTCATTACAAAATGTATGTGCATTTAATCCATTTCCGAGGGCTGCATATTTCCACATCCCATTCGCTGTCGTCATGATTATGTCTTCGGTACATGCAAGTATGCGCAGAACAAGGCATCGCCTATCCTTGTTGCTCATATTTTAGGTGGGACTGTCGGGGAGGAGGACTCCTAATGTACTGCGTGGCAGCAGATCTGTGGGGGATGTTTCTGCTTAATTCATTTAAAGGAGATGGTTTCTTGCCGTTCTGCTGCTTCCTGGATGCTAGTGAAATCCGTCCAAACCCATTAAGCGACGCTGCCGCCTGCTATTCAGAAGAACTTTAAAAGGCTTAGCTAATTGTGCTCATTCTGGGCACCAGTGAGCTCATCTATGAAATGGGAGCAAAACTGTACCCCTGCTTGTCATCCGAGGCAGCGCAGTCGCCAAATAAAACACGACCTGGGGGAGCACTCGGGGAAATGTCCGTGTGGTCAGGACAGACGCAACTTGAGGTCATCGTGCCACATAGGGGTGGGGTGTACACCCTGAAATGAAGGGGCATTCTGTTTGGATGAAGAAATGGAGCAAATTGTCTAGAACAATCTGCGTTTCTCGGTGCCCTTGTATTTTGTGGGAGATGAATTTGAGCCTGAGTTACCCGGGAATGCAGGTTCTTTACCTCAGTGCGTACACTTAGGCATCAAGAATATTTATCTTTCCTTTATTTTTTTTGTTTTGGTACAATTCATAATGAAAAAAGAAAACGTTCCTCTTTACAGAAAATAATTTGAAAAGGCAACTAGTGCTAAGATACTTGCAAACTAGGGTCAAATATCGGTAACATTTAGGCGAGACTTAGGTGAAGTGGCCACACCATCCTTAACCCAAATCTCATCGGTTCTAATGGACTTAGTCAAGACTAAATCAATTAAATCACCAAGTGGTCCATCAGCAGTAGACTTTCTCAAGAAATGAACCACGTACATCGTTTAGCAAAACTAACTCATTATATGAAGGACAAATCTGGCTACAAATTATATTCCTAGAGGCACAAGCTCTGACCACAGCATTCCCAGAGGAGGGTGAAAATCCCTCTGGGGAAGGCAGTGGCACTGTTACAGCAGTCGTCCCCCAGTCTGTACACAAGTGGGAGTCGGTCATGAGTAGTTAAATAGCTCACTAGGAAAGCAAGCCCCAAATTACCTCATTTTCTTAACTTGCACAGATTTCTTAAAGCAAGCAAAATGATTCCAGCTTCAGGCAGTTCAAGTGAAGGCCACCACCATGTGTACCTGGAGCACAGGTACAATATGCCACTGTGCATTCGGATTGTTACCTTATGTTCCAGGCACAGTGTTAAGAGCGCATTGCATTAGACTTGGCGTGTATCGCATTCTCAGTCAAAGGTTATGTTTCTTCCTGCCCTGCATGTCCCTAACTTGTGACATGATAGAGCTTTGTTGATGGAAGGACTCCCCACAGAGGGTGTTTTTGCAGACTGGGGAAGAATGTGTGTTCTCAAATGCATCACCTTCCTGCAAGACCGTGTATGTGAAACAATATTAGGCGTGTTTCAATGGAAATTATAGTTGACTTTTTTACATATCATTATATTGTTCCCTTTTTTAATGCCAGATATTTCTAGAAAATTTTCTATGTATGTGAGAACTGCGTAAGGCAACAGACTGTCACCTATTGAGATGAAAGTGACCTCTCCTAGTTTCAGAACCCTGTTGAGAAAGCAGGACACACTGCACTGATTAGCACCAAGACTGTCCAGCAGAAAAGGACACACAAGCCCCTGCGTCTGACGTCACGGGGTGGGGACGTCCCTGCAGGCAGGGCGTGGTGTTCTGCGCTGTCCTGCAATTCACAGCTCACGGTTCTGTCCGTGGCACCACACCACCTTGGTGGCATTCATCATGGAGTGGTGGAAAAAAGGCTTCCGTCTGGAGCTCGGATTTGAGTCTCGGACTCACTGGGTGAACTTTGACGATTCACTCAATAGGTCTGACCCTGATATCAATAACTATGACTGAGAAGATGGTAAACACTCTGTGGGATTAGTCCTCGTCTTGGACAAAATAATGCGTGGGAAAGCCCAAGGTGTTGTTTATCCATCTATGCCAATTAACAGTTTTTCTAATAAGACATAGTTTGAGTTTTGCTTTTTAAAGGATTTATTCGATCAAGGAAACACATTTGCGAAAGTGTGCAAGCAAAGTTCAGAGAGGTCGTATTTATTCCCCACTGACGATGGCGACATTTGGAGACAATGGCAGAGTGGTCCAACGAGGCAGGTCCGATCTCTGCTCGGAGGCCCTATTTCTTTAGTTTCAGAGTGATGAGCGGCTTAGAAAGCTGAACTGATGTACTGTGAGTGTCGGGTTCTAAGAGACTGAGACCAGGTGATGTGTCACGGTTTTGCTCGTGTGTTTTCTCAGAGCAAGAACAGCAAGAACAGAACCAGGAGTCGTAAGAACGGAGGTTGAGGCCTGGCCCTGCCCCGATGAGCTGTGTGATCTTGAGTGACTTATGAAGGCTCCATGGAAGATCCACTTAATTTATTAAATGACGGCCTCGCACCAGATGACTTCTAAAATCCATGCGACACATTTTCTTCATTTAAGAAATTGGACAGGGTCATTTTCACAAAGAGGGAATAAGAGTATTGACTGGCAGGCCCAGTGTCTGCGTACGTCCTGGACTGACTTGATTTCTCTCTTCCACAAGTCAAGTAGGTCTGTTGTAAGAAGCATTTAATTTCCTAAAGATAAAAAGCACATTTTTATTTGAATGTAATTCAGGAAAAAATATGACTTCCACAAGAGAACATAGCTTCTCTCACTTCAACCATTCATTCTTCTCTGTTCAATACAATCCACAGGAAAGATCTCAGATTTCCACATTGATACAATCAGAAAGAAATGCTAAAATGTTAAATCTGCAAAGTAAAAACTCAATATACATAAAAACAGAAATTATATTTATGCACATAAATTGTTTTGGTAAATAAACCATCTTTGGTTAACTAAGTCAAATATCCATCTCTCTCTATTAATATCTCTCTATCTCTCTACCACGGATCTGTCTTCTAGTACATGTTCTGAATAATCATGATGTCTGAATTTACATTGTATCAAATAATTGCTTCAGTTTTACTTTAAGCACAACATGAAATACTATGAAAGGTCTGGAAAAATTTTTAAATGCAAAGTTCAAAACATTAATTTCGAATTCAACAAAATGTCCTTAAATGTGAACAGTCCAGAATGCGCCATACATGTTTGTTTATGAAGAAGTCAAAAAAAGCAATAAAAGTATTCAGTAATACGATTCCTAGTACTAATAATATTTTCAAGTGATTCTCTAACAATTTATAAAGATAATGATAAAATAAAGATTAATTACTTTATACAGAGTTTACAATTGGCCTGGGCTTCCGGTTGGTTGGTTGGTTTTTTTAACCTGAAACCATTTGCTCAGGATGCAGTGGTGTGCCTATAAGCCTGCTAAGTTTTCAAAAAATGATAAAGAGGCAGATAACATACTACCTTTGGGGAAACAGTTGACAGCTAATCAAAACTTCAAGGGAAAAAATGCAAGTAAAATATGTCTGTCAAGTTAACAAGTTATTTGCCTACTCATTACACACACTACATCTCCTAAGTGGCATCAGCGTGAAATATCAGATGTCAGCTTGGAGGATGTTATTAAAGATGACACTTTGGGATTCTAGACTTGTAAGGATGGTTCATAATGCCTTTTAATTTAAGATTTCTTTCCACGCAATCGGGAAGGATCTGAAATCTAAGTGAAATGAGTACAGGAGTGAACAATTCCTCTTTTTTATAGGGAGCCGTGGGAAGATGCGGAGAGTCTGCAAATATTCACCACTTTAATTATGGAATGGCTGTGTCTGGACGTAAAAGGGAACACTAAAACAATTATTTTATCAATTCTTTCATAAAATTTTAAATAAGTTAAACTAAAATATAAATAAATTAAATGACAAAAATTTAATTTAATTAAATAAAACTTTACTGACATAGAGATCTATAAAAATGAGATCATTTGGTTGTTTTGCTTGTTTGGGGGTTGTCTGTTTGTTCAGGCTTGGGATAACTACTCCTTTGCTGAGACCTACCCAGTGAGCCAGATGGATTTTGCTGTCTTCAAACCTGATTTAGCCACGTCAGTTTCAAAGGTAGACTAGATATCTGTAGAGTTGATTATGTGCCAGTCACTACTCATTTACATGAGATTATTTTATTGTATTTATTCCCCAAGAATTTGGTATTGTCTCCATAGTGCATGGGGCCTGGCGGTGCATAGGAGAGGTAGGATTTAGATACAGATCGGTTGGGCGACAGAATCTTAACCAGCTGGTGTGTTAATTGCCCTTGTGGGAGTATCTGAGTGCGCAGTTGACTGTGATGTAAAAAGTTTCATTTTATTTGGGATCGCAACAAAAGTCCGTCAGATTCCCCATCAGTGATGTAACGGTGACAATACCAGGCCAAGGACTGGGTAGGGGACACCGAGCCGTGCGCGGGGAGGGCTGGGGCAGGCAGGCGCTGGAGACCTTTCCTCACACCCAGAGGCTCCCACACCCTCACTGTCGCTGGCCTGCGCTGACCTTTCCTGCCCAACTCGATCAATTGTCACCGTGTCGCCCAAGCCCTCTTAACGAGTGCAGCTCGCACTGGACTTTTGTTTTAGAGGAGAAAGAAATTTCTCCATCCACAACCGTGGTTAACCCCACGGAGAACTTAGTATTGCTTCTATTTTTCTCAAGACAAGATGTCAGAGAAAAGAAGGATGAGAATGTACTCCAGTCTCCCCAGAATTGTATTAGAACCATCTTTGGAAGATGAATATTTTGAAATTTAGGACAACAAATGCAAAAGTACAATGATAAAAGTGGTGAAGTCCTCGGTGCCAGGGGAAGGGTCTATGTGGGGAGGTTTAGGCACCGTCCACCCCCAGCTGACATCGTCATGGGGGTGAAACTTTCATTTGAAAACTGTTGATCATGAGAAATTTAAAATTTTTATAAAGGCTGTAATACTTTGTTTGCCAAATGACCTTGATTTAAAACAATCATCATTCACTTTAAGAAACAGCATCATCAGCATCACCTGATCATCACTATAGAAATATGGAATGAGCAACATGGGCATCTCGGATTTTCTTTTCATAGAACCATATTGTGTTAATTTTGCAGGAGACTGTAAGGATATCAGTTGAAACTTCTGATTAGCCAATTTTTCCTGACGACAGCTAGCACACAGAATGGAAGGGTTATTTATTTAATGACTACGTGTGTTTCAATGTGTTGCTGAGTTTTTGGTTATTTAAATTCATTGAAATAGAACTAATCTTATAATAGCGATCTATCTCCTACCTATGTATCTACTCGGCTGGCTACACAGAAATTCATACATTCAGTTCTGTGCGTGCGACTGAGCATTTCTCTGACACAGACCACCGAGACTGGAATTATCGTGGAAACACGCAAGAATGCTGTTAAACTGGGGTGGGTTTGGTACATACCCACTAGTTTCTGCCAGATTTTGCCAAAGTTTTGTCTAGTGTTAGAGACAACAAACAAAAATTCTACTTTAATCAGTGGTTAAATCTAAGAAAACATAAAATTAAAAAATGAGTCGTATCTCTTTTTGCCAAATCTTTCCAGACTCTGTATAACAAACACCTTCTTCAAAACCAGCACCCAGGGTGCTCTGTGATAAATTGGTGCACAGTTAAACACCAGCTGTCAGGGATCCAAACTTTTTCATTTTTTAAGGTACGGGGAGGTGTGACTGTCTGTCCCGGCTTGGTTTTCCTTCCAGTTGTAATGTAGCCTGTGAGATACAAAAGCTGCCAAGCCCAGCGGTCGGGGGCCGTGGGGAACAGGAGGGGTGCTGGGCCAGTGTGCGTGTGCAGGGGAAGCAGAAGCCGTGCGTAGAATGAAATTCCTTGCTACCGTGGCTTTGTCGTGCACTGTACATTGTAAATCTGCAACTCTTTATTTGCAGTATTATTAGTCATTACTGCTTTGTGCTTTTGCAATAATCCTTTTGGAATCAAGGATTTTTAAAAGCATATATTTAATTTAAAAATTAAGTACTGACTTTCCATTTTTCAAGAAATTTTATGATATATGTAATTTGCACAAAATAGTTAAGATTATTTGCCATCTCCTATGGAGGCAATAGTGATATTAGCTTCACACAGACGTGAAGACACAAATCTACTAAAAAGTCTTAACCATCTTTCAAAAAAGTTAATTGTGTAGTGAGATGTTTGTGCCCAAAGATAATGGCTTATCCTATGTAGCTTCATAAGAGATCTTTATATAATCATTCTCTGAAGCATAACTTTTCATTTACATCAAATGATTTTCTTCTAAATTAATTTTAAGCATTTTAGTTCCATTTTTTGCATACATGAAAGTGAAGCAAAATTTGTTGGCTCATTAGCAAAAGAAAAAATTGCAAAGTTAAATAAGGTCAATTTTATAGCAGTGTCATTAATGGTTTATAAAAACAGTTGTTATCTTCAATAATGGATCAATATTTTTATTCACTTCCTTGATTCAAAATTTTCTTAGGCTGATACTATTGAAAGTGAAATTTGTGAGGTTATTGTGAAGGCTATAAATTTTGACAACATTTTAATACTGATTATAAAATCATTTGCTTGGTGGTAACAATAAAAATGCAAATTTTGATGGAACAGCATTATTGTAAAAATAATATTCTTACTAAATTATGAAACCTTTGAAGCATTAAGGCATCTAAAATTGATTATTATGCATGCATAATTCATAATTGCATCCAGGTAAGTGTGATATTCTATTAATGGAAATAGAAGCTGTGGTTGTAAAAATTTAGTAATATTTTATATTACATAGAATAAATAAACTATAATTTTTTCTGAAGAAATTAATGTTGCATATAGAATAACATTTCGGCATCATAGTATAGATCTTCCGACCTCACAGATGGTGATTAATCATTAAAGGGCTCTTTTGTGCATCAACCAAGGTGTCCTATGATGAAATCAAACATTTTAAGAATAATTCCTCTGAATTTTTATTGTATTTTATACATTATTATTCAGAAATATTTAATCAAACCTTTGCCAAAAACTCCATGTTTTAAAGTCTTTGGGAATCACATTATTGCCTGGCTCCTAACTCACCCCTTTCCAAAAAAAATAAATTAATAACTTGCAAAGAGGAAGACATAGAAATATATCCCCAGTAAGCAAGGCAGAAATATCATGAATTAAATGTGGAGACCTCAAAGAGTGCACCAGTTTTAATTCTGAAATTAAATAATTGCATTTGAAATATCTCATCTTTTAATAAATACTTCTGATGGATCTTCTATTATAATTAGATTCATTTATATTTTGGATGAAGAATGAATGAAATTGAAAAGACCTATAATTTTACATCATCTAAATTTGGCAAAATTTACATAGGAATCATAGAAAATTTTAATTACAGAGTTTTCATTATATTTTGTTATATTTATGTTTTTTATTTTCCCCCTGAATAGAGGGGGAAAGGTAGTAGCTGAGAATATTTTCCATGTAGCAGAATTTTCTCTGAGCCTGTCAGTTATCTCAGTGTTATAAACTCTTTTCCAAAAGAAATAGATTGTAGAAAAGAATCAACTGAAAATGTCAAGAATTTCCAATTTATTAATCATAAAATACAACTTGGAAGAATGATTAAAAATTATTGTATAAAAATTCAAAGTAATAAATTTTAAAAACATTTTAAGAATCATATGAAGGGTGGTACACAGATAGGCCTTGGAAATCAATTGTAGTCACAGACATGTCCCCAGAATGTGTAATTAATTATACTGCTCATATTTGTTCAAGCTTATTTAGTGTAGAAATAATAACATGAATAATTTTTAACATTTTCTTTAGTGTATACAGATATATGTAGTTTATATGTTTCCAAATAATTTTAGTTTTAAAAATTTTTGAATTGAAGTATATTACAGGTTTATCCATAAAGTCAAAGCAAATTGTCAATAAATAAATACACATTTTAATTATGTGATTTTGGTTATTTTTATCATTTCCTTTTACTCTGAAAAGTGTTCCTGTTTGGATGATCAATTTCATGGTCATATACCTTTAATACCAGACCTGCTGCAACAAGATACTTAAAAGAAAACACCTGGATCTCTGCTTTCAGTTAGGGTCTAGATAGAAACAGGAGACTATTGCTCCCACCCTAACCATGAGAACAGTTTGGACGAGCTATAAAAGTATAGTTTTCGGCACCCAGCAGAAGCTAAAGATGCATAGAAAACTACATACATGAAGTTAACAAATCCTTTCTCAGCAAGAAGACAGACAGGTCCTTTCGCGTCTTGTGGGGCAAAGCGGGAGGAAAACGCCGCCTATTTAGGGATTAAGGAGAAACTAGTGAAATCTTAAAGGACTTTTCTTCACCATGTGCAGGTGTGCAGGGAGGTTCAGAATCCCGAGTCACCCGGAGTTCCCTGCGGCCCAAAGGCTGAGGGAACTCGGCACAGGTGGGAGCCAGGAGCAGGTGCGCGGAGGCGGACGCGCAGCGCCCCCAAACCGCACGTCCGGCCTGCGGGGCAGGAAGCGTCCCGCGCTACAAACAGGCGCTGCCGTACAGTAAAAACCTCAGCAACACGGACGGCTGTGCAGGGTTGCATCTCGAGGCCTGCAGAAGGGCGACTCCGACTCCTCCAAGTCCTCGGAGGTTGGTGTTGATCAAAATCCGACCACCCAGGCAGCGGAGAAACCTGCCCAGCTCGACTGCAGGTTAGGTGGACGAAGGCCCCAGCCAGCAGCCTGACAGGAGAGGGTCTCCCGCTTCCTGGTAAGTATTGCTTCTCTTGGTCTCTTGTGTTGTTTTACATACGAGGTCTGGGACACAGTGAGAAATCAAAACACATGGAAAGGCACGAAAATGTCACCCATGGTCAGGAGAGAAAACAGTCCATAGAAGACTAAGCCCAGGTACAGTCTTATAGGTTATGGGCTTTAAAATTACTATGATACAGTAAAAGAGCTGAACATGTGTGAAAAGATAGGGAAGTTTTCCAGGGCGATTAAAACTACCATCTTCCTGGTAAACTTAAAAAAAAAAAAAAAAGAAACTTGAAGCTTAAAGGCAAGGCTATATGAATTATTCAAAGAAGAAAATAATAATGATAATGGCAAAAACAATGGTAATGACAAGTTGAAAGTTTGCAATTTGTAAGAAAATATCACTTTAGCACAGTTATATTTGAGGATCCAGAAGAAGAGAGTGAATAGTGCAGAAGAAATATTTCAAAAGGCAAAGGCTGTAATTTTGAATATTGGTTAAAGAAATCAACCCATTGATCAGAAAATCAGTAAAACCCAATCCAGAAAAAATATAAAAACACCAAACCCTCCGTCTTGGCATATCATATTCCAACTGCTGAAAACCAAAGGTAAATCAAAAATCTGAAAAGCAAAATAAGCAAAAATACAAAAAAACTGTTTTTCAGAAAAAAATGGAAGCCATAAGCTAAATTTGATGAATTTAAGTGCTGAAAGTCTAAAAAAATTCAAAAAACTCTTAAATCAGAATTCTGCATCCATCAACATGTCCTTCAAAAAATAACTTTTTCAGGTGAAAGAAAATTGAAAGAGTTCATGGCCTGGACACCTGCCTTACAAGAAATACAAGTTCTTTGGGTCAAAGGGAAATCATACCAGATCTACCAGAGGGAACAAATGGAACAAGAATGGTAAATATCTTACTTTTCCTTTTATTTTCTTGATATTTTAAAAGTCACTTGATTCTTTAAAACAAAATTATAATGCTATATTATAGGATTATTATATATCCACAAAAGAAGAAAGGACAAAGTTTTATATCTTACGTGAAGCAATACAATAATAAGTCTAGACAGATAGAAGTAAAACATGCATATTGTAATCTATAGAGAAATAAGTAGAAAAGACATATAGCTAAAAATTCAAAATAAGAATTAAAATAGTTTACTAGAAAATATGCAGTTATATTCCTGCCAAAAAGGGCAAGAAAAATAAAACACAAAGATAGATGGCACTAATGGACAACAGATATCATGATAATAAACCTAAATCAAACTACTCCATTAACTGTATATGGACTAAATGCACCAACTAGAAGACAGAGAACTGTGCCCCAGGTGAACACGACTGACTCTGGATTCACTCTTGAGATGCAAATGTGTCACTAACTCTGTCAGAAGCCGACTGTATAACTGGGAGTTCTCCAGATTAACCTCCATGTTGACAACAATGCTTATTCAAATAGCAGGAATAAAATATGCTCATTTGAACTTCATATACGTATTATTTAAACTCAATAGTTACTATAGCAATTGTTTAGAATTTAGACCTACAAGCGGTTTTATTCAAGAAGGAAATTGCATGAAATTGCAGGCACATAGAGGTAGTAAAAGCAGACAGACTAAAAGATGGTTTTGTTATTGTATTAATTCCGAATTCTCTAGAAATAACTCACCTCCTACTGCCGGCAGTGAGCATGGACTGCTCCCTTGGCTCTGCCTTGCTAGGCCGGGGCACCCTCCTCTTTTGGACGCTCCTTCTCTCATTGTCTTCACCTGGAAACTAAACAGATTCGCAGCCTCCGGGTCTCACTGTAGAAATCCTTTCATGTGGGAAGGTTTGTTGGTGTCTTTAATCCCGAGGTTTGGGTTGGTGCCGTTTCCGAAGTCCATCATAACCTCCTGTCATTCCTCTATTATTATTCCTATCGTGTGGATTTTCACTTGTCCTTATAATTTCCTACAATTTAATGGAGTTTAATGAAATTCATTAGAGGTTAATATCTGTGAGGACAGGAAATCTATCATATGTTATCTCTGTTTATCTCTATAAATCTGTCTACTTTAAAATTCAGCTCTAACATATACTATAGTACCTAGCACGTGAGAAGAACTTAATACATGTTGGATGAATAATTGTAAATCCATAGAGTGGAAAATATTCCCAAATACCTACCTGGAACAATTGATTAATATTTGGAGGGAAATCAGAAAGAACTCTTACAGAATTCAAAATATATAGAAAATAAACTAGAGTTAAATGCTAAAAGAAAGCAAAAAAGAAACAGAAAAAAAATTGGGGTGAATAGTTAACATTATATGACGGTGGGTCTTTCTTCCTTTTTCCTTTAGATAATTATATGGAGGCATAGTTTAACGCATTGAAATTTTCCTGTCTTTCACATTTAGCTCTATTACCCATCTCAGATCATTTTTGTGTGTGTGAGGGAGGGATCAGGACTGGTTATTTTCCCATGTGAATGTCCGGTTGCTCAAGCTACAATTACTGAATAAAAAAAATGCTCTCCCCACCGAGTTACAAGGGAGCCTGTGTGTATAACCCCCCACCCCCGACCACTCAGCTGGGTGTTCTAGAGCCTGTTCCCGATCTTATCCCGCTGGTCTATTTTTTCTCCTAGGCCAATACCGTGTGCCTTAATTAGCATATATTGCATAAATTTATGCAATCTGATAGAGTCATTACTCAGGTTTTGCTTTTCTTTGTCAGTATTGCCTAAGTAATTCTATATTGCCTTGTTTGCCTATAAATTTAGAATCCATTTGTCAATTTTCACAAAAAAAGAACTGGGATATTGATTGAAATTGCATTTAATGTATAGTCAATTTGTAAGAAAAATTGACATCTTAAAAATGTTATTTATTAAAATCCATGAACATGGAATATTCTGTATTTTTTACATATTTTTTATTTCTCTCAATAATGTTTTGGAGTTTTCAATGTAGATGTTTTTCAAAACTTTTTTTAGAGTTACTCTTAGCATTTTGTTTTTAAGAATTACATTATACAAATAGTGTCTTCAATTTTATTTTTCTGCTTAAATGTTGGTAGTATAGAGACATTAAATCGAATTTTGGATACCGACTTTATTCTCAAAAAACTTTTATTTTACTTATTTATCATTTCTAAGTGTTTTTGGTAGGGTTCTTTGGATTTTTGAAGTACACCATTATGATACTTAAGAATAAAGATGGTTTTATTTCTTCTTCTCCAATTTTAACATCTTTCTTTTCCCTTCTCTTATTAAACTGCTAGGATATCTACTAAAATGTTGAAAGGGTGATGGTGACTATTACAATCTTTTTTCTGGACCTCGGGGTGAAGGTATCCAATGTTTCACCGTTGACTGTGATTTTAGCCACAGCTGTTTTGTAGATGTCAGTTGTCAGTTGAGAGAAGCGCCTTTCTACCCCTGGTGTCTGAGAGTTTGTCAGGAACAGGTGTTGAATTCTACTGATTGATCTTTGGCATCGTGTGAGAGGAGCAGGTAGGTTTCCTTCCCTGTCCTTCCGGTGTGACCGCGTACACTGCCCGCTGCCAGAGCGACGGCGGGAGAGGCAGCCGGGGCCTCACGCTGGCCGAGCCCAGGACCCACCAGAGAGACACGTCAGTCATCAGTTGAGACGGCGTAACCATGGGGATCACAGGTAAAAGATTCAGAGTAAAATGACAACTATGACAGTCCATGGCCTTCAGTCCAAGCGCCAAGATAATTCACAGGGAAAAGCACAGTGTGTTGGGACTTGTAAAAAGATGTAAAAAATAGGCTCAAGTCCTCACGTCACTTCACGTACGAAGTTAATCTGTCCTAGGCCTAAACGTAAAAGGTGGAAACTTCAACGTTCCCAAACTTAAGATGGGAAAAGGCTTCTTAAAAGAAAACAAGCACTAAGTATAAAAAGAAAAAAAAAGAATAAGTTTAATCCAAGGCACCATTAATAAGCAAGCCACAGACTGGAAAAAATATTGACAAAATAAATATTTTATTCAATGTACTTTTATTGAGGATATTTACAAACTGTAAGATTAAATAGGAAGACCTACTTTCTAAAAATGGGCAAAAAAGACATGTTGCAAAAGGAGGTAGAAGAAGGTCCGCTAAGCTCATGCAATATACTAACAGTCAACAGGAAATTTCAACTGAGATCCCATTCCACATGCACTAGAAAGGCAAAACACAACAGAAAAACAAACTAAATCATCTGACATATCTAATTTTGGTGAGAATGTGTGTTACGGGCTCAATCATGTCCCC
>CM052443.1:1115860-1132676 GCA_028533085.1 Varecia variegata | reverse complement strand
TGCAGGTCCTTATCCATATTCTGATCTCAGTGATTTACAGTGTTTTTATACCAAACCATTTTTGTTTGTCTTTTACTGAAAAATATATTTTCCCTGAATTTTTTCCTCTCCATAAATTTCTTTTTGAGTTAAAGTGGGATTTTTGGATATAGTGTAAAAAAGAATATTCTTTTAAACATCACGGATCATCTTTTCAAAGCAGCAACACACCCCAAAATGATTTTGTAAACATTTTCTGTTATATGCTTTTGCAAAAATTTCCTTAAAATTGCCATGTAGAGCCGGTTAATTGTAGGCAGTGATATCCGAGCAAGGTGGGAGGAAGCAAAAAATGTTGGAGGAAGGTGCTGCTTGCGAGTAAAAAATGCAAATGGCACAGAGACTGAGAGAGATGCCCACCTGCAACACGGGCTCGCGCTTGCCTGGCAGGTGTTTGTGGGGCTCCTGCCTCTACGTCCTAAGCAGCTTGTCGTTTGTGAGGTAGAAGGTCCCGGTTATCTTTCCTATTATTCTTTCAAAGCTTTCATGCACACATGAGGTGTGTTTTGTTCCCGTTGCCCCTTTCAGCACATCAAGATACTACGTGGATCCTAATAAAATCATAAATACATCAGATGCACAGATTTGCCAATAACTGGACATGGGAAAGTTGTGACCCAAACCCTGAACACATGGATTTTATTCATTTGACATTTGAGTTCCTTATCTTTTAGTGCACATATTAAGATGTTCAAACATGTGATAGCTAGCTGGGTATGATTCACCCCTTCCAGGGCCTAAATAATGAGAGAGAGATATATATACACATATGTGTGTGTATATATATATTTTTTCAAATTAAAGAACCAAGAAGAAAGGAAAATTAAGAACAAATGCTTTTTTTCATAGAAGTGTATTTAATTTGATAGTAAGTGACTTCCAAAATGTGTTTCGTAAAGTTGCCCCCACGGTGTCTGTTCCTTTTATTTCCGGTGATTTCCTCATTGCAATTCTTCCACGTGTTCCACGTTCAGGGCCAGGCGTTGGAACGTGCAGCGCCTGCCAATTTTCCCTGCCGGTCCACGCATGAACACGTCCCGATGTCTCCATCTAGTCTCCGGTGGGTCAATAGTTCCGTTTTTTCTGGCTTGTTATAAGTCAAGCAGTACTACTATGGATGGTCCTGTGCATGTTGATTGATGTCCCTGTGCGAAGATTTCTCTAGAATATAAGGCCAGCAAAGAAGTTTCAGGATCATGAGAAAAAGGCTTGCGGGTATCAAAATCCTTCCCCAAGTGGGTGTTCCAACTGGCGTCTTCCTAGCAAAGCCCGAGCCTCCTTGAGGATCCATCCTCACCAACAAGTAGTGTTGTCAGACTTTGTAACTTTTGCCAATCTGGTGGGTGCAAATGGCATCTCATTATTGTTTTAATTTGCATTTCTCAGATTACTAATGAGCTCAAGCATCTGTGCCTGTGTTTATTTGCCATATTTTTTCCTCTGCTGTGAACCTATTAGGTTGTTTGCCTTTTTATTACTGATTTGGAGAAGTTTTTTATATATTTCGATGATTAATCCTTTGTTAGTTAAATGTGTTGCAAATCTGCACCTCCAGTTTATAACTTGTCTTTTCAATGTTTCTCTTGTGTATTTTGAGAGGGAAGAATCCTTAATGTAATATAGTTTAATTTCTCGTTTTGTTTTCTTGTTCCTTTTTTTTTTTTTTTTTGAGGTTTTTCTGTGCCTACTTCAATACATTTTCCCTCCTCAAACTTGGTATAGTTATTGCAAAGGCTTAAAGTTCTGTGGTCCACACTGACGTTCTCCATACACTAAAACAGTGTGTATGTATGAAGTGGACTGGAGTAAAATTTCATCCCCCCGTGGACAACCAATTCTCCAGCACCAGTTACTAAATAGTCCATTTCTGCCTCAGTCCTCTGTGATTCTACCTTTCTCCTGCGTCTGCTATTTCAAAAGGTAGAAGCAGTTTTTCTGCAGATACAGAGTCAGCGTTTGTCAGAGATGCAGTAAATCTTTAACGAGGGAACCAGCAAGATGACACAGCCAGTTCCTGGGCCGATGCAGGAGTCAGGGCATCCTTAGTTAGGTCTCATACTAGTGTAAGGTGGTTAGGTTAGATGCAAAACTGGTTAACATCTTAGAGGGCGATAAATCTTAACCTTTGCGGTTATCTTCTGCACTGGGCAGAAATCATTTATATTACTTGTAGATAAACTCATTTGCATTGTAGGGATGTGCTGCAAGTACACGTCTCCCTTTACAGGCATCAAGACGCAGTAAGTCAAACAAAGCTGTGTCCCCCGAGAGACTCCCATGAGAGCCGTTTGCTAGATGACCGTCTGGGCCGGTGGTTCTCAAACTTCAGCAGGTACTCGGGTCCCCCAGAGGCTACTTAAACACAGGTTCCCGGCGTCACGCGGAGTTTCCCGGCAGGGGTGGGGCCCAGGAGTCTGCATTCCTAGCAAATTTCCAGCTGAGGCTGTTGACGCTGGTCGCAAAGCACGTCTTGATCATGCTGGGCGGCGTGGCTGTGATGAGACACACGGTTATCCTTTTGTCTCATGCCTGACGTGGGGATGATATCTTCTAACACACGTGTCAAGGGACCACGTGTGCATTAACCTGTTTCTGGCTTTTTATGTTCTGTTCCACTGCTCTGCTCATCGCTGGGTCTGCATCACGATGCCCCATCACGCCTGTTTTGTGGTAGGTCTTGGTACGTGTCAAGTATGGAAAATCCTCTCTAATCTCTGTTTACAAAGACTTATACAACATCTTTAAAATACCTAGGACCACTTTGTGGGCTTGTTGTTAGGGTGACTCGGTTACCCATGCTCCTTCCTTTCATATAGATTTTAGAGTTGGCCTCATGACTGAGTTAGCATTGCAAATTTAGATGAATTTGGTGAAAATTGATATCTTTTTTCCTTTATTAATGTCCCCCTCTATGAACAAGTCATAGCTCCTCGTTTATTTAGCTGTTTGTTAATGCCTTTCAATACAGCTTGATTGTTTTCTCCACAAAGTTTGCCAATATTTTGTTATCAATAGATTTATTCCTAATTATTTTGTTTGACTACTTTAAAGATTATCTTTTTATAAAAAATTACATTGGCATATTTATTCCATTTCTATTTATTGTGAGAAGTAGAATATTCAAATTTACTTCTAAATTTTAACTTTTTGGTTTCTTGCTTTTTGTGTCTTTTTTTCACAATTTTCAGTTGTTGCTTCTTAATTCCCTTTTTCTTTTTTTGTAATTTGGAAGTTACACACTCTATTTCTTTTGTTTTAGGAATAATTCTAGAAAATTTACCATGCATATTTAATGTTCCAAACTCTAAAGTTATTTTACTTTTTTTGAACAATATAAGGATTTTGGAATGTATTTGCTATTGTTTATTTAAATTTTATTTCTATCAAGTTTCATAATCACCCAAATTAAACATTTATCATTTCATATCACCAAAGAATATTTAGATGTACCCACATAATCACCGTATTTTTAACTCATTCCTCATTCTTATTTTTGAGGGTTGAATGGAATTTGAGGCTTTTTGTTTTTCATTAATTTAAAAAAATAACTAGCCCTTATCACTTGATATGCCTTTTACCTACTACCAGAACACTAATTAGAAATAATTAGTTGCTCTGTGCCCTCTGCATCAATTAACATCTTATATTTCTCCCATCTTTGCATCTCTGGATGATTTCTTCAGCTTTATATTCCAATTCACTGATTCTCTCTCCAGTAGGGTCTGTTGTGCTCTTTAATCTATCTGTTGAATTTTTAATTTTAAGTATTACATAATTTTTAATGTAATATTTTACTACCTTTTCAAATATATCTGTTTTTTGGGCATCCTCTTATTTTTTCCATATCCTTTGATATTGTTCATATTTTTTAAAAATAATAGACTTTATTTTATAATTCAGTTTTAGATCTGCCAAAACAAAAAAACATTTGAGTGGAAGGAAAGTACAGGGTTCCTACATACTTTCTCTCCCTACATCGTATCTGCCACTGTTAACATCTTGTGATTGTGTGTTACATTTGTTTCAATGGATGAGACAATTGTTATTATCCAGTGTCCACAGTTAACATCAGGGTTCACTCTCGGTGGTGTAGTTCAGCGAATTTGGACAATGTGTACTGACATGCACCCACCTTCACAGTATCATACAGGATGGTCTCACTGTCCTAAAGGTCCTCTGTGCTCCACCCGTTCATCCCTCCCTCTCCCCTAAGCCCCGGACAACCACTGGTCTTTTTACCATCTCCATAGTTTTGCCTTTTCCAGAATTTCAAATACTTAGAATTGTATAATATGTAACATTTATTAGACTGAATTGCTTCAGTTAGCAGTATGGATTTACTGTTCCTCTATTTCTTTTCATGGTTTAATGGCTCATTTATTTTTATCAATGAATAATATTCCACCATCTGGATATACCACAGATTACTTATCCATTCACCTACCAAAGGACATCTTGGTGGTTTCCAAGTTTTGGTAACTGCACACAAAGCTGCTATAAACATCCATGTGCACATCCATGAACATGCAAACGTCCATGTCATAAGCTTTCAACCCCTTTGGGAAAATACCAAGGAGAGTGATCACTAGATTGTATGGCAAGAGTATTTTTAGTTTTGTAAGAAACTGCCAAATTGTCTCCCAAAGTGGCTATACCATTTTGCACCCCCACCATCAAGGAATGGCTGTGTGCCGCATCCTCGCCAGCATTTGGTGCTGTCGGTGTTTTGGAGTTTAGCCTTTGTAGCAGGTGTGTAGCGTTATTGCATTATTGCTTTAATTTGCATTTCTCTGAAGCCGGTGGGATGTGGAGCATCTCCTCACATGCTCATCTGCCATCTGTATGCTTCCTTGGTGAGGTCTGTTCAGATCCTTTGACTGTTTTGTAATTGGGTTGTTTGTTTTCTTACTGTTGAGTTTTAAGAGTTCTTTATATATTTTGGATATCATTTTTTTAATCATATATGTGTTTTGCAAAGATTTCCTTCCAGGATGTGGCTTATCTTTTCTTTCGTTTAACAGTGTCTTTCATAGAACGTAAGTTTTCATTTTAATGACATTAACTTATCCGTCTATCCATCTTTTTTTCATGGATCATGGTTTGCTGTTGTATCTAAAAACTCATTACCAAACCCCAGGTCATCTAGGTTTTTGTTCATGCGTTATCTTCTAGCTTTATAATTTTATGTTTTACATTTAGGTCTTTGATCCTTTGTGAGTTAATTTTTGTGAAGGGTTTAAGGTCTGTGTCCAGATTCCTTTTTGCATGTGGATGTTCAGATGTTCAAGCATCACTCGTTGGAAAGACTGTCTTTCCGCATTGCGTTGCCTTTGCTGCCTGGTCAAAGGTCAGCGACTGTGTGTACCTGGGTCTGTTCCTGGGCTTTCTCCTCTGTTCCCTCGATCCACCGTCTCGCCTTTCGCTGACACCACGCTGCCCCGATGGCTGCAGGTGAATAGTAAGTGTCGGGCAGTGTCAGTATTCAACTTTGTTCTATTAAGTTTTAAAAATACATTAAGTATATATTATTTTTCAATGTTACGTATCAGAATTTTAAAATCTGCAGAAATTGTCATTGGATTCTATGGTTTTTATTGCTGCTGATTCTCGCTTGAGTTTGTAATTTTTAAAAATAGTGAGCTCATGTTCCTTGGAAGTTTGCTGTGGAAATTCTTTGAGGCCTAATGTGAAGATGTTTCTTTTAGAAAAGGTTTGTGTTTCATTCTTCAAGTTGCAACACAGAACCACTTATAAGAAAAAATTTGAGCTTAGGGTACTTGTGACCCCTCCTGCATGCGGGACAGGTTGAAGCGGTGGATTTTCAAGGGTATTTGTTGGTTCTCTTCACATAAAGCACAGATGGACGGTTTTCTTTATTACCATGGTCACAGGATGCTGCGGTCAAGTATAGGGTGCTGGACACCATACATGGTGCCCATTTAAAGTTTGAATTCCAGATCGACAATGAGTAAATTTTTAACATATCTATTGCATAAGACTTACTTGTACTAAAAAAATTATTCACTGTGTATTTGAAATTCACATTCGACTGAATATTCTACAGTTTATAACCAAATCTGGCAATTACAGCTAAGGGACTTTTAAAAATAGTTTATTCCTACACATGGAGTGTTCCAGTTCCAAACTGGATGGGCCTTCGAGGCTGTCCCTGTCTGCACAGAAAGCCCAGGGACTGAAAACAAAGTCACGCAGACAAAGCGTAATGGGTCGAGGTCTGAGAAACGGCCGGGAAGACGTGATCTGGGCAGGGGGAGGGACTGACTTTGAGAAGCGGGACCGGGGATGCCCCCTCAGCAGGGAGGATGACAGGAGGGTGATCTAATAGGAGGAGATCTGCGACATTCCAGTCAGGATGGATTTGATAATTTCAAGAAAGTAGAAAATGACGTAGTTTGTATTAAAGTGGGTTCAGTGACTGGGGAGGAGAAGAAATTAGTTTTCACAGAAGAACATAGCAAAGAATCCATCCAAATTACTCATCTGTTTTTTCAGTGAGCACGGAGAGGCCGCCCGGTGCTGGGAGAGTCAGTGGTCTCGTCTCTCGGCCCCTCTCACCGCTCAGCAGCAGAACCACGGGGAGCGCGTGGGGTCCTCTCCCGTGTCGGGGTCACCACACTGGATCAGGGGCCACTCCTACGACCTCGTTTAACCTTAATCACTTCTTCACAGTCATGGGGGGTTAGGGCCCCAACACCTGTATTTTGGGGGGTGCAGCAGTGGGTGAGTGGGGTCAGGACCGTGGGGGAGGGGCTCGGGGTGAAAAGGCATCTGCGGGGAACCGAGGCGAGACTGGGAGAGGCTGATCACCTCCTGCGGGGAGGGCACGGAGGCCGCGGTCCACAGTGAAGCCAGGCTCGCTGTCTCCTAGATACGCCGTCTCCTAGATACACCATGCGAAGGGACAGCATCGGCCCCCGAGCCGTGAACAGCAGGGGACTCCACCCGTGAACTCCCGATGACAAGGGCTCTGTCCAGGGAACAGGTGACCACGCTGCCCCCGGCTTGCTGTCGGACCACTGACAGTTCCTGTCTCAGACATAAAGGATGTTACTCGCGGCATGGCGCTTGTGCTGAAATCTTCACCTTTTCCAGAAACGAATTTGGAAAACTTCCCAGATTATACACCTGGTTCTCGAATTTACAACTCCAGTGGTCAGAACAGCGGGTAAACTGCTCCACCTCTGCCTCATCTGAAACACAAGGTCCATCCTGTAAAATGCTCCGAAGTCCTGACACCCCTGCAGGGAAAAGGTCAGTGCTCCACTGACTGTACCTGGGTCTGAAAACAAATCCCACTGACTGTTGGAAACAGTTACTTAGACACATGCTCCAAAACATTATTTCTGTGGATGCATCTGTAAGCAACAGAAGCAAAAACAGACAGACGGGATTATATCGACTAAAACACTTCTGCACAACAAACGAAACACTAACAGACTGAAGAGATGACCTACAGATTGGGAGAAAACATTTGCAAGCCGTCCCTATGATAAGGGGCTAATATCCAATATATATTAAGAACTCAAACAACTGAATATCAAGAGAAGAACACCATTAAAAAATGGGCAAAGGACCTGAATAGACATTTCTCAAAAGAAGACAGACAGATGAGTGACAGGTATATGAAAAAGATGTTCAACATCACTAATCATTAGGGAAATGCAAATTAAAACCACAACGAGACATCACGTCACACCTGTTAGGATGGGTATGGTCAAAAGGATGACAGATAATGTGCTGACAAGGGTGCCAGGAAAAGGGACCCCTTGAACACGGTTGGCGTGAATGTAAATTAGCACAGCCATTTTGGAGAATTGTACGGCGGTTCCTCAAAAAATGAAAAATAGAACTGTCTTGTGATCCAAAAATCCCACTTCTGGGCACATGCCAAGCATTTGAAACCTACGTGGAAGAGACGGATGATTTCTGTGCTCACTGCAGCACCACTCGCAACAGCCAGTACACGGAATCAACATACGTGTCCACCAACACATGCATGGATAAAGAAAATGTGGTTCACATGCACAAGGGAACACGATTCAGCCTTAAAAAGAAGGAAATACTGGCATTGCAACGCGATGAGCCCAGAGAGTGTTACGCTCAGTGACGTTAGCTCAGAGAGACAAACACTGCGTGTTCTCACGCACGTGTGGAGTCCAGAGCAGTCAAAGCCGGGGAGCGGAGAGTGGAGAGACGGCAGCAGGAGCTGGGGCGGGGAGGGGAGGAGTTGGTCCAGGGAACAGCGTTTCTGTTAGGAGGATGGCGTTTTCTGAGATTGACTGCACACATGGTGCCTATAATCAACAATAGAGTATTGTATACATATATCATCACTTTATACTCTATAAATAGATGCAATTGTACTTTGTCAATTCACAATAAAAAGTTCTTCTTGGTATTGTCTGTGAAACCACAGACTCACTGATGGGCTCTTGGAGGGATTTGAAGATACCTCCCCACAGTGGGTCATGAATTCAAACGGTGCCAAGTCCGGTGGACGCCAGCAGCCAAACCGAGAACTTTGTTCATATCGAGCTTTGTGTGTGTGTCTGAGACCTGGGGATACCCGCCACGCCTCGCCCACAGTCGCCCACACTCACCCACACTCGCCCACACCTCGCACACGGAGCCAGGCTCTGATCCGTGGCCGTTTCCGAGGAAAGAGAGAGATTGAGCAGCCCGGTTATTCTGAAGTGCAGAGTTACGCTTGTGTGCGGAAAGTCAGGGTGGAATCTCTCCTGCTGCACATGTTGTGGCCTTTCACTTTCACAGACTCACCTGAAGATTGGGGAAATTTTTACACTAAATGCATCACTTCTGCAGCAATAATTCATTATCGTTCTTCATACCATAAGAAAAGAGTGGGAGAAGGGGTCTTGAAGATGATGAGCACAAAATAAAAAGGACAGAAGAGTGTGCAGGTCACCTTGGTGGAAACGCCACCAGCATCATGCACAGTGTCTCTAACACGCGTGTGTGGTGGGCTCTTTCCTTACGAAGCGTGGACAGTTACAGACGGTGCTGACCCTACCCCTCAGGGAACCCTCCAGCCTAGCTGCTTTAACCATGATTACCTGGGTAGGCCCAATTTATACAAACAAGTATGGAAACTTCACAATTTATCTGGATTTTAGAAATTTAAAATCACACACACAGTTGTAACTTGGTTCATGCCTAGTAAATTTTATGTATTTATTTGCTCTACTTGTCACAGGGCTTACCACACCGGCATGTGCAGACAGATGGCGTAGCCGTTGCCCTTTTAGCTAAAGAAATTGTTCAGCAAGGACAATCCTACCTGATTTTTGAAACTGGCATTTATAAAAAGCTTTGTGTTCTGTTCTATCCTTTCCAAACCTTCCCTCCCACCATCCTTCACTGCAAACACACAAGTTCAGGTAAGGAGCACACCTCCTGCCTTCCTGCAGGGTGTGGCCAGGCCGCCCTCCTCTGCCAGGGACATGGCACCAACAGCAAGGGGGGGGATGGGCCAACACAGTGGGGACCCCCAGCGTAGCACAGCCGTCAAGCGGGCACGGTACTTGCACGCAGAGATCCCAATTTCCCTGCTGTCCGGAAGGTGCTTTGTAAACGCTTGTTAAATGAACGACGAGTGCGTGAGTTTGCGCATACTGGTTGAACAGTGAAGATCTGTCCTTTGTAATCTGGTGGTGCCCTGGGGCATGCCTGTGTTTCTTGACTTATCTGACTGGTTTCCCAACCATCGGGGACTTTTGAGGGCCAGGGCTGTGCCTTGTCAGCTGCATGATGCTGAAGAAGAGCGTCCAGCCCCTTGCAGGAGGTCACAAACACTACACGAGTGAATGAAACATGTATGCATAGGGACACATGTATGCACATGTATGTACGTGTGTGGGGGAAATGCACATCACGTGCTTACAGGCAAAGGTAATGGGAAAGAATCTTCGCTTGTGTGTCTTCAGCGTCTCGGCCCCGTCCCGCTGACTTCCCTGTCCTGGGCTTTTGGGAAGAAACCTGCTGTGACATCCTCTTCTTGGGACGCCTGGCGTCTGGCGGCTTGCTGCCATGTGTGGACCGCACAGAGATGCTTCCGGAAAGAAGAAAAACAGAGGCCAGGAATTCTTTCCCCAGTACCCAGGCATCTGCCCTCTTCCTCCTCCTCTTTAAACATTTTTATAGAGGTAAAATATACATAATATAAACTCACCGTCTTAGCCATTTCTATGCGTACACCCAGCGGCATTAAGTGACTCACGTGCTGTGCGACCGTCACCACTGTCTGTCCCCAGGGCTTTTCCGTCTTCCCAAACCGCAGCTCTGTCCCAGGAAACGCCGGCTCCCACCCCTCCCCAGCCCGGCACCCTCCACCCTGTTTTCCATCTCTGTGAATGTCACTACTTTGGGGACCTCACATGAGAGGAAACACACGGTGTGTATCCTTTTGCGACTGGTCTGTTTCCCTCGGCACAGAGTTCTCCGGCACACAGGTCGCTGCGGCAGGTGTCAGCCGCGTTTCTGTTCCTGGCTGAACACGTTCCCCTGCAGGTGGACGCTGACACTGCGTCTCTTACCCGCCCAGCCGCTGGGGGACGTTGAGGTGGCTGCCGCCTCTTGGCTGTTGTGAATAACCTGCTGTGATCCTCGAGCTACAAACATCTCTCTGAGTCCGGCTTTTAATTGCTTTGAGTCTGTACCCGGAAGTACAATTGCTGGACCCGACGTTAATTCTATGCTTGACTTTATTTTTTTTTTGAACAAATATTTATTGAGCATGTTATTATCTAGGTACCAAGATCTAGGTACTTTGCTATCTCTATGCTTGACTTTTTGAGGAACCGCCATACTGTTTTCCAGGGTAAATGCACAATTTATTCTCCCGCTGGTGATAAGCAAGACTTCCAGCTTCTCCACTTCCTCTCCCAAACCTGTTATTTTCTGTTTGTTTGTTTTTTCTTTTTTTATAATAGCCATCCTAACGACTATGACACAGTACCTCTTTGCACTTTTGATTGGCATTTCCCTAATTAATTAATGATGCTGAGCATCTTTCATGTGTTCATTGGCCATTCGTATATTTTCTTTGGAGAAAATATGTCCTTTTCCCTTTTTAAAATTGGGTTGTTTGTTTTTGTTGTTGAGTTGTGGCAGCTCTTTGTACATTCTGGGATTAATCCTGTGTCAGGTGTCTGCTTTGCTGGCATTTTCTCCCGCTCTGTAGACTGCCCTCCCCCTCCCTCGGTGGAGCCCTCCCCCTCCCTTGGTAGTGCCCTTGGGGGCACAAATGTTTAAAAATTTGATGAAGTCCAATTTATCTGTTTTTACTTTTGTCATTTATGATCTGGGGGCCATATCTAAGACATCATTGCCAAATTCACCATCTGGGAGCTTTCCCACTATGCTTTCTTCTAAGGGTTTTGTAATCTCACTCTTGTGTTTGGAGTTTGATCTGGGCTCTTTCGACCGTGAGGCTGAGGCTGCCTTTCTTCTCCCGGCCTCTCGCTGTGTTTCTGTAATCCGCCCAAGTGCGAGAAGAACGGCTAACAGAACGGGGTTGGCCGAGTCTTGGGCTATCCAACTACACCAGCCTTAGGAAAGTCGCAGATATCTCCCCAGAATAAACTAAACCTTCCTCTGTTAGTAGACAGAGCAAGGAAAACAATGCTTGCCACTTTGCACCTTATGTTTCCCTGAGCTACTGTTGAAATGGAAACTATTTAATCTTCTGAACCTCTTCAAAAAGCTGACAAAGTCAGCAGACAGCGTTAAATGGTAAAATTCCCAACCAAGGTACGTGTGCAGCTTTCTGCCGCGTTCCCGTTTTGAAACACTCTGGGCATATTAAAGGTTTTTGGTGTATCAGGAAGAAGAGATACGGGGACGAAGGCTGTTTACTAGTGACTGGGGACATTGCCATACGTTCTCCCTGCTGGTGCCTTTTGTCTTAAATATCCTTATTCCCATCCCATGCACTGAAGGCTCGAGATGACTGCTCTTTGGGAAAGAAAACTACATTGCAATAATGCTCACTTTGGGGAAAACTGCATTATGAATCAAGCACGTAGCAGTGTGGGGGCTGCTCGGTTTTGAGTTGTGAACTTCCCTTCCTAATCCAGCATAACATAACGCTGAAATATTAGCGAGGACCCATCCATTGGCCGGTGTTGGAATCCCACTGCTCACAACAGAGGACGTTGCGTGTGTGCTGTGGCGCCTGTTCTCTCCAACGGGGAACAGAACTGAGCTCCTGAAAGATGTCACACTAACTGATTTAACAGGATCTTTTTGTGCTGCAAAGAATTTCAGAGTCTCAATTTAAACATGGAAAAAGGTTCCAATTTCTTTAGTTATCACCACGGCTATCCCTAGTGATGTATCAGTGGCAGAAGCTGCAGTGGTCCTTCCCACTCTGCTGGAATGCCTGGTGTTCCCGAGTACTGTAGTCTCCATTGTGCATAACTCCATAAAGCAAAGTGCTCCACCAGCCAAGCTTTGTTTAGAGGAAAATGCAGAAAGTATAAAAATTAGCTTCTTCGTGGACGAGAAAAGAACCCGGTCTCTGTGTCAGAGGATGCCGCCCGTCAGACTGAACAGGGTTAATTCAGGAGGCATTCTGAGCATCTTTGTTAAAAAGTGCAAGGTAATTAGCAAACAATGAGTGGGGTGAGAGCGTTGGCTCTCGGTTTTGGGGCCGCTGGTCCTCTGCTCCCTCCTGTCCGCAGCTGACCCAGGTGGGACCCTGCGGCGGCATCAGCTTCCCCTGGGCGCAGGCCAGACCCCAGACCTGCGGAATCGCGGTCCGCAGCCTCCCTGCCCCGGTGGTCCCTGTGCCCAGTGCCGTGTGAGAAACGCTGTCCTGAGTTACTGGTGAGATTGGAGCCATTTGTCTGCAAAATGGATAAAGTCTATCGTGGCCTCTGTGTAATCAAAAGCGTGTGCATCTGTGTCTCTTCCGTGCTCAGAAATATTGACAGTCTTGTGCACGCCGTGAGCGGAGAGGTGGGGGCTCGGCAGAGACGAAGGCGGGAGTAAGTGGGACATCTGACCTCACTTTCGAGTCGGGCACCCTGGCGGGCGAACGGGATGTCTCTTCACTCCGGGCCAGGAGTATGAATTTAGAAGCAGGGTGCAAAAAAGGGGGGACCTTTCGACGACCCTCCCTGGTTTGCTGCTGGGCTCCAGCAGCCGTTTTCTGCAACCTCCCTGATTAACATGCAGCAGGCGAGGCGGGACCTGAGTGAAAACCTGCTCTCCAACGTTGCTGTCAACTTCCTGCCCTTCGATAAATGATCCAGAGCCGCTGCTTGGCGTGGGGACGGGAATGTGTTTAGGCACTAAAACCACTGCTTGCATGACATCATTCCATATCAGATTACACTGTAATGTCAGGAATGTAATCATTAGCATTTAAACATGCATAAAATTTAATTAACCTACTTACCAGTTTGCTTAGAACTTTTGAAGGGCTACCTAGAGTCCTCTCTAAGCATTTTATTACAGAGTTTTGGAAAGCTCACAAAAGAGAGAAGTTCACTGGGATTTTTCTCCCTAAAGCTGATGGGCCGTGACAGATGAGCAGCTGACCCGAGTTAATTATTATTGAATTCGTTATTACTGCTTTGTTGTCACCCAGCTCAGCCAGGGTAAAATGATGACAGTAGGTATCTCATTAAAACAGCTGTTTCAATTATGTAGCGGCAAATATTTAAAAAGCGAGCCTTCCAAGTTTAAAGCCGTTAACAAAGTTTGTTTGTGCTGGTTGTGCCAAGATGATCTGACCGAAAAGGAGTGGGAGGTGGGCGTGTGGGAGACACTGATCACCGGGGTCCTTCCAGGGGGTGCACCCCGAAACCGGCCCGCACCCCCGGTCTGGCCACTCCGGGAGGGAGGGCCCCGCGTCCCCCACACATCACACTTCCTGGAGTCCCTGTTAAATCCTGTTACATTTCAACTGAAGGAGAGAGCTGTTTGCATCCATTTCTTTCCAGCTACAGAACAGGATCTCAGCCAGCGTGTTCTATTATCTTGGACTTACCTAGGTGAGACCCTTATTTATGTATTCATAGAAATATAGGAAAACCCCTGTGTCCCCATTCAGGAAGGATTTCCGTCACTGCCGTGAATCTGGGGTGACTCTGTGCAGATGTCGGCTGTGCTTTTTCAACACGTAGCTACCTTAGAGCATCACTTATAAATTAGGGCCTGTTAATTTATCAGCTCATCTGGTTTTTTTCTACTGTCAATATGTTGCTGGCTTGGAATTGATGAAATTAAGCAAAACTGTCAAAAGTGGAGGTTTCCTCTTCCCACATTGGAATTCGCCTCTGTGTTTTACCATGAATTGCACACTTTCAGTTCCGTGTTCCGTGTTCTGCAGAGAGAGAATTCAGCTCAAGTGTCTCTCCCTGCCTCCCCGTTCCAAGCAATCCTGTGATTTGTGCCCCTTCCTCTTTGTGGCCACGAGGCTCAGTCTGGACTCCTTGATCCTCATCCTATAATAAGACGCTAACGAGTTTCTGGGTCACGGGTCCCCATGCCAGCCAGTTAGTTTCAGGCTGGGAAAATTAGGGCCCACGAAGCCATCGGGAGCTGGGGTCACCCCATACTGGCCGCTAAGTAAAGGCACAGCGGTGTTCCCGAGAGGGGAAGCCGGGTTTGCAGCAAGCTCAGCACAAACTCAGCCACTCCTGGGAGGACCCCAAAGGCACCGGTGACAGGTCTGCAGCATCACTTCCTGCGCAGAGGGACATCAGTGGCTGAGGAGGCATGGAGAACTATTAGGAATGCAAACCTCCAGGGACATTATAGCGCAGCTGGCGTTTGCAGTTTACCTGGGAGCAAACTGAGGTGTAACGTTTGCCACAGGCTTAGTTGGGAGCCTCCTCTCGCCTGGGCTTCTGCGCAGTCCTACGAGCACCGCACGGGAACATCGTGTACTTGTGCAATATTGTTGCTGATTTAACACACAAAAAATAACCGGATCAACTAATATTCTCCCACAGCACGTCAGTCAACCCATCTGACCAGTTTAAAAATGAAACCTGGGCCCAGCACAGGCCCCTCGGCTGGAGGGCGCCCGTTCCCTTGTGTTTATGAAAGAAGGAACTGCTTATGTGGAAATGCTTCTAAGGAAATGCTTATAATTACAAATGAAAAACGTCACTTGTGTAGTTCCTAACATTAAAATTCCAACAGAGAACATTAAATTAAGATAGAGTACATTTCCAAATTCACAGCTTTCTTGTATGCTGCATGTACAAAGGATGTGCATGTTGACTCTGTGAAGTCCCTGACTTTTTAGAGAAAGGCCTTTCCTGTCATCTCCCTCACCTGTGGCTAAAGATTTCTGTCTGTCTTATGGTCATCTCGCAGGAACATGTCAACACGAAGGGAAGAATTCTGCAAAGGACCTAACAAACATGCACAGGTGTCATGAAATCGGGTTATTTGGGGAAACAAAGGCTGTCGGTCCAGGTATAAGCAGCAGACGAAATGCTGGGGCTTCCAGTGAGGGGCCGTATCCGAGCAGGAAAGAAAAGGGAGATTTTTAAGCATCTTTGCTCGTGGTCTTCCTGACTGCAGCCCCGGGGGCGTGACCGGCAAGAGGTTCCGTGCGGTGGTCCACCTGCCCCCACGCCGACGGTCGCCAGCAATCTGCGTCCCTCTGAGAAGGAGCCGGAAGCCTGGGCTGTATGTGAGCCGACTGCATGCAAATGCAAATGGAAATTTTGCAGGCGCCTTCTTCTTGGAATCTAATTTTCCCAAGTTTATTTTAATTTAAAATTTATTCCCTTACATTTATCATTTTAAGAATTAGACTAGCACAAGAGGCAGGAGAAGGGAGCAAGGTTTTCATCTAACTGGTTATTTTTCATGGAACTTATAAATATACTTTAGAGATTTAGATATATGCCCTTGGGATAAAAGTTCTAAAACTATCTAAAATTTTAAACATTAGTACCTTAAACCAATTAATTCCAGGAATTTTGGGTTAGGACTTTAACAATTTTTGTATTAGTGTTATTAACCACTGCCTTGCAATGCCTCGAGAAGCGCAGTACTTATTTACCCCTCATTGCGTGTTGGAAGCCTGTCACATGCCTTGTGTCTCCATTACACACAACGGCCTTGCAAAACAGGCGTCATTGTCCCCAGTGGAGGGAGAGGGCAAGGGGGGGAGGGCTTCTCTCCACAGCCCCCAGGTGGCGTCAGCTGCCAGGTCACCACCAGGTGCAGTCTGGGGTCCGAGCCGGAAAGGCAGGAGCCCTGGACTCCGCTCCAGGAGAGCACAGAGCCCTGGGCCAGGCAGGTCGTTGAAGTGCAGGTCAGCGGCCAGCTGTGTCCACCTTGACGGCCAGCACGAGGCGGACCACAGGGTCGGTCTGCTACTTCCAGTGGCCAGAGGGGCCCAACGGAACGCTCCGGTCCTCTGAGGCCACTCCCTGGCCTGTCGAGGCCTCTGTGAATGTGGGTCCTGCACACGTAGCATCCTGCCTGGTCTGGAGGGAACTTGGAAAACTGAGCTCTCGGGCTCTGCTCTGCCACCGCCCCCTCCCGCGGTCTCCACTTAGCTCTCCCCGTGTCCCTACCCCCCGCCCGCCTCGCAGAGCTGCCACGCTGACTCCTCATCCCGTCCCTTTCCCCAGACAGTCGTGAATCTGGTGATGCTGCTTGCTTTATTTTGCTTTGGGCCCCAGCAGAGCAAGCAAACAGGAGAGGAGGTAACTGTAGGGAGCAGGGAGGAGAAGAGCTGTGGCTTCTGTTTCCTCTGAGGACT
>CM052443.1:1078607-1115360 GCA_028533085.1 Varecia variegata | reverse complement strand
CATTCCAGCTGCAGCACTTGTTTTACAAGAGCCCGGTTTTGTCTGACACAATATGGAACAACATTTGTCATCCGTTATCAGGGGTGATATATTTGTTAGCCTGCAGAGAAACATCTGCTGTGCGTTAATCTCCAGCGTGCAGGCCAATATTCATAGCACACAGCTGCACGGAGCCGCGGCGTGGCGCGGCTGTCCAGTCTGACATGAAGGCTCCCTGTCAGGCAGACAGGACAGATTTTATTATCCCCCTTTTGCATATTTATTTATGTCAGATATTTCTGAGAATCCATACGTTACCTCTCCTTTCGTGCATTGTTGTTCGGTGCTGACAAGCCATCGACATCCGAATGAGAAATTTATGTGACATATTAAATATGGACATCTGAATGATTATCAAATCTATAGAAGCCAAGCCCGGCCAATCACCCCTAAATAATGGATGAGAAGTAGATGTGACTCAATTTGTTCTGTGCGAAACCTTGGCGACCCTGCCTGGCGCTTCATCACCACAGCCCTGTCATTATTTGCTTCTATTCATCTCGCTTGGCATCACTCAATAAGGTCTGCACATGATAAAGAGAATCACCTTGCTCAGAGAGCAGCACAGGCAAGACCCTCCCCTCCACGCCCAGCGAGGGACCCGCCGGCGCCGGGTGCCGTGGTGCCGCATCCATACATCAGGGTGACATAAGCTCCCCGAGTTTGCCCAGAGACTCGGATGAGGACGCGTGATGGGGGCCTCGCTGTGCGTGGGCAGAGGGGGTGCTGGGTGGGGCTCTGAGTTCTTCCGCTCATCTGCTGGGTAAAAACATTACATATACGATCGCTCAGCCTTCTATGTGTATGTATACCTGACGAAGCAAAGATATATAAAAGTGGTAAAGTTGAACAGAGTGAAATGAAATAAACGGAATGCATTTGGTTATAGTTAAATTTTTAGAATTGTGGTCACCAAATAAGGCAAAACATATTCAATTGAAGTTATACTTTTTTGAATGATTTATTTACATTATTCTGAATATCAATTTAGGTTTAATTTGGATTTGGATCCTAGAAAGCTCCGGGTTCTTCCCACTACACCTTGTCCTCCCACAGCTAATTGTTCACTTTATATCCTCAGCCAGTAGCTGCTTCAGGGAGTGCGGCTTTGAGCCGCGGGTCTCAACTTAACGTGCACGGGCACAGACAGCCCAGCTCTCTGGGTTGCAGGGAGGGGAGGCTGCTCTCAGTTGCAAGGGAGGGAGAGCCCAGCCCCAGCTGCGCTGCCAGGCGGGAGTGGTGTGGCGTCGAGCATGGGGCTGCGAGAGCACAGCTGCTAACCGAGAAGCCAGAGTGAATGTTGAGTAAGTGGAGTAGGAACACCCTCACCCAACCAAGTGAAGTTTTTATTTCCCACGAGAATCTACAGGAAGTAACTGAAGTTTCTTGAGCAGTGCACATTAATGTGATATTTTAAAATATTGATGTAAATATGTACAGGATGAATTCAAAAGACTTGAGGCTGGGAAAAAGCCAGCGCAGTGGTACAGACGTGTAGGAACCCAGAAATCAGTTGAAATAGAGGTGATGTGCTCATTTCCTAATGGCAGTGTAAAAAAACACCAGAGTTGGTGGTCTACAAACAGGCCTTTATTCTCTTACAGTTCTGAGGTCAGCAGGTCGACATGGCTCTCCCTGGGCTAGGACCAAGGTGTCTGCGGGCCGGCTCCTCCCAGAGAAGGCTGCAGGGGAGAAGCCGTCCTTGTCCCTTCTGGCTTTGGTGGCCACCCGTGTCCCCGGGCCCCTGCCCTGGTCCCTCCTCCTTCTCCAAAGCCACCAATGACTGGTCGACTTCCGGGTACACAGTTCTCCCGCCTTTCTCTGCCACACGGAAGGACACTGGTTGTCACATAGGGCCACCCGGTAATCCAGGACATCTCTATTTTAGAATCAACCATGATTCCCCTTTGCCTGTGACATAATCTATTCACAGATTCCTAGGATTGGGATGTGAACAGCTTTGGGAGCCAATATTCTGCTTACCACAGGAAAAGACAATAGAAAAGCAAAAAATTCAAATTAGGACACAAAGAAAAAATTATGTTTTCTTTGGAAGAGATAGTTTCACAAATCAATGAAGGAAACTCAAAAATTTCAATGTGCACAATGGGATAAACCATGTGATCATGTTGAGAAATAGCACGCGAGAGGTTAAAGGTGTGGATAATTTATTTCACAGTGACAATAATGCAAAATAGTATTTATTGGGCACTTAACTAGGTGCCAGCCACTATCTGCATAAGTGAGATCTACAATCTTATTTAATTTAATTCCTACAACTGTATTTTACAAATTGAAAGAAAATAGGGCTTAAAATATGGCATAGAAGTCCATGTACTTGGAAATGATACTATGCTATGTTTTAACTCCTATATATCTTCTATTGATCTTAAATTTACTTGCATGTAGTAAGTAAGTTGGATCTTATGACAGTTTATCACTTAAGTTAATCTCCTTGGATAATACCCTAGAACACACTGTCCATTATCTTATGAAAAACATTCAAAATATACTTTCATGGGTTGTGACATTTCTGTAAGCCTTCAGATAAATTAAAATTTCATAGCAGTGAAATTGTCTTAAAAATATGTTTATTTTCTTATCTAGGATGTGCTCAACAATTGATCTCTCCTGGCTGTCTTTGCTCTTTCATCCTTGCAAAGAGGCTCCTGGAGTCCTTTAATAAGAAGATATAAAGCTTTTGTATTGGCAAAATATGCATTGTTTCAGGTCTTGAATTTTTCCACTTTCTAAAATAGAGAGGCTTGCATCAACATAAAGATCACAGTGACTTATGCTCACTGAATTATTGACTTTTCTATATCTCTAAGAAAATATTCTTTTGCAACCTTCAAGAAAAGTTGACATTTACACCATGATTCAAACTTCTTTATTATATGTGAAAACTACAGGTGTTTCCAAATACACCTGAAGAACTTGTAGATTAACCATTTACCCAAGAAATGCCCACATGTATTCCATTCTCTCTTGATTGCAGGGCCAGAAAAACTGGAGTTTTAAAAACTGGATCTTCCCGGGTGGAATCCTCCTGCAGTGCCCATGGTGAGGTAAACTAGCCAGGACCAAAGATCCAGGAGTTCATGAGCTGCCTCAAAAGCCACATGTGAGGACTCCGCGCCCCTAACCTGCAGCTGTTCTGTGAAGGTGTTTGAGCTGATGATGGTGACACGGCAAACAGGTGTGGCCTGTCTGGGCAGGTATCGGGGAAGGCATGCTGCCACCTGCCTGGATGGAGGATGCGGCTGGTGTGAGGAGGGTGGGTGGACAGTGCCCTGGCTGGCCAGGGCTGAGGTCAGGGTGCTGCTTGGGACACAAGCTCCTCCTCTGCCGCGCTGTGCGCCATTATCGCGATGCACACGTCTTTGGGCCATTGGTTCTGTTTTGGGGGATCTTGTGGAAGCCAGGCAGGCCAGTGCATTCAGCACCTGCACGCCACATTTCTGAGGTGTCATGTGACGCACCTGGTCTGGAGATCGGTCTCCTTAAGGGATGAGTCAACCTTGTCTGTCTCCCAACACCCACATCATTGAATTTTTCTCTATTCGGGACACAGTCTATACTCTTGGAGTACCTGGGAATTTGAAAAACCTCAGAATGTATCACACAAAACATCAATTTATTATGTGACCAAAAAGTTCAGTGACTGTGGATGAAATGGGTTGAAACGCACCTGTGCAGGTGTCTCATCTTGATCTCTCCCTGAATTGAGGTTTTTAAGTTAAAAATATTCTCTCCTTTGAAAGTGGCATCACAGGGAATGACACACGAGCTGATGAATCTTTACTAAGCTTTTTCTGTCCTTAGGAAATAAAATCCACATAAGGAAGTGCAATGAGCACCTTCCTGTTACCTGCAAGTGCTGGGGTCTCGGCCCCACCTTGCTCTCTGGTGCTTTGGCCATGACGGGCGGGGGGAGGCGGAGGACCCGGAAACCGGCTCCAACGTGACTGCACAGAACTTGTGGTTAAAGTCAAGGACCAATGTATTTATATTTTAGAAATAGTGAGAAAACATCTTTATTTTAAGAAGAATAAATAAGTTAGGTGAGGCAACAGAAGGGGAGAGGAGGAAGAGATGAGGGTCGGAGTTGCCAGCGCGGGGGCCGTGCGCCCCTTAACCGCGGAGTCCTAGGAGCCGCGCAGGGAAGCGCGGGGGCAGGGGGGGTTTATTCAATGCTAAAAGGGAGTGACAGTGGGACACGCACGAGGCTTCAGACGGGGACCCCCGTTTGCAGTAGACTCGGGTGGATGGACGTGCAGCCCTCACCCCAGCACGGCCCCCCGGGCAGGCGGGGCGGGGACCAGTCCTCGCTGCACAGCGGGGGGCCGCGCCCCGGCCCGGGCAGGGGTCCAGCGCGCAAGCCCCGCAGGAACGCGCCCTGACTCCGTGCCGGCTCTCCCAGAACACGCCCACACCCACGTTATCGAGGGTCGCGCTGTTTTCCTGTTCACAAGGGGGGAAGCCGTGGGAATTCCGTGAGTCCCCTCAGCCCGGGCTGAGGTCCCCTCGCAGGAGCTGGTGTTGGAGTCACAGCAACAGCGCAACCTGCGCTGAGAGGGCTGGTGATTTGTGCCCTGGGGCTGACGCTGGCGATGAAGCAGCCACGCCCGTGGGTTCCTCGGGGAGACGGCAGGTGCTGCCCCTGAGTTCATCGTGGGAGACGGCAGGTGCCGCCCGTGGCTTCCTCGGGGGGATGGCAGGTGCCGCCGATGAGTTCATCATGGGAGAGGGGAGGTGCCGCCCGTGGGTTCCTCGGGGAGACAGCAGGTGCCGCCCGTGGGTTCCTCGGGGAGACGGCAGGTGCTGCCCGTGGGTTCCTCGTGGGAGACGGCAGGTGCCGCCCGTGGGTTCCTGGGGGCGGGGGGGACGGCAGGTGCCGCCCGTGAGTTCATCATGGGAGAGGGGAGGTGCCGCCCGTGGGTTCATCTTGGGAGAGGGCAGGTGCCACCTGTGGGTTCCTCGGGAGACGGCAGGTGCTGCCCGTCGGGGCTCCAGACACCAGAAGGCCGCGCAGGGCCGCACTGGGCGGGAAGACAGATTCTGCTCTCACAGGTTGAAATCAATTTAGATGACGCAAACCCTTCTAACGAAGAACTTAATGCTCCCCATATAGCGAGTGCAAAACACGATGTTCTAGTCACAAGGAATTGACTCAGTGAGCTCTCAAAGTCTGCAAATACATGGAAGATCTTTGAAACCCTCTTACTTAAGGGACTCTCCAACCAATACAGGAGAAAACCCACAGTATCCATCTAGGTTAAAAGTCCCCTGTAAGAAGCTCCAGTTTTGCTTTTTGTTTCTCACAGGAAAAAGGGGTATAGTCAGTTCTTCCTTGTTGGCCTGGTTTGCAGCCTGCCAGGTGTGGAGCTGCTTTTTCTTCCTTACCTGGCCGGCCCCGGAGACACACGCCCCAGCCTCAGAGCCATGCTCTCGTGGCCAGCAGCGTGGGGGGATCAAAATCCGTGGACCTTTTCAGCTCAAGTTATTATTTTCAAGGAAATAATGTGTGCTAAGAGAACTTGTAGGATATTTTCTACTAATATAAGTTTGTCTGATAAAAGCTTTGCAGGGAAGCTGCCCCCCACTGAGCAGAAGGCTTTTGCGCCACACTTGGAGCCCTTGGTTTTACGCCATTAAGGATCCAATTTTTTTAATGAACATTTAATTAATATTAATGTTATGCTAACAAAATACATTGATTAAATAACTCCTGTAATTCATTAAATATCTTGCTAGAATGTGGCTAAATATACATACTGTGAAAATCCCCTTGGAAGTGTCAAAAGTACCCACAGTAATTGTAAATTCAGAAAACACATTACACTGAGAATATCATTGTGGTTAATTTTTGTCAGTACTACATATTTATTCTTATAAAATGCATACAGTTCTTATGCAAAAAGATCAACTTCAATGTCAGACAAAATTTTAATTCTATGACTTTTTTCTTTTAATAGATAAAATATACTATCTAATATGTATTAAGCAACTATATTAACTAATATATTCCAGATAAAATTAGCTAACATATTATTTTAAATCTCTATGACAACAGAGTCCATAGAAAAAGCAGCATCGGATATTTCAGTAGAGTTCTCCTGCCTTTGTTTCTGTGGAAGTGCATCCCACAATGTCTCCAGAGAGTTTACGCAGCAACTGTAGTGAATACATGGGCAATTATTCTCAAGCAGCAGGAGACATTTTAAGGCTCGTGTTTCTCCTCCACGAGGTACTTGTGGCTCCCCTCTCCCGTGATGGATGGCGGGACCCCACCTTGGGACCATGCTCGAGCCCTCTCCCTGGCTCACAGTTAACGTCGCAAAGGTTGTAACTTCAGCCGCCCAACTATCCGGGTCCTCACAGGAGCTTTGGTATTTGGCAAATTATTTGCCTTTGTTGCATTCATTTTTGTTTATAAAATACTAATTACCTCTTTTATTGTTTGAAGAGATTAAAAGTTAATAGGAGAAACTAAATAAACAGAATGCCATTCTGCACAAACTATATAAGCTGGTAATTAATTTCTGGCCTCCTCTGAGCTAATTAACTCATATAAAGAAATGAAGTTAATGAACCATAATTCTAGTCATACAAGTGTAGATACAAGCAGTTTGACTTAATGAATTAATAAGATATTTCCTTTCTTAGAGGTTTTTCAATTGTATTCCTAATCTGAAGGCCCCTTTAATGTTCCTTCCTGGTTAAAATGTTTAATAAATGACAGGGTGACCTGGCGGTGGTGTTACCACGGTGGCATCGTCACGCGGCAGTGTCTGGGCTCTGGAGCCCACACGGCCTCAGCACTTCCCGCCACGGCCATGTCCCCAGGAGGGCATGCGGCTCCCTGGAGCTGGTGGCCTCACAGGGCCTGTCCCCGCTCCCTGGGACCAATCGAGGCCCCCATGTGCTGCCCGCCACCAGCGAGCAGCCACGCCCACTCACAGAAGTCACGAGAGACTTGTTCCTCTGTTAACACTTCTTGTTTTCTGCTTCCTCACCTTCTGAGAAGAGCCTGCTCTGAAGTCTGGATTAATAAGGTTCAGATACTCTGAAAATAGTCTTTCTTTTTGCCTTTTTTATGTTCAAGCCTTTAACACAGGGTATTTAAAAAATGGCATAAAGTATATTTTTTCAATATTTTAAGACTGAAAACGGTACCCAGAGTTGCACTGTTAAAAGATTGTTTTCTAAACAGAGGAACCCTCAGAGCATGGAAAAGTGTATCCTTTATTTAAAGTAATTTTTAAAGTAAATTATCTAACTTAAACTCTATATTTTCATGAACTTGCTTCCTGGAACTTAAGGGGTTTTCAGGATAAATATCTGGGTCCCAGTATTGACACATATTCCAAGCCAGTCACTCTGCATGGAATTTGTGGCGTATACCCAGGGCACAAATGTGCAAGACCTGATGTTGCACTGAGCCAAGTCCTTCCAGGGCGTCGAGGGTGGCACTGCCTGTGCCTTCCCTGGGAGAACTGAGCAGTGGTCACTCGAGGTATGTCTGCTTCTGTGGTCCAGCTGAGAAATCCGCTTGAGAAAGAAAATGAACAGAAACTTGGGCAAAAGCACAGAATACTTGGAAAGGTAAACTGAGGCAAAGAAACCAAGCCACAAATCCCTCTTCCCTTCTTCCCAGCCCGATAGCCCTGCTCTGTGGAGTGAGGACAGAGAGTAGGGTCCAGGAGGGGACACTGTATGTGGAACGCCCGGCCAGCGCCTGGCGCGTGAAGACCCCAAATCGCTCATGACTCCTCCTACATTTTGTCCTCAGCCATGGCCACAGAGTGGTGCTGGTGGGGTGTTGCCATCACCAGAGAACCACAAAACCCTGAGACGAGATGGGGGGAGGACGAGCCCCACCTGGCCCTGGCCCAGCCCCCCGTGTGGACCACCCTTCGGTGACGTGCACCAAACACCTTGTCCCACATTGAACATCCTTCATGCTCAACATCATCAGGGTGATCGATTAATTGCCAGTGACCCAGTTGTGTCTGTGACCGTCCGCTGTTGGACGTGAACTCTGTCTACACCTACTCCGCACTGGGTAAATGCTGCAGAGGTCCCCACGGAGTGGGGACTTCAGGCCCTGGGGCTGTGGTCGGGGTCTGTTTGTGGAAATACTCGTGGAAGTGTCTTCGCTGACGTTCGTTCTCCGCTGCGGAAGCGGGAGGAGTTGGGTGCTCATCCTCTCCTGGCTTAATCAGCAGGACCACAGCTTCTAAGCGAAATACCAGGTCAAAAAGGCGTCCCCGATGACTTCAGTCACCCATGGTGCCGAGTGACTTGCCATGGTGGGCGGCCAACCCTGGTGACAGGGGGACAAAGGCGGCAGGCAGGGCTCCCCTGGTGTCCCCCAGCGCAAGGCTGTCCTCTTCCCCGAGCTTGTTTCCTGGCTTTTCCAGCAAGAGGTTGATTTCTGAGCTAAGCACCCACCGCCCCTTCCCTTCCCCCACTTTCCTGCTACCACCGAGGACTCCCCAGCGGGAACAAAGGGGACAGGGACTGTCCCACACAGGCTGCACAGCTGGGCCTTTCACAGGTCACCTTCTGCTTCCCAAATGCACCCGCCGGCCCCCAAGACAGCGTGGGAGCAGCGTCCCCAGGGCGTCCCGGCCTCTGCCAGGTCCTGAAACTCAGCTTCCTGTCGCGCTTCCAAAGCTTCCCACTGGAACCTTGGGGGCGGGGGGAGCCTCCGGGGACCTGGAGTCACGGCTGCAAGTACGGAGCTGCCGCTGCCGCGCCTGACCCTCCGTGCTCTGCCTCTGACGGAGCTGCCGCTGCCGCGCCTGACCCTCCGTGCTCTGCCTCTGACGTTAGGGGACACAGGACTTTCCCACCCTCAGGAGACCCGCGAGCACCCACGCACAGCAACACACAGGCGGAGCTTCGCCCTGCGTGAGGAGAAGATTTTTTATTTTAAGCCAAACAAAGATGATGTTTGAAATTTCTTTGGCACTTTAAGAAAAGATTGAATCTCAGTCCAGGCTGGCAATTAGTGTATGTCAGAGGAAAGAGAGAGAGAGAACAGTCAAGACCAAAACTGCCCAGAATGACGGCCTAGAGATCGCATTTTTCTAGTCCTATCATTTTAAAACGTGCCGTTAACTGAAGTGCCAGTGGCCTCCAGTGTAGACCTCGACTGCTGACTTGTAACCACCTGATCAATGTCATTCCCAGCCTCCCAGGGAGAGCAAGAAATGTATCTTGTATTCTGAGCCCGCTCAGAAATGTATCTCATCTTGACTTAGTGGCCCCGTCTGTCCACGTGCATCATCTGCCCGGATGCCCAGAGCGCGTCCCCGCCCGGCCCGGCCCGGCCTGAGTCTCATGGACGTGCGTGGAGCGGCTTCAAACTGGGAGCTGCGTCTCCTATGGCCTCGCAGCTCTTATTAATGGAAAGCAACCGTCGCTACAGGAAAACGATCCAATTAAGCAGCAAGATTTTCATAAAACGAGTTTGAAATCAGCTGGTCGATACGGAAGCCACTTAAGGAAATGCAGCTTTGACAAACTGCGACCGGGCCGAGGGAGACGGTGCGCGAGTCCCGGGGTGTCCTCCCCGCACTCGGCCATCCGCACCTCCAGCTCCCGAAAGCTCGGTCTCGAAAGCCACTGCTCCCAGAACGCAGAGGACAAACATCCCAGGCGTCCCTGGCCCTAAACGAGCTTCCGATGGCGTCTGACGGGAAGGACATCGGCCGCCGGCTCCTGCCGCACCTGCCAGCCGGGGCCCTGCGCGCCGCACCTGCTCGGACTGGAGAGCGTCTGGGGACCAGAGAACCGCGTCGTTTGAGTTTCATCTCTGGACAAGCTCGTTGTAAAACCTCAACAAACGGCCGAGCTACTTTGCCCATGAACAAAGACAATGTCTCAGACATTTTCATGACAGTAATTTTGCCTCGTGAAATCAGGGACTCTTTATAAGAGGCAGGAAATCTATTAAAAACTTGGGGGTGAGAGATACAAACAGCACCCCCAGCCCATGCTCTGTCCACACGGCGAGGTGAGGCTCTGCCTGGGAGAGAGACGAGAAATTAAGTGATTACGTTCACTCCTAACTGATCTTTGATTGCCAATGTCCTTGAGCTAACCTCACCTAATGTATATGTTCATATCAACTTACATGCAAAATTTGGTTCTATACAAAACCTGTTGAATACATTTATTCTACAAGGATTGATCTGTAACTGAAGTGTACATTCTTAAAATATCTATAATAGTTTTAATTTATAAAATAGCTACTTAGTTTTTATTCAAATGATCCCTTTATTAACACCTGTTTCTATAGGGCAAAGTCCTTTCCACGCTCTGGTCTTCATCACACCTACCTGGCCAGGGGCTGAAATGCCAAGTCCAGTCCTGGCCCCGGCCTGGGCTTCCAGGATTCCACACCCCTCCCTTGTTTGCCTCTTGCTTCTGTCTGGAGAACTATTCTCCTCTTACTCCAGTTATGTATTTTTAATGTACGCACACATTGTGCACAGATACAGAGGGTGATTCTAGCACCTGCTCATTCTGCCTGCAATGGGGTGACCTTCAGTGGTTTGGATTTTCATTTTTATATATTTAAGCTTTATTAAGTGAGAAAATATCTATATTCAGGGTTTCTGGTTTTTTTACTGTGAACCTAATAGCTGGTGCCTTTAAATTTTGCAAACCCTATTGGACTTAATTATTTTGTATAATCGTCCATCCGACAAACATGCCCCAATGCCGGGTAGCCTTCAGGTACTGCATTTATCAAGCGGTGAGATTAATCAGGTATTGATTAAATGAGTTACTATAAGTGAAGTTCTTTGATCAGTCCTGGGAATACACAGAGAACAGGGACGGGTGAGCCATGGTTGTCACCATCGTGGTCACTGTGGACAGGTGAAACAGGGAACGACAAGGACCCCGTGACCATGAGGCCATCCTATGTTGTGGGAAGTGGCCTGGGAAACTTACGACACAGAATGGTGACTTTGGTGAGGACGAGACGTAGAACATCGGGTAAGGCCACCAGGGAGGCAGCATCTGGGCTGGGCCTTCGTCGGGGCACAGAGGAGGGTCTCAGCAGGTGCACCCGGGGCCGGGCAGCCAGGCTGCAGGCCGAGGGTCGACCTGGGGCCCCAGACAGGAGCAGGGCAGGGCAGGTGTTGCAAACAGGGCACTTTGGTAGCAGAGACCTGACCGTGTGCACAGTCTGCAGTGCTCGTCTGGGATTCGGTTGGTGCCACCTGCAGCAGGTGGAGCCTCCCACGTGGAAAGCCCAGTTCTGACCACGGCAGAGCCACGCCGTCCTCGGGGCTCTGGGAAGGTTGGCCCCAGGTGTGGGGTGAACCCAGCTCTGGGGGCTTCCCGTGTTTCTTAAATGCCGTGGGGGTGCCGTTCTCAGCCCATTGCTCTGTTCATCCCAAATAACCTGGTCTCATAACCCCTGTCCTGCGGAGGGTCCCTGGCCCCCTGCCCATGTCTAGCTGCAGCTGAGCGTCCGTGGGCCTCAACCAGCATGAGGTCGCTCCTCGAGCACCTCCCCGCCAGCCCGTCGGCACGCGTTCTGCCTCCTTCACGTCTGACGCTCACAACCGCTTCATCAATAGCTATAAACACAGTGCTGGCATGATATTTCGAGCTAAAAAACCCACAGAGTTGCAATGTAAATGTCTGAACCTGTTAGGTTGAACCATATGAAGCAGCCCTTTCTGCAGAAGTACCACATGGGAACATCGGCAGCTCCACCCGGTTCCCGCGCGTGGAGGAGACGGTCCTGGCCTCGCGTGGACCTCCCGCTGCTGCTTGTGGCTTCCAGACAGAAGCACGGGCACGGAGTTGTGTTTCACGTGCGGTCACGCAGCGGGGTGTCCTATTCGGGGCCAGCCCTGTGCTCTGGAACACAGCAAGCCTCTGCTTCGTCACTGCAATGCGGACAGTTCTGCTAGAAAGTGAGACTCGTCCCCTGCGGGCAGCGGGTCTGGTTCCCGTGGTGGCTGGTGCCTGGCGAGCCGGTGCTTCCGCGTCTGTCTCTCCTCCTCGCGCTGCCTGTGGCGTGCGCTGTCACGGACAGGCGTGTGCTCGCGACGGAGACCAGCTCGTGCCAGCACACGGCAGAAACATGATGACACCACCGCCACCTCCTTTCATTTGAGTTCCCATCACTCACTTCGGTCTGTTCCAAAAATAAAGGGCTTGTCAGGCCTAATGATAAGGCAGAGTTTTAGGGAAATAAAGAGCTGAACTGACACAAACATAATAACGTCAAGATATAAATCACAGAGTCCTTCTGCCGTCTTCATTATCTGCCTCTCAGGATTACCGAGCTCGCTATAAATGAGCTGCTGCGGAGCCTCTGCCCGCACGCTCCGTCTGGACACAATGTCACAAGTGGACAATCTACGCCCAGCAGGAATTCCGTGTCTCAGTTTGGGCACTTTTGAAAAATTGCATTTGCTATATTAATATTTATTTATATACATATTTCCTTTTAAGATAAACAAAATGACTCAAATTAGAGTAACAATGAATCAAATTAGAGGAAAAATGAATTCTTAAGCAGATAAGAAAAAGCTTAAATACAGCATGATTAAACCATATGTCTCGTACCGTCATCTCTTAAGTACTATAAATCCTTACAGACAGACAGACCTCGCGGATTCCAAAGCACCCGTGAACCGTTTCTCTTCTGAAACGTTCATACCTTCCCAAGCCTTTCACAACCAAAAAAAAGAGATTTTATTTCATGAATACTAAAATTCCTTTAAGTTAGCTTAATGTTTCCTCTTTAAAAATTCTCTCTCATCTTTTCTTAACTGATTGTATTCATTTATCACTTGAGATACTGATACATTCATTCAATCATTCATTTAGGTAAAATTTTTCTGAACTCTTCCCAAATATCCAGCTTTATGCAAATATTCAAAAAAGAGACAAATAAGAATAGTTTTTGTTGATGTCAAAGAATTTCAATTTTTAGAAAGGAACAGGCCTAAAGTGATCAAGGATGTTTAAATATCCCACTTCTAACCTTACCTGAAAGTTAGAGAATATTTCTTCCCTCTTTCATGTCTTGTCCCAAGAAGCTAAAGATGCTACACAGCTGACGGAGCACCTGGCATCGTTTAGATTGCAGCAACCTAATCACAAAGAAACTTGATGAATGCCATTTTTAAAAAAATTATAGTTTATTGCATAGTTGAATCTTTCAGGATATATTTAAACCAAATTACATTCATCAAAAATAATCAAATAAATTTGAAATGTATATGAAGCTGTGTTAACATAAAAAGTCTTGGAAATGCTTTGTTACAGCACAAGAAAGTTTCAGCCTCCTTGTGAGTTTAAATATTGAGGGAAAATTTTTTAAGGAGCAATATGGATATTTTGTGAATATTAGAGGTAGCTATTTGCTAAGTCTCCTAATTGTGTAGTCTACAGAGGATGTTTATTTTTAGTAATTGTAGCTTGGCCATATGTGTGCTTTAGTTATAACTGTTATTCCTAAATAAGAGTTGCTGTGTTTAAAAATAAATAAAACACAGTGTGTTTGTTCTGCTTTTGGTCATTTATCTTTCTTTATGCTTATTCATGTATGTTCATTATTTCACACACGTGCACGCACACACTTGCACACACAGGCATGTGCTGGACAAGAGAACCGCACATAGACCTGATTTTTCTCTGTGATGCCTGAGACAGCTACAGCAGTGCCTTTTATATTGAAGGAACTCATAACTATTTCAAATTGAATTAAATTGATTATGCTTTGTGTTTAATTTTGGCATTGCTAAACCAAATCACTTAGTATGCACTGCACTCCTCTATTATTGGGCTGGCACCAATTTGTTGTTTACTGATTTACGCTAATTCAAACAGTTTATAATATGTCACAATTTTTCCAGGGGTTATAGAAGAGATGCTTCTGGGAGGCTTGTGCTGCCACTGATAATTAGTACACTAGCCCTTGGGTGTTGCTGTTTTTGTTTCTGCAAAGGAGAAAAAAATACCCAAACACCTGGATATGTCAAAAAAAAAAAAACCAAAAAACTGAGTATTTACACAAAAAGCACATACATTTAAACACACACAGAAACACATACTGGCACACACTTGCACACATCAATGCATGCAAACACACAGACTAATACAACCCACAAATACACAAACACGCTCACGAGCACTAACATACACACTAACACATGCACACACTTGCAAACGTGCACATGCTTACACACTCACGTGCACACACTTCTTTCTGCGAACCAGTGAGCTTCGATATTTGTACAAGGATTGGAATAATGTGTGCAACTCTACACTGACAAAGTAAAACCAATGATTCCTCATTGCACCAATTTTAAATTAAAACATCTCTCACACACATATTCATGAACAACCAAGTATTTTGTTTGCGGATTTTCCTTTGTCACACCATTTCTGCCACTTAAACATGATGGTTCCTCCGTCGGTTTTAGTTCTGAAGCATCATTATGAGATTATCCCTTGACTCAACTGCATCTATTGATTTATTAAATTAATATCCACTGAGGATACTATAAAAGCCCGGTTGACCCAATAATTAATGAAACAATGTAATCCTCTTGCTAGGTTTCAGAATTAGGAAAGAAAAGATGTAAAAATGCACCAGAAAAAATATTTTGTAAACAAATGACAATTCATGATGCTAAAATAATGTTCTATTTGTTAACTTTTTTAATCTAGAAGTTAAACTTCATATATTAAGGAGGAAAAATAACTTTAATTTTGTGATAAGCACTTTTTTTTGAGATGTGATTCCAGTTTGTAATTGCCAAATAATACAAATTCTTCCCCAAGGGATCTGTCCATCACTTTAATGAGGAAATGTGCAAACCTTTCTTTGTCATCCAAACCCCTTTCCCACTCCCTATGTGCACCTATTTCTGCACACGATGCATGTATTTTAATGCCCAGATTGCTAATTTTATCAGAAGCTGTTATTCTTCCTTATCGAAGCTATGGGCTAAAAATGAAAATAGTTCTATAGTTATAATACCAAAACTATTAGTTTCATGAGGAATTCAACAGTAAAGAAACCTTATTTCTTGAATTTTCAAAATCCTTTAAACGCAAGTTTCAGAAGAGAGAGGACACAGCCTGACTTTCCTATGACGTCAGGCCAACCAGGAATCCTCTTTGGAAAGATGATGTGACAAGTCAATGTCAATAAGATTTCTTAATGTTTTTTTATCACCTGTTGTTCAGTTATCAAAAGAAATTTCAAAGATTTTTTTGTTTTTATAAATTATCATGAAATTTAAAAATTCATAAATACATATGAAATTGCAACCCTAATATATACTGTTCACTGGTAGTGCATGACATTTATACCTGAGGATTTTTAAAATAAGAGTCCTGTCTTGGGACCCGACATCCAAACCTCCTTCCCCGCCCCCCTGCCTGGGAGCTCCCGCGTCCGTGTCTGGACCATCACAGGTTCCTCTTGCTGCCTGCTGGAACCAAAGCCTCTGGCTGCCCCACAGGAAAAAAAAAAAGAAAGAAAAGAAATAACGAAACTTCTCACATTTATTAGAAGAGCCTAATCGTGCTGTGGATGTATTTCTCTCATTCACACGCTATTTCTGAAGTATCAGGAACTGTTAATGGTCACGTAACACAGAGAGGTTGTGGGATTCAACCAGATCACACAGCACAGTAGAAGCCATTGGGTGAGACTTTAATGCCAAACGAATTTGTGAGATAGCAGCTGGCAGCCCCTTGTCAGAGGTTGACGAAAGGAAGGAGCAAGACGGGGAGGGAGGGAGAGGAGGGGGGCAGACAGGTGGAGCAGGAGGGGCGGCCCTCAGCCGCCGTCCCCTCCCGGGCAGGCTCACAGCTCCATGTCATGGCAGATAACAAGAATCACGGTGCAAAACTGCCCGACTTCTATTTCTGCCTTTCCAAGCTATTGGCTCCCTCACTAATAATCGGGATTTATTACGGACCCATCTGCTGCCTGCCTGAGGTCAAAAGGTGAACCACAGGCACGGCTGATGTCACCATCAAGGTAGCTGGTCGCAAATGGACCCTGACAAGTGTACTTTTAAAAGAATATTGTGGCAAGAGCACTCTGAGCATGAACTCAGGCTGATAAAGAAAATAAACCTGAGATACTAAAAAGATGTCAAGTTTTAACCCATTAATCCGAGTGATGGAGTCCGGCTGTCGGGGCTGTGTCCAGGCGGCAGCGGGAGGAAGGACGGCCCCAACTCCGCGAGTGGCAATGGGGCATCTGTGTGTTCTGCACGTTGGGGCCACTGAACCCCTAGGAAGGCAGCCTAGCACACGCGTGTGCACCGCACGGCAGTGGGGGCAGCCTCGTTCCCCAGCGTTGCAAAGCTGCATCGGCTTGGGAAGCCGGGTTTTCCCTTTTGCTGCCCACCCGTGAGGACAGCCTTACCTCCCAGGAGCCCGGAGCGTGGCAAGGGGCTGGCTGCAGATGCTCACCGGGAAGTCTGGTTTCTGCAAACGCGGTGAAGACTGGAAACTTCCGACAGCAAATTTTTTCACCTGTTAAAAAGTGTCAGGTGGATGCAGTTACGGCTGAACGTTCCAGATCATTCATGTGCAAGTGTTTTTCATCAGCTTCCGACCAGGATCTCCTTTTTCCTTTCCATTTCCAGGGGGGAATGAAAGGTGCAAAGAGCAGAGAGTTTGATGAAAGGTCCGGCTCTCCCTCCCAGAGGAGACGGAGAACTCACCTCACAGTCTGGGGACAAATGGGACACCGACCAGGAGCCGCCGGCTTTGTCTCTGCCAACGCTCTCAGCAGGTCGCCCCCCGGGCAGCGCCCCTGACACGGCCCAGCCAGCACACGCATCCTCCACCCTGTCCGGGCCCGTCATGGCTGGCATTATTTTCTCGTGTCTTTCCATTCTGCAGACCAAGCTCTCAGCAGAGAGGCACCTGCGGCACATCCGACAAGACCACATCCCAGGCACCTGACAAAGTAGCAGCCGCGCTCCGCTCCTCAGGCACACCTGGTCCTACCCAGCCCTGTGCGATTCCAGCAAAGGCAACCGTTACCCAAGTGACACGGTTAGCACTTGGCACATCTGCTTGCCCCTTGGCTGTGCCTAGTTACCTGTCCACCTGGTGGGACGACAGCGATCTGTGAACCTCCGTCCTCAGGGTGACGAGTTGAAGGGAAATGCCGGGTGAGCAGCGGTCTCTTGGCCCAGGTTCCCCAGCACAGGGTTCCTATAAAGGTGACATGGGACCATGCACGGAGAACATGTAGCTCCACACCTGGCGAGTGGCCAGCACCCTGCACGCAGCAGGTGTCCATGACAGGACCACTGTAGGCTCTTTAAGACTTCCGGGAATCACCACGTCCAGTGTCTGCGCCTCACCTGCTTCTCCACACAGCGCTTGCTCCGCGGGACCAGCAGGCATTAGTTTCATCTTCTGCTTTCCCACTTGCACCTCGAGTTCTCGCCCAGCTTCTCCTGGGATTGTATCAAGAAAGACTGACAAAGGGAGGGGTTTGAGCCACCGCCACAGGGTGTGAAGGTCATCGTACAGCCGCCCTGAGCAGCGGCCTCGTCCCAGCACCCCCGCGGTGCCCCCGGCCCCACGGACACACGCGCTGGGGGGACCTGCCCAGGGCTGCAGGCCAAGGGCCCTCGTCGGTGCGACGGCCGCCCACACAGCCCCAAGGACCTGACAGCGCCAGGTAAAGAGGCAGGTGCACCTTCACCCAGGGGTCGGGGGAAGAACAGCTGTAGCCCCCCATTTGACATGGGGGTGCTATTTGTGGCTAATTATTCTAGAAATTGCAAACAAGGCTAAGAATACCATACTGTTGTCACATGGCGTTTTGCCATCTTCCCTCCGCCTGTCCCCAAGTCCTGTATTCCGGAGCGTGGCACATGGGTTGTCTCAGAGCATGGGGCCCCCTGGTCCCTGTGGTGGCGGGAAGGCGTGCTGGCTGCCAGCCGGGGAGGTGAGCCACCTGCAGACACCGCCCGCTCCTTTCTGGCCAGCGTGAGCCCTGCTGTGAGGAATGACCCTCGATGGGAAATAAAGGTTTGCTGGATTCACGGTAGCGCTTGTCATCTGCTGCCCACTGGTGATTCCGTGTGCAATGGCTGACACACGGGAGCCCCGAGTGCTTGACACAAAACCAAAGGACGAGGACAGGCCACCCTGGGGACGCAGGTGCCAAGGAAACGCGTCTGGAACCTGCCGGGGTCCTGGCGCAGGGCGAAGTCAGCGAGCTGTTCGCTCTTCCCAAGCCACAACTGGGCATGGAATCAATAAATGCGTCCTCTCCTGGCAAATACGATTTTCCTGACAATATTCTAAAAACCAACACAAACTCAGCCATTAGACTGCTTTTTCTCCACAAAATTACCAAGTTTGTTTTAAGGAGATATTAAACCTTGATTTTATATATTGATATATGTATCAGTGCCATATATATCTTATGATTTCATGCTTCTATAAAATCATATGACATTAATTGAAATTTTGATCATATAAGTTGTATATCATGCCATTCCGCTGAATGGTCCGAGTCACTTTCCGATATGGATGTCAGTGAATACCATCACGTAGAATATTCATAGAAGACTCTTTTCCATTGATACTTATTTCAAATGAATTCTTTTTGCAATAATGATGAGTTTACGTGTTATGTAAAATAAATATTATGCCCGTTTTGTCAGATAGAAGGTACTGGGTGGCCGGGACTAGGGTCCAGCTTGGAAGAGCCAGACTCAGGACACAGCAGGGGCTTCAATCTGTGGAGCCCGGGAGCCGCAGGTGGGTGGGGACACGGAGGGCAGTGACGACTCCCCCCAGACAGGGTCTTGTCGTTCTTGACTTAATTTCCTTGACATTTCTCAGGGCAACGGCCAGCAGTTCCAACTGGGTAATCAAGTCCCAGCCTGGACAGTGGAGACAAACCTCAGAGAACCTACGAAGACAGACAACCGTCCACCTGACCCCCGCCCACCCGTCCTCACTGCTAAGTGCAGGAAGCTCTACACAAACCCCTCGTCACCTGCGCGACCTTCTCAGCACCTTAGTGGAGTTGAGTGCAACATGGAAACTAGCCCAGCGGTGCAGTTTCTAAAATGAAATTGCATTTTTTTCATTGTTATATTAGCAGACCTAGATTCAATCTGCTACACAAACAGTAGACGACATTGAATAGTTACTATTGCTATGTAAGTTAGTTGTTTTTCTAAATAACACGATTTATTTTAATGACCATTCATCCATTGTTCCACCAATTACGTAATGTCTCAACACTTGTGTTCAGTCCATACAGAAAATGAGCTAATCTGGTATTTGCGAAAGAGAACAGACAACGTGTCTGAGCACCGATACAGTAACGTATCTGAGCGAAAGTAGCAGTGTTCTAAGTATTACTTTCCCAAATGTGGGATTCTTCAAGGTTTTGGAAGAGCTCACTGTGTCAGAAAATAAGTTTGCTGATTATTCATCAGTTTTGCATGAAATTTACCTGGAAAGGTGATAGCTAAATGTAATGGGACAAGGAGCTGACAAGCGAGGTCTGCCGGCGGCTGTTGATGTCTGAAGAACTGGGCTAACTCCCCGTCCGAGTTTGTCGAGCCCAAGGCAATCCGCCACTCGGCTTTCACAGTGAAAGACGGAAAACAGTTTTGCTATCTGCAACCAAAGGGCAACTAACCGCACGCACATGTGCAGGAAGGTCTCCAACGAGAAACACAGGCCGGTGCAGGAACTCACACACGTGGCTGCTGTTCTCAGGATCACGGTTGTTTCCCAGCCCTGAAAGTGCACGCGTGTGACTTATTAACAAAGTGCAATGTTTGTGGCTCAGGGCTCCTGGGTTCAAACAGCCTGTGTCTTTGTTCTTCTGTTTTATATGCTTCATGGGAGAATTTTGGATTTGTTTTCTGGTCTGACTGGTGTTTGCTGTGCTCTCTTGGATTCTAGCAGAAGAACCTCTTAAGTCTATTTCCCTCTCCTTCCAACGTGGCAAATATCAATTTAGCTAATGAGGCACAGGTGTAATTGTAGGCATTCCTTCAAGAATTCTTCAGCTATGAATCTGCCTCAAATTATGCAGCACGGTTCCGTAATTGTAGTTCGCTGGGAAAATTCACGGCTCCAGCGGTCCTGGTGCTCACACCCCCACCTGCGTGGCGGGCGCGGGGCTGCGTGTTAGTACATTGTGATGCAGTAAATAAAAACAAGCCCCTCCGTGGGCTGCGGAGCTCGTGAGTACGCACCCACACTGCTATTTTGTGTTGTTCCTTTTCAATTAGATCCACTTTGACGTTTGCAAAGAGCATTACTTTCAGAAGAGATGGCGCAGTTGATCAATTTCTCTCCACCCATCGATCACTTTGGTGAGAGGGGACTGTCCTTCCCCCGTTCTGCACCCACATGTGGCCCCGGCGCTGAATGCTGATGCTTGGGTGTTGGGTGAATTCCAAACCATCATTTTTGAGCAATTTCCTCATGAACCAAACACCTGAACTGCACCCCCACCCGTGGAGTGCGAGGGAGAGCGCCAGATGGGTCAGATTATGTGACTGTCCCCTGAGGTTTGAGCAGAACCAGAAGATGCTTGGATTGAATCTGTGCTGTGATTCCAGCGTTCTCTCATTACCGCCGAACATTTGCTTTCACGGGACCCGGGGACCCGAAGGTTGCTAGGTGCACAGAGGAGATACACAGCTTGGAGGAGGCTAAAATGCCAGTCATCTGGAAACATAACAGCTTGGCTCAGGAGTTTTAATTCTTTCAAAGTATCACAAAATATCACAAACACATTTCCCCCGTCTGCAATCAACATAAAGAAAGGAAGAAAAGGTATTCTCTGAATCGATGCAAATACTACATGGCTAAATTGTTATATATTATTTTATTATTTTTAAAAATTGCATTTGTAAAAATTACATTTGTGTTAAGTCATATTTGATAAAAAGTTCCAATTTGAAGCACATATAAACTGTTGTGAGTTTAGTGGTATCAACCTGAAAATATTGTTAAATAATGTTGCAATAAAGTCAGCACTGAGTACATGTTGTCCTTTCAGCTTTATCGAGATACAAGTTGGCAAATTTAAAGATGTGTATATTCAAGGTGTACAAGGCGCTGTTTTGACATAAGCACACATCGTGAAGTGATTTCCACAATTGCTAATTAACACCTCCAGCACCTCATCATGTAGGCACCTTTCCTGTTGTGGTGAGGACACTTAAAATCTGCTCTGTTATCAGATTTAAGCGTACAGTACAGTGTTATTAACTACAGCCACCGCGCTGCAGATTAGGCCCCCAGAACTTGCTCATGTCCTTACGGACAGTCTGCGCCCCGGGAATGCCGTCTCGTCTCTCCCGCCCCCCAGCACCTGGCGCTGGACGTGGGGCCACGGCCCTTCCTTTCCAAGGAAGCGTCTCTGAACTCATTGCACACCCCGCGGCTGCAGTGCGTCCTCTGCTGCTTCCTCCTCTTCCGAAGAGGAGTCCGCAGGGAGGAAGGCCCGTCTCAGCCCCAGCACACGCAGCGGCAGGCGGGAGAGTCACGGAAACAAAGAACATCAATTAGCCGCAGTGAGCCAGCCAAGAAGGCACCCGTCAGCGCTCTGCTCCTCCCCAGTTCTGATTTATTTATTTTTGTGAACTCATCCCTCCAGTCCTTCCTTGTAGAGCGATCGAGTCAGTAGCTTCACGACAGCTTCAGGCCTTTGTCTGAACGTCCCACATCATCCAGCGGCTGCAGCAGAACTGCCGGCACCGCCGTTCATTGCCTCAGTGGTGGCAAATGCATGTGCAGGACGTTTATATTTTTATCATGTTAATGTTGTTAATAACGTGCCCATAATATGACTGTGCATGAAAGAGAAGAGCTTTAGGAGAAGGGAGCCTGTATCCCCTGTGTCCCTGCAGCAAATCGCTCAACAGTCCTACAAGTTCTGCCTCCGCTTCTTTCCGCGCTCGCTGCTCCGCCCTGCAGGCTCATCGCCCCCCGGGTCCGTGACCCCCGCGGCGTCTCCCACAGCGCCTGCCCCAAACTCGGTCTCTCAGCTTCTCTGGAACAGCTTCTCCTCACCTTCACACTGACAGGACAGTTTCCCCGGCCGGGTCTGCATTAGCCCTTCCTGTAAACAAAGACGAAGCGGGTGTGCTGCCGTCTGGGGTGTTCAGACAACACGCAGCAGAGGGAACACGGAGCCCACGGAGTGAGAACGCGGATTCTGCGACTCTCTGGTGGGAGAGAATTCCACGGCCACGGCAGGCAGTCCCGTGGTGGCCCACGGGAGCCACCGAGTGGGGAAGGAGACGGAAGTCTGGGGCCTGGCGGGACTGGAACACTCGGGGTGGGACCACAGAGCAGGAGGCCCCGGCCCACCCGGGACTTCCCACAAGCCCTCAGCTGAGAGGGGTTTGTTGCATTTGCACGAGGGACTGTCCGGGCCTGAACAGAGCTGCTTCTCCGGGGCGGAACGAGAAGCAGAGCCTGTGGCGGTGGAGCAGGTTTGAGGGTGTTAGCTCTGGTCTCGTCAGAGAGGGGCCTCCTTAACGCCTTGTTACACCCACCAACCCACTGGGAGAGGCCACGACTAAAGAGTCAAGACTGTGTCTTTTAGAGAAGCCCTATTTTATGCTACCTGAAAACGTCGTATGACTTGCTAGAAAAACATTCTGACCCACAGAATATCCCGAGTTTGGACGTTTAGAGCTGACAAACTGGAGGGGCTTGGGGAACCCTGGGCTTTGTACAGCTCTGCTGTGACAGACAGCGAAACTGCACACGTTCACAGCGTTCAGCCAGTAATTTATCTGGCACTTAAACAGAAACAACCGTCTTCAGAGAAATATAACAAAACCTGGAGTTTCTACAGTGTTTAACACCTAATGCCCACTGTGAAATCAAAGCTTACTGGTTATAAAAAGGGCCAAAGGAAAGGGACCCTTACCCAAGAAAAGAGTCAGCCAACACAAACCGACACCCAGTTGCTGAGATTTTGATTTCCATGTCCTTCCAGAACATCACATTCTGGCTTCAATCTCCCACTGAGAAATCAGCCATCAGTATTGCTGGTGCTTCAACACAGTGGGGCCTTCTCCTCTGTTTGCTTTAAGATTCTTTGTCTTTGGTTTTCAGCAATTTGCCTGTGCCTGTGATGTTTCTATAGATGGTTTTATTTTATTAATCCTGCTTGTGATTCACAGAGTTTCTTGAATCTGTGGGTTAATGTCTTTAATCATTTTTTGAAATTCTCAGCCATTGTCTACTCTAACACTACTGTCTCCTCTGGGACTCCAGTCCTATGCGTGTTAGGCTGATTCGCCATTTCCTGCATGTGGCTTATGCTTTTTTCTGTTCTTTCTAACCTTTAAAAAACATTTGTGCTTCAATTTGTAAATTTTCTATTGACCTTTCTTCAAGCACACTGATCTTGCTTTCTGTGTGAGTTACAGTGCTGTTGGCCCCAGGTTCGATGACGACACATCAGCAGTAGGGACCAAACAGGCATCTGCAAACAGAAACGCACGCAAAGCAAGGCTGCCTGTTGGCTGACGGGTGAGTGTGCCTGGAGCCCTGGGAGAACCCGGCCCTGTGTCGCCCCCGGAGCTGGAGCGACGGCTCCCTGTCTGCTGCTTCATCGTCCCGGTGACTTTGCAGAACAAAACTACACGAATAACGAACATCAGCTGTTCCCATTTGCTCTCAGGCCCGTCAGCTTCCTCAGCATGAGAACAGCTTCCCCTGCACGGCAGTATCCGCGAGACCCAGCGTCGGCAAGGCTGGTGCAGCCCAGCAGCGTTTTCCGGGTTCTCGCCAGGAGAAGGGGTCGAGTCACAGCCAGGCCCGGTTCTGACCCAGTGGCGGTTCAGCCAAAAGGGAGAATCCTCAGGAGGCGTCGGCATGTGCCTGTGGGGAAAGTAAATATCACATCAGTGTGATTAAGTAAATTATTGTCTGTATACGATAGAAAAACATGTAGCCACTCTCTCTCACACACACACACACCACACACACACACAACACACACAACACACACAACACATACACACACACACACACACCACACACGCACAATATTTACTGGCAAGAAAAGTGTCCTGAGGGAGAGCGTCCTGTCATCTTTAGCATAACTTGTTAGTCCGCTAAGTTTGATTCCATTTTTGTTAAAAGACGTAATACCTCATGTTCAAGCACATATTCACAAAAGCATCCTCCACACACGCTAGAACAGACGGCGCCTGGAAAGGTAACAACCAAATGAGAACCCAAACGATTCTGGCTGGCTGGAACACGGCCATGTAGGAGAAACAGCGAAATTCTATCGAGAGTATTAATTTATGAATTTACTTACACAAATGTGCTTAAACCACACCTTGTGACACACCTTCATCTGGAAATGTAGCTTTTTCCCACTCTTATTTATTGCAAAATAATTGTCTTTACTCTCCTCACAAGAATCTCACATAGCAATTTCTTAACCAATACTAAAATAACTCTTTGATTTACATAAAGTGTTTTCCCAGAACAAATCATTTTATCTTATATCTAACTTATTTTAAATACAACACATTTTAAATCCTTATATTATTTTATCACTGGAAATTTTAACCTAAACCATGAGTATTATTTGATTGCTTCAGAACTTTTAAAAATACCTATAGATGCGTATTTGTGATTTCTACAATAAAGACTTCACAGTATTTTGTAATCCTCCCCGTCCAGGACTTTCTCATCCAGTTCTTGTCACGGGGAGGTCATGTGTCCAAGGAAATAGCACATTCACGGCAGAAGAGGTGCAACTGCACACCAAGGTCAAAGAGAACACGTGGTGGAATGAAAGCCCATGGACGGAGAGTCTTCATCTAGAAAAGGAATTGTAAACGATTTGGCATTATTGGATACTCAAAGGTTGTTAACAGATTTTTGACTGATTGAAAAATGAAGAAAATACAATTGGTAAATTTAAATAAATGAAAACTTGGAGTAATTATTACCTCCAAGGAAAACAAAAATGGTGTGAAAACAGAAACACCATCGTAGTACACTAGGTGGCCAAGCACCGCGGCCAAAATGGGAATTGCTGGCACCAACCCAGCCAGGCGTTTCGGAAGGAGGCTGGATTTCCTCTGTCGCTGCTGTGCCCAGGGGTGTTTGTCCTTGACATTTGTGATTTCAGGGGGCTGTCTGTGCAAGTGTGAAGATACGCATCCGTTCTTAGGTTTGGAATTTAAGTCATATTCATTTAATAAATAAAATTGGGAAGTGTTTCTTCTTTTTACCATGGGAAAATTTTACATAGCATAGATTTATCTGTTCCTTAAGGCATGAAGAAAATTTCAGAAACTGAGACATATAACTTTTTAAGCAAAATTTAATTTTTTTAAATTTAGGCAGAGTTTTAGATGTGCAGAAAGCTGTGGAGGCAGAGCAGAGTGTCCCTATTCCTCACACTCAGTTTTCCCTATTATTAATGCCCTACAGCACAGTGGTACCTCTGTTATGACGCATGAACCAATTCTGATACATTGTTATTGACTAAAGTCCATAACTTATCCAGAACCCCTTAGTTTTTACCTAATGTGCTTTGATTGTCCCCGGACCTTTCCAGGGCGCTATCTTACATTTAATCACATTTTCTTAAGCTGCTCTTGACTGTGCATGTTTCTTGTATTTTCCTTGTTTTTGAAGACTTTGACAGTTTGAGACATCTCAGATACTCAGGTATTTTATAGAATGTCCCTCTACTTGGGAGTGTCTGATGTTGTTCTCATGATTCATGTGGGTTATAGTTTCAGGGAAGAAGATCCAAACTGCAAAATACACCATTCTGATCACGTGCTGTGAGGATAAGTCCTGCCAACGTGACTCACTGCTGCTGATGTTGACCTTGAACATCTGTCTGAGATAGTAATTATCAGGGTAAAGTTACTTTTTCTTCCGCCTTTCCATCCTGCTCTTTTGGGTAGGTCATTACGCGTAGCCACAGTTAGGGAACGGGGGGGCCATGTTCCATCTTACTGAGGTCAGAGTATCCCCATAAGTTATTTGAGATTCTTCTGTTTGTGAGACGTTTCTATTCTCATTTATTTATTCAATCATTTATTTATACATGTATGGGCAATGAATATTTATTTTATACCATGGGTTATAATCAATACTAATTTAGTTTCTCAAATTGTCACAGTTTTGTGATACAAGAGCTCTTTTCACTGGCTTTGGTGTCCCTTTGACATAGTCCCATCATTCTGTTTCTTTGGTTGATTGATTAACTGATTTTATTTTTTCATAAAATTTCCTTAGGCTCATCTCATATATTTCCTGCCCAGTCCAGAATCATCTATTTCTCCAAAGAGCCCTGGATCGTTTATTGGAACATGCTGTTAGCAACCAAGATCAGGGTGCGAGGTGTGATCTTTGCTACTGGGATGTCATTTCTTTTAGGCATTGTCAACTGTCAGAGCCAGGACATATATGTGTGTATGCTAAAACATGTACATTCACACACACACACACACACACACACACCCCTATTTCTAAACATACCTGTCTGCAGCTACATGAAGCTAAGCCTGATCTCACACTGCTGTCTCCAACCCTAGCCGAGGGCCACACGGGACGCTCTAGCCCCCTGCTTTCCTGTAGCCCCCCCCCCAGAGCCAGAAACCTGCCACTCCGTGACTGCGATTCCAGTGTACGCGTGTAACTGTATGTGCTAGGGTGTGGTGTGTGTGCGCACTTCCTTCTCTCTTTGGTCTCACGGACTCTATGCATTTCAGAAGTCGTGCAGGTCAGCATCGTTTCCCTGCTCCCTCCAGTGAGGCCATTCACATGTTCGTATTACACTTACATGTCAAAGTCAGCCTTCCTTCTTAGGAAACCCCAACAGAAATCCTAAGCGATTTTTAAAATTTGCATACACTCCTGTTTACGCTTGGTGCTGCACAGGTGCATGGGTTGTGACATGAGCATAGTGTCATGAATCTCTCATTCAGCCTCAAATTGAATATTTTTACCATCCTGCAGGAGGAAACTTCCTATCCGAACGTCCTGGAGCATCACCCCAACCTCAGCTGCTTATTCCATGAGAATTCGTGGCCATCTAAAAGTGCCCACAGCCTGGGGGTGGGGCTGGCCTGGCCGGAGCACAGGGGCCTGAGGGAGGGGTCAGCCGGCGCGGTGAGGCGTGGCAGGTTCCCCACGTGTCTCTGCTTTCTCTGAAGGCCCATTTTACCGAGTCCTTTCTCCACCCCTTCACAGCGTCAATGGCCATGTGTCACCGAACCAACTCTCTTTGGAGAAGGCGTCCCCTGGCCCTCTGGCTGCCGTCTGCCCGTGACAGTGGACTTCAGGATTTCCCGTGACGCTGCCACCCACGGGCTCGCTCTCAGGGCGTTTTCAGCTTTCTCTCGCTGCTGGGTGAAGAGCACCATCCTCGAATGTGATGGTGACAATCCACGGAGCACCAGGGACATGGCTGCACAGAGCGGAGGGTGTTCAGGAACACAGCCCCTGCCAGGGCACAGTGGTGACTTCTGGGCCACGCTCCGTGTCCTCCTTAGATCCTGGGCCACCGAAGTTCAGGGGACACTTCCCATGTTGTGGCAGCCTCTGAAATTCCCCTCGGAGCCCCGAGAGGCGCAGCTCCTCATCCGACCCCCAGGTTCCCGTCCGCTCCGGGGTCTCCGCGCCTCTGCTATGCCCTGCCGCTGGCCCTGTCAGGGTCCTACGTCTGGGGACACTACTCCTGGGCCAGATGCAGAGATGGCAGCAGTTCCAAGAGGTTTTAATTAAGACTGTGACTGTGACCGCACTGAGAGCCTTGAGCTGGGAGCAGCCACGGGCCTCCCGTCTGTGTCCCGGACCCGTGACTCACAGTGAGAAGCAACCACAGGTCGCGCTGGAAGAAGCAGCGTTTTACCCCCCAGTGTGTTTCAATCAAGCATCTGCACTTTCCTCATGTTTTTTGTCGGGAATACCTTGTCTTCTCCTTGTGCCTCGACCCCCACGGCCCCTGCCCGGCCACCCCACTCTGGTCACACGCCACGTCCGAGGTCTGCCTCCACTAACGACGGCTGGGTAATAGGAACACCTGTAGAAAAGAACATAACTACTGCTTATGCTATTTATTTCCTGTTAATGTGTCAATAAAAAGGTAATTACATTTCATTTGCTTTTAGAGTTATAACTGGATTGAAGCAAAAGCTCCTTTGCTGGAACCAAAACTCACAGATCAACCCCCAAATATGAAACCGTGAAAAGTGACACTTTTCTTAACACAAAGTTGCCTTTGTCATTTACTTTTTAAATGTGCTAACAATTTGTTCAGGAAATTATTCAAATGAGCTCCATAGAATTCCTGACCTCGTAAGACACATTACCGGTGCTCGGGAGCTGGGGTCCCGGCCACGGGGCGCCAGCATAGTCTGGGCTCGACCCAGCCCTGCGCGGTCTCATCACGGGGCCAAGAGGCAGGTCCCCACATGCAAGGATGCTAAGTGGGTCCAAAAGAGCTGTCTGTGCTGGCTTTGAATTTCCACTCAATCCTTTTGGTTCTTCTAAAGAACTTCACGGGATGTACTGGGTGAAAAAGGATGAAGGTACCATTGAATTTGTTCACTTTTCAAATTGTAGAAATTTTTTAAACATTCCCCACAGCATTTACTTTCTTACTGTTCCTCTCTTCTCCGTAACGTGGATTCTGTGTGTTCAGTGAAAGAAGGGCAGATTCACAGAATTGCTGGCATATTGGCTATTTTTATTTGAATTATTTTCATTATTTACATTCATATTCTGGCCATATATTTCTGTGGCAGTCAGTTTTTTTTCTGGTTTTCCATATTCACACAACCCAAAGTATGTATCATCTGTTTCTCACATTTGTATTTGTTTTTTACACATATGGGTTTATTGTGTTGACAGTAATAAGCTGTTTTAAAAAACTGAAAACATTTTACTAATTACTGAAAGAGGGAAATAAATACAGTACCAAGAAAATGTCATTTAAAATATTACATCTGTTTTCTATTTTTAAACCTTCATTACTTTCAATTCAACCCTCTAATCACAACTTACACTGCATATTAATTGTTGAACCAGATTTATCAGAAACTGCCTTTTATATAAAATCATCCAAAAGATAATTCTAGAGAAGGCTGCAAAACAGATGATCACTGTGCACCCTCTCCTAACAGATGCACTGCGATGACACAGACATTGTTCTTATTAAATACTCTTTTTTTAATCCATGGAATTCTCTCTTCACTCTCAAATGTCTGTTTGTAGCACATTTTTCTGGGCTAATGAAATACGATATGCTTCTGCAGGCATAAGACAATATTTGCACTAATAATGATAATAGTCCAACATGCTTGATTCAATATTTGAAGATAAGAGTGAAGTTTCAAGCCCTAAAGAAATGGTATTTTTTATGGTTGTTTGCCTTTTTGAAATTATTCATGTGTAGTTTAGAAGGGAAATTATATATAAACCCACATTGAGAAAGGAGGGGTTAGAAGTTCTCATTGTAAATGGGGATATAACCAGGATCATGAATTAACATATATTAGAGCAGAATGCAGAGCTAGAGTAATAAACAAACATATAGAAGGCAGGGTATTGGTTTTCAATATTGTTGGGTCAATATCCTATACAAGAATCTAATAAAAATCTCTGGATGCTCAAACTTGGAAAACTGCATTTATGACCAAATAAGCAAAATGTTGTGTATAATTCAGGTTTACGGACTTTCTGAAATTCATCTGCTGGTCCTATCAATGCCTGTTAGCATGTCAGATACGTTGCTATCTAATAAGAACGTTCTTTGCATATTGTATCTAACTGAGAGTTTATTGCATCTGCTGGAATGTTTTCAGTAGAAATCCTGAAACAGTCTGCTTTCGAAAAATAATTAGCCTTTTGGGTCCTTGTTAAAGTTTCTAACTATTCATTGTCAGCATTGTCACATTTCCTGTCTCTTAAAAAGATTTTTTAAAAAAACACATACATAGTAAAATAGTTAAATCTGTGACACAAATTAACAGATCCACTATCTCACAAAGTTATTTTCCTCACGGCAAGAGCAGCTACCATGCACTCACTCGGTGCAAACCCTGGCGAGGACACTGCTGTCACCAGAGCCCTCTCGTTGCACAGCAGATCTTCAGACTGGCTCATCCTTCACAGCTGCTGCTTTGTTCTCTGTCATTTAATTAGGGTTTCTAAACCATTTGCCTTTAATGTGATTATTGATGTAGTTAGTTTGCCTACCATCTTGCAGTTTATTTTATAATTGTTGCATCTTTTCTTTGATCCTTTTTTCTTTTTTCCCCTGCTTTCTCTTGAATTTATTGTGTGTATTTTTTATGACTTCATGTTACCTCTTTTTTGTCTTATTTGCAATATCTCTTTTTTAATGGCTGCTTCAGGATTAATATTATATTTTTAAACACATTACAGTCTACCATTAAATAATACCATATGGCCTGACATATATAGTATAAGAAACTTATAATGGTTTACTTCAATTTCTCCTCTTTTGGCTTTTGTGCTAGTGTTCTTACAAATTTTACTTTTATATGTGTTATAAATTCTACTATATCTATATATATATATATTTTTTGAGACAGAGTCTCGCTCTGTTGCCCGGGCTAGAGTGAGTGCCGTGGCGTCAGCCTAGCTCACAGCAACCTCAAACTCCTGGGCTTAAGCAATCCTACTGCCTCAGCCTCCCTATTTTGAATCTTTAGTTTATTACCCTGTTAAAATATTTGAAAAGATAGAATGAAAAATTATGTTTACCTATATACTTATTATTACAGATGCTCTTCATGTCCTTGTATAGACCCAGATTTTCATCTGGTGACATTTTCTTTCTGCCTGAAGGAAATTTTTTAGCATTTCTTATAGTGCTGCTAAACTGATGACCATGATTTCAGTGTTTATATCCATTGAAAAGTTTTATTTCATCTTCATTTTTGAAAGCTATTTTAATAATATTAAAGTAGAGAATCCAGAAACAAATCAATATGCACAAAATCAGTTGTTATTGACAAAAATGCCAAAGCCATTCCATAGAAGAACGGTGCGCTTTTTCACAGTTATGCCAGAACGATTGGACATTCATTTGTGTAATAACCAGAGCCCTTATCTCACACCTTATAAAACATTTAACTCAAGAGGATCATGGCCCTAATGTATAAGCTAATACGCTAACACTTCTTCAAGAAAACACAGGTAATAATTTTAGTAGCTTTGTGTTTTTAGGGAGCTTTCTTAGAAACCACAAAAGTAAAGTAGAAAAGAAAAAAGTGATGAATTGGACTTCTTAGAAATTTAAACTATTGTACTTCAAAGGACACTGTTAATAATGAAAGGTCAGGACATACAGTGAAAAACATATTTGCACAACATATTTGTGACGAAGACTCCTATCTAGAATATATAAATGTTACAATCAATATTAAGAAGACAAACAGCCTAATTAAATAATATAAAAAACTTTTGAACAGATCTTTTAGAAAATACTTAATAAAAACTGGCCCAACATCATTACTTGTTAAGGAAATGCAAATTAAATCCACAGGGAGATTCTACTGCACAGAATGCCTACAATTGAAAGCTCTGATCACACTAACTTTGGGCAGGGGCTGTCACACACCGTGGTCAGGATGCAAACTGCTACAGCGACTTTCACAAACAGCCTGGGGTCTGTTAGTGGGTGAACGAGTGAGCCGTCTGCGGTACATCCATGCACTAGGACACTGTTCAGTGTTAAACCACAAGGAGCTTCCAGGCCATGAAGAGACAGGGAAGAAATGCCAGTGCACATCACCACGCATCACCACGCATCACCACGCATCACCACACCAAAGAAGCGGGTCTGAAAGGGCTGCTCGCCGTGCGATGTCCACCCTACAACATTCTAGAAAGACAACAACATGCAGACTTGAAGCAGTGCTTGCCAGGAGCCAAGGGGAGGGAGGGATGAAGGGGCGGAGCATGCGGGAATTTCAGGGCAGGGAAACCACTGTGTGTGATGCTGCGTGGGGAATACAGGTCACCACCAAGTTGTCCAAACCCCTGGAACGAACAACACACAGAGTGAACTTGAAGGTAAACTACAGACTGTAAATAATGTATCTAGATTGGTTCATCCACTGTCACAAATATAGGCCAACAATTCAGGATGTTAATAATAGAAAAAATGTACAGGAACGAAGGAAGGGAGTGTATGAGAACACTCTGTCCTTTCTGCTTAATTTTCCTGTAAACCTAAAACTTCTCCAGAAATGAAATGTTATTGATTAAAAAAGCATTTGGCATTTTCATAAAAAGGTAAGCATACACCAACCATACATCAGCCATTCCACTTTTAGGTGTTTATCTAGAGAAACACCTGGCGAGTTGTGTGGTGCATGTATAACATCTCCACAAAGCGCTTACAAAACCCTGTCCTGTGGCTCGGTCTCAGCCCCGCCCCATCTCACGCGCTGTGACCAGGCACGGCAACGTCGGAGTCCCCGTGGGGGATGGGGCCCTGGGCACTGCTCTCCCTCCTGGGAAGCTCAGCTTTGCACACTTGGTCTGTCTGAAGATCCAGTGGGAATGCCACTTTCTTGGTGACGCCTCAAATAGGAATTATTTACTCTCATCTCACCCAAATTAAAGCATTATGTTTATACTTCTAATTTTATTTCTTAGTATGTCATATTTCTATAATGATATTTGGAGCTTATTCCAACCAATTACATACAGCATAGACTAAAGAAAACTGTGTGTTCTACCCAAGTAGATTATGCCCTGTGCACACAACTCAGGCAGCAGTGAGCATTTAAGGAAACTCCCTCATGCATTCACTTCCCCAGAACCTGGAGACTGGTGAGCTGACACACATTGCACTAACGTGGTGCACACACGCCTTCCTGTCTGACACCCCAGTGGCTGTGCCAGTCTGCAAGGCACTCTGTCCTGTCTCCTCGCTGGCACCCACCGCAGTCCCTTCAACAGACAGATCTATAAAAATTTTCTGCATTGAATGGAATTTTCTGATATGAGTACTCTACTTCTGTTCTATTTAAAACAAATACTGCAAAATACTGACAACCAGGACTGCAAACATCTTTTTAGTGTTTCCTGCTTTGCAATGTGCTTTACACACATTGGTTACTGAATTAAGATACTAGCTAGTATTTTTGAGCATTATGAACTATTACTCACATTTTATAGATCAGAAATTAAACAGAGGAAGGAATTTCCCTCACACATCCAGTATACGACAGAGTCGGTTTTTGATCCCAGAGTCTAAATGTGTAACAACCTGTTTGACCCGACTGGCCAACACAGGATTTCATATAAACCCCCAGCAGATTACTTTTTCCTCATCCCAGATCTAAGGAAATAACGGGAACATTTTATATTTATTTTTTGTTCTATTTTCGTTTATTATTCTCAATACACTATTACTGTAAAGATAATTTTAAAAACTTAAACTGTTGTTTGTGCTATGAACCACCTCCAGACTGTGGCTATCTGCAAATCTAATGAGCTCATCTTTGTTGATTTCTAAATAAATTCATATATATTTTCAATAAGACAGGGCTAAGAATAGAGCTCAAAGGGATAAAACTAGATCCTTCCTTCTAAATTGGCCAAAACTCTTTAATGAATACACTTTGGTGCGGTGGTGTAGCCAGGGAGGACCCCCGCCCCCGCAGCCGCTGCGGGAGGTAACTGAGGACGGGAGCCTCAAGAGCACCCAGCCGGCAGCCCCCCTGCCCTGCAGCCCAGGCTCCGCCCTACCAACGCAGACTTCACTAACAATAAAAGCAAAAGGAAATGCAACTTAATGCATGTACTATTGAAAGCAAAAAATCAGAGTAATTGAATCAAAATAAGACAATTAATATGTTTGTTTCGATGGAGACTTGCAAGCCACAGTTTTGAGCTCTGTTTTTTATTTACAGTGAATACCATCCCATAGTTGCTTTGATGTTTAAGAAGTTTAGAAAATGTAAATGAAATTTTTTTAAATAAAATAACAGAACATATTAGCATTTTATCTTCTTGAGCTTTTAATGAAATTATGTTGCTCTAGGTTGAATACTTCTATAGGAATTAGAAAAATAGTTATTTCCTCCCTGGGCCCACTTCCCATGGGTCAGGCCGGCCGCACGCTGGGCACCTCTGGCTCTCCGAGTCCCACTTTGACCGTGAGCCCCGCAAGCGGACTCGGGAGGACTCCCAGAGGTCAGGGCCAGGCCCTAGGAGAGGGGCCGTGAGTGGGGCAGGTGCTGTGAGGAGCCCCCTGGAGCCGGCCAAGCAACCTCGCAGGGCAGGGAGCTGAGCAAGGTTCTCGGGCACCGGGAGCTGGAGAAGCAGGAGGGCACGTGACACCTCCCCACCATCACCAAGCAATGTTCTACCTCCATGTCACAGCTCTGTGGGTTCTGTGACAATGCAAAAGTTGCCATTTTTGCAATCAAGAAAAAAAGGAAACAATGGAACAGTGGAAATTGTAAAGGAATTAAAGTAAGGGAACCTTTTAGAACTGAAGAAATCACACAGGCACGTGAGATACAGATTCGTAGGAAAGAGAACTCTGAGTGGTGCACACCCAGGCATGTCACCCTGGGATAATGAAAGGACCCTGAAGACTTCCAGAGAAGGAGGATCAGGTCTTAGAATGGCACCAATTTTCTCCAGGGGAACTCCAGAAACTAAAAATTGTGGCGTGTTCCTTCAGAATTCTCAAGGAAAAATTATATAAAGCTCAGAATCCTATACCCAAATCAGGTATGAACATAGGAAAAAGGCATTTTGAAGATATGAAAGGACCAAGTAAACTTAACTCCTACAAATCTTTGGCGTAAACACCAACAGAGGAGACGTGAGAGCTAAGAAATACGGAGTTTAATGCCAGAGAGTGGCAAAGAGGATTTTCAGCAGAAAGGAGTAAGAAAGTTGCAGAACGAAAGTGACAGTCACACCACGGCCCACAGAGCAGCCAGTCCAGGTGCAGGTCAGAGATCTTCTGGAAGAACAAAAAAATTAAGGGCACTGACATGTCACCATCAGTCTGACCATAGTGAGAGGACATATGTTGCTGTCAGCAATGTTCCGGCTCAGTTGTTGATAAGTACATAGGAATCCAAGCTATTAATAACAAGAAGATAATTATTAATTCCAAGAAAAAAAGACAGTTGTACAGAAATGTAACTATAGTAGGATGGTCAGCAGTGAACATATAACTATGTTATAGCAATTACATTATTTTTTTTAAACATCATAAAAATGTATTTGATGAATATGTCCTTTTGTGTTTATGAGAAGATTTAAGGGATTTTCTTCCTTAGTAGGATGTCAATTGACAATGTCTAAAATAAGTATATACTATAGTATATTATTTAATATAAGAAAGTAAATATTAGGTAAAATAGCTACTGTATTTGAAAGTGGTTTCTATAGATCACAGATTGGCAAACTTTTTCTGTATAGAGGCAGATAGTAAATATTTTAGGCACCAGGGGTCATACAATCTCTGTTGAAAATGATTAAATCTGGTGTGATAGCATTAAAGCAGACTTAGACAATACAAAAAAGAATGGTTATGGCTGTATTCTTATAAAACTTTATTTACAAAATCATACAGTGGTCTGTGTTTGGCCCGTGAGATGGAGTTTGCAGACCCAGCCTCTGATACCGGAAGCTGGGCTGTGGTCTGCGATTGCTTTGTCAGTCTCTAAACCTGTTTGACTTTCAGTAACATTTATATGTATTCCTCGGAGAAAATATAAATCTGAATTTACCCTAAAAAAAATAAATATGACATTTTGCTTTTCCTGGACTGAAGGAAGGATTAAGAGAGCACGTATGTTCCAGGAAACATGACACAAAATCGAGAGCAGGTACACGTGCCTCAGTGAAGCCATTGAGAAAAAGAAAAAAAGCTCTGCAAACCCCAGACAGATGACAGCCAATAACCAACACTGAGGATTCCTGGGGCCCATACAGTGCAGACGATGCTGGAACAGCGCTCAGGCAGTTCTGGGAACAGGGACCGCGCCAGGATGCTGTGTGAGCTTCAAGGCGGGGATCTCCGGAGGCAATCGCCAGGGTGCGCGCTGGGGGCCGCAGGGCGCCAAGCAGGAACCAGGTGGGCATCCGACCCAGCGTGAAATCTGAATTCAAATGCGCCCGGGCGGAGTGCCTGTTAAGGGACTGAGATTAACAAGGAATCTCTTTACCTAGAGGAGTAATACTAAAGGAATGTACAATTACAGAACAAAATACGAATGTAACCTGCATAGGGTAATAGAGTACAATGTATCGCTAATGTGATACAATGTAACCAGCGAGGGTTAAGAAAGGGAAGGACTCTATGCCTGGCGCAGTGGCTGATGCCTGTAATCCTAGCACTCTGGGAGGCCGAGGCGGGAGGATCGCTCGAGGTCAGGAGTTCGAGACCAGCCTGAGCAAGAGCGAGATCCCGTCTCTACTAAAAAATAGAAAGAAATTAGCTGGACAACCAAAAATATATAGAAAAAATTAGCCGGGCATGGTGGCGCATGCCTGTAGTCCCAGCTACTCGGGAGGCTGAGGCAGAAGGATTGCTTGCTTGAGCCCAGGAGTTTGAGGTTGCTGTGAGCTAGGCTGACACCATGGTACTCTAGCCAGGGCAAAAGAGCGAGACTCTGTAGCCACAAAAAA
>CM052443.1:1055837-1078107 GCA_028533085.1 Varecia variegata | reverse complement strand
AACTTTTGGTCAAGCCTCAATTTTTCTTTTTATAAATATTTTACATTCTACATGAATCCTGAGGCAAGTAGAGGTTTGGGGGGTTTTATAGCCTCTAATTAAATTAGACGCAGGTGGAACAGCCCGTCTCAGAGGCACCATATGGGAGACCACGCGCAGGACGAGCGGGTCCCGGGTCCAGCAGGGGGTAGCTTCGGACGGCCCAGGGACCCGAGCAGTGGGGTGAGCGGGTGCCAGGGGCTCACTTGGCACAGTCACGCCCTGCGAACAGAGCAGCCGAGTGGGGACTGAAGAGTTCATTTTTTGAGCGGGGCTGGCAGAATCTTCCGGGCAGTGACAACAGATCCACAGCTGGGTGAATCCTGACAGGGTGGAAAACAAGGGCCTTCGAGGCCGACCCTCCTCCCTCAGCTGCCAGGACATGGTTTCACGGCCGTCACTGTCCCCGCTGGCTGTGGGCCTCGGAGCCTCCGCTCCTTGCTGGGCTCGCACAAGAAACCCAGCACATATGAGGACAATTAGGGCTTATCAGGGAGCCACAGAGATTATTTCTGCCTTCTCTGCAGAACAGACAGCGATCACTGGACAGGGACCCCGTGCTGGGTGGAGTGAGCTGTCCGGCTCTCCCGGCGACCCCTGCCTGTCCGCTGAGCTCCGCTCCAGCGCCGCGCCCTCTCTGATCTGCCCGTACCCCCCGCACCCCGCGTGTGCGGCTGTGCTGTGCTTTGTGCAGACACTCACGAGCAAACAAGCCCGAGTGTGCGTCGGGAAGTGTAACGGGAATGAAGATGCTTTAATGCCTCAACTTTTGCTGCTTGTTGTTCGCATGTTAAGTGCACTCTGCGGACCCGAGTGGCGAGGGTCCCATTTCCCGCACAGCATGGCGCGGGGGAGCCCCTCAACTGTAAAATGAAGCCGTGAGAGCACAGCGTGAAAATGTATTAGCAACAGTTAGATGCGGGGACCTCAGCAAGGCGTACACACTTTCAATTGGTAAAATAATGTCTGTACAAATTGTTTTTGGTACATTAAGTACCTTTCACAGCCAAAATTAAAAAAAAAAAAAGAACAAGAAGTAAAAAAAAAAAGAAGGAAAAAACAAAACGACACAGAGATGCAGATCAGTATGCACAAACAACCAGTTTCTTTTCCAGCAAAGTAATTTCATGCAGAAATTTTTCATTGAGATTGTTTCTCTAGTTGACAGATCCAGTGTACAATGACAAATGACAACGTGCCGGGCAGCTTGCAGTCCGTACGGGGGAAATCTCTCCCGAACTCCTCAATTACAACAGTACGTACCTGTTTCTTCCAACACAAGGTATTCGTAAGCGGTGGCCGAGCACAGTGGCACTGAAGAGCGGTGAGGGAAGCTGGGAAGAGATTTGTGAGTGCGTGTGGCTCTGACGGCGCTTTACGGGCCCCAGCGCACTGACGAGGACATGCGGGCTCTGAAGGGCAACCCCGCTCTGCCCAGCGCATCTGAGAGAGCCCAGGTGTGAGCATGAGCTGCCCCGGTGAGCGCTGCGGGAAAGCTCTGGGTATGTGGCAAACCCCAAATGTCCTGGGGTCCTGAGGACGCTTGCTCAACAGAACTGATGGGAAGCACACTTCGGAAAGTTGCTCAGTTCAGAGGGAAGACTGATCACAGTCAAGGTCTTGAACTAATCAAAATAAGCAGATAACGGATCCTGAAGCCCAGAGGCTCGTCTTGAGCCTGTGTTGCTGGTGACCGGCCCTGGACAGCGGGTCTCAGTCTTGCTGGGGTTCACCGTGGAGCCCCCCTGCCTGGGTGGCAAAGGGCAGGTGTCAGCCAGAACTGGTTTCTGCGGGAATGTCACAGACATGCTGGCAAGGTTCCCCCGTGAAAGACACATTGGAACAGAACTGTCTTACATCCACACACACGGTGGCAGAATCTTCCTAAGAAACATTCCAGTTAGGATGTTAGACCACAGTGCAATGTTCCCCAAACTACAAAGTGCAACAAAAGGTAAACATCGGTCTGTGGGAATGAGGAAATAACAGCGTGATCGGTTTAAAAGTCGCTTGAGAGAATAACGGTTTCCTGCAGTACATCTGGGCTACGATAGTTCACCGAGTGGAAACCAACTCTAATCGGTTGCAAATTCTGTTGAAAGTCAAGAAACTTGGGTTCTGATCTTTGCTCTGATACTCGATGAAGGGCCTGACCTGTGGTCCCCCAGGGCCCCAGTCTCCTCATCTGTGAAGTGGGGCTGGATTAATCTTCCCCAAGGCCAGCTCCAGGGTTGGAATTGGGGATGGAAGTGGCGTCTTCCACAGGCAAATTGTTTTCAAGCTGGAAGTAAACATACCCAGAGATATCTGTGCTCTCTGTTCTGTAGGCACCTGGGATATTCTCAACTTTTCCTCCCACTCATAAATGGAAGCATGATCCTAAGTTGGTGGGCTTCCTGCCTGTCGCGTTTAGACAGAGTTGGGGGTTTCCACATGGGGAAACCCATGTGCCCAGCCCGGCCCTCAGGCAGTGTGTGGGCGCCTCGGCGCCTGGCAGGGCCGGGCAGCAGGGCCCTCACTGGGAACCGCGGACGGCCTGGCTGGACGTCTGTCTGCAGGGACGTGCCAGGCTTCACGGGGACCTAGGCATGGCCAGGGGCAGGTCACCACCTCGAGTGGACCCCAGCCCGGCATGGCCACGCCTCCTCTCCACAGCCGGGGAAAGGAGGCTCCAGGAGGCGTGGGGGTGGTCGAGGCCATGCTGGCGGTGCAGGCGCGAAGGACCCTCCCCCATCTAGGCCGGCACCAGTTCGGCTAACCCGACGCAGCACGCGAAGGCTAGCGTGTACCTGTTCACAGGCAAAAATAAATTTGCTCACAAATTAATTGTAGTCTCACGTGACAAAACTTTGCAGACACACCAGGCCACAAATATTGGCCTATGATAATTTAGCAATGGAATTTATGCCCAGAAATAACTAAAACACAATTCATTATGGCCTTTTCCCGCTAAAGGACAGCCCCTTAATATATGTTCTCATGAATTCTACATTGGACATCCACCAAAATATTAATATTTAAATATTTTAAAATGCCTTAGTGACAAAAAAAAGAAACTATTTACAAAGAATATGAGATAAAATGTCAAGATTAAAAGGAAAAAGTAACAACATGGGCTAAAGAATTAGGCCAAATTGTCAACTCTCTCTGAACTCACTTCTCTCGCCGGCCCTCACACTCCGGTGTTCACACGGTGACTCTCTCCTTTGTTCTCAAGACACCACTGGGGAGAAACACCGGAAAGAAAACCACTGGTGTTCAGTCTTTGCTACAAACAACCTCTGGAACTATCCACTTCGTAGAGTTTCTTCTGCAGAATCTGACACTTTCCTGATATTAGTTTTAAGTATAATTGCTAATTTTTGGATCTAACCTTGAAAAGAATCTGAAAACAGTAGAAAAGGAGTTCGATGTGAACCACAGTCCCTGAGAGGAAACAGGTATTGTTTTCTGAACCTCCCCAGTGTGTGTGTGTGTGTGTGTGTGTGTGTGGGAGGCGGGAGTCCACCCATCTTTCCTGCTGGTAGCGCTGCTGTTCTTGCAGGAGGGCAATATATTCAAGGCTGAAATTTTCACTAAAAAATTCTTAATGTTACTTAAAAATAAAGTTACATGATGGCAGTAATTGTAAGTGGATCCTAATAAAATAGGTGGAAGTTTCCTGTGTGTTTTTTGTCTGTACTAGGGCTTCAAAATATATTTCTCTCAAATAACTTCCACAAGCCTTGGGAACGTTTTATATTAATGTTAAGATGAAATAGGGAGGATCTTATTAACACATCAAAATCAATAGGTTGACAAGCAGCATCTTTTAAGCCAAATAATACTCAATTAAGTCCATGCTGGTATCAATAATTTATTCTACACAAATAAATATCCTTTATTCTTAGAAACCATATTGACCAACCAGTTAGCAAATTGGCTTTATTTGTGTTTGGAGGATTCTTAGTTTTAATTTATATTTTATTGTGGACGAGGACACTGCCCTTTGGAGTACAGAGGCTCCAGTGCATGTTTGACACAGGTAAGACATAGAAAGACTTTTTAAAAAAAAGAAAAGAAAAAAATAATCAGGCCTAGCCATGTGTTTTGTGATGAGGACTCCTGCTTTGCTGTTAGACCTCACATTTGACAATTGCTGAACATGTCATGCTCTATTCTAGTAATAGCATGGGTAAGGCATGTTTGAGAAGAGGACAAGAGTGGCCCAGCTAGAATAGCATGAACCGACATTTCTAACGTAGCTATCAAAGGCACAGTGGCACAAACGTGACTATAGTGGGCATCGATGTGTGCGAACATCTGGGCAACACAAACGTACTCTACAGGAAAGAATTTAAAATATGTCAGCAAATTATACAAATCTTAGCTCACACTAATGTGCTTCTTACCACAAGAAAATTGTGTAAAACGTGAAGTTTAAGTGATCAGACTCTACCTTTGTGAATTTAAAATTACCTACAATATAAATACTTTATAATTTCTGCCAGTTTTCTAAATTCAAAAATATTATGTTTTGTCAAAATATAATAGCTTATCTTTCAAATGGCTTGAGATTTCAATAAGTACAATAATTTCGAATATTGTATTTTTATTTTTAAAAGTGAAACAAAAATGATATCTACTGCTATTTTGAAAACCTCAAAATGTATCTCCCTATATATTTTAAACTTACAAATGCATTCTTTCATTGCATACAGCAGTGTGCGTCTGTACTTTGATACATATATTTACACTTTCTAAAATGTGGATATTAACTTGTGATGAACTGGGAGCCAGACCCACGTGATATGGCGACCCCCTTCCTGTGTGACAGTTACCTTCGCATCTCAACTGTGTCACACGATGTCAAAACATCTGGTCACGACGCCAACGAACCAGCAAGTCAGTCAGCCACCCAGATGTTTCAAATTCTTTATGACAATCCACATACAGCTGCGACATCTCACAGAAACACGTTTCTCTCCTCCTTACCAAACCCTATTAAGGCCCAGTTCTTTGGTCCACAAATTTGAGGCTCCAGATACTCACGAGTGAAAACCCAACTGCTCCGTGTCTGCAGGGGCGAGAAACCGGCTGCCGGCAGGCGCGGGACAGCGGCCTCCTCGCCCGCGCCCGTCCCAGTCCCCGTGCTGCTCCCAAGTGCTGCAGCGGAGCTGGGAACTGCCCTTCAGGAACACGTGGCGCCAGGGGCCGGGCTGCTGCAGAGGACGGGGCCACCACGACGCCACCCTTCGGGGAAGTGGGTCCCTTTCCCAGTTCCAGGTAGACAGCTTGGGCCAAAGTACAGAAAGGCGCATCCCCGCACACTCTGGAAAGCGGTGGGTGTCAGAACAGTGGCCCACGGGAGCAGCTCCAATGCTGGAGTCTGAGGTCAGCATTTCCAAAATTCATTTTTAGATCGCTGCACACACTCAGAGGACGTTGGCCGTCACCGTCACTAAGCTGCGGTATGCAGAAGACAGTCCGTTAGACCTCGGTGGCTCCCGCCTGCTGTCTGCGCCCTGTGTTTGCACTCTGGACCAGCCCGGGAGCGTTGCCTGTCTGTGCGGTGAGTCAACACCACCACTTCTCACCCGTGACGACATGCCACGCACGCCAACACATTGTAAGGTTTGCCGAGATCCAAGACACTCTCTCCCTCTGACCTGTGCAGGCCCCCTGACTCTGCCACACGGGGCTTTGCTGTGATCACTGAAACCTCCACAACTAACCCGGTTCAAAGTGAGTCACTTGAGCCCCGAGGACCCTTGTCTCATGAGCTTCTTCTCAGACCGCACCCAGGCAGCTCTGTGGTGAAGTTGCCTGGAGCCTGCGTGTCGACCTTGGGAACCTCCCCAGCCTTGGAGAAGGCGTGATGCTCCGTGTTCAGTGGAGCAGCCCGAGCACGGTGTCCTCAAGCTCTGCTGAGCTGAGATAATATCATATAACAAAGGGGCTGAACCCTGGGCCAGCTTGATCCCGTTTTCATAGAAGGAGACATGTGCAATAGGAAGGGCACGGTTCCCTTTAAGGACAGGAAAACGTGACCGCAGCTCATAAGGGACCCCTGTGAGCTCGACCTGCCGCAGAGGGGCATCGGCAGGTCTCTGCGGGGAAGACGTGGCGGAGTGTCGGGACTTGCCGGGTCCACGCTCCTGAGCTTGGCCCAGACACACATGTGCTCAGCCTCAGACATGCATCCGTGGCGTCTTCAGACCAGCTGGGATGTGTAGCCGGTGGGGAGGGGTCGAATGTTTGCTTTGCAGCACGGACTCCAGACACCTGGCGGTGGTGCCACCTGCCCTGGGAAACACGTCAGGCGGCTTCATCTGTGTTCGTGACCCTGAAACTCTCTCTGCCCGCCGGGTGGGGGGTGACACTAACGAGTGGGAAGGACTGCGTGTGGGGTGTTCCCAGGCACCGACTCCCTCTGGGGACGGTCCCAGTGCTCACTTGTCTCCGAGGACTTGGTTGAACCATCTGTACAGCGGGGTTAGTCTCGTCTGACTCAGTCGGGGTGTGTGGGTTCACTGAGCTGACGTTTCTAGAAAGCTCTGCGCAGATGAGGGACACCACTGGGGAGATACCGACTGACCAGAGCCGAGGTTCTGGCCTCGGGTCCAGCCCTCGCCCTGAGTGTCTAAGCTCGTGCACTGAACCACCTTTAATGCTACTTTAATGGAGTTGAGGGAGTTTTGTAAAGGTTTTTAGGTAGCTCATTTAATTCTCGTTGACAATGAAATCTGCTGTCACGTGAAAGCTGAGTGTGCAAGTGTGCGTGGGACAAGGACAGACGGGGGAAAGGACGAGGAACCTTCTGGAAAGGCAGAACCGGTGTCCGTGGTCGGCCAGGCCCCACGCCGGGGGTGGGGGTGGGGGCTGTGGTTGATCCAGTCTCCCCTTCGACTGCCCTGTTGGGCCCGACTGCCTGTGCAGTCTTCCTCCCGCCCCTCTGAGTGGCGCAGACGCCCTTAGTGGACTCCGTGCACGCCCGCGAGAAGTTCCCTTTCCAGAAACTCACTCAGTTCCAACAACAACACAGCAGCACATTCTGGAATTACAGTAAAACTAAAAAGTATAATTTACAATGTCAATTGTTGCTCCAAAACATTTTCCCCCAAGAAAGATTCCATTGTTTTCCTCTTGTGTAAATGCAGAATATAAACTAAAATTAATTTTAAAATACTTTAAAGGCAGTTTTGAATTAGTGATATTTGTTAAAGAGTGTTTTAAATACTCAAGGCTTTAAAAATCACTTATTGTGTTGCTGACACATAGGAATCTACACATCTCTGTCTGCAGGTATGTATCACCAGCCGCTGACGGGTGACACTGTGTCTGCTGCCGTTGTGGGAAGATCATTCCAGAAAGTGTCAGGTCTCTCGCACTCCAGGAGCCCTGAATTAAAAAGAAAAAAGGAAGAAAGGGAAGGGGATTTTAAATGGTCTGGGGCCAGAATGACATTTTCCTTGCATATACCTGTATGTGTTGTTTCCTATTTTTTTAAATAAGGATTGGTACCTAGAACGCCAAAGCGGATGGGTCACCCGGGTGTGAACACAGTGACAAGATTCACTGCACTGTTCACACCACCACCTGCATTTTGAAAAATTCGGTTTTACCAGTGTCTGCTCGGATGAAGTGCTGTGTGGCATGCAGCGCAATGTCCTTGTCATCAAAAAACAGACACATAAGCAAACAAAATGCAGAAACACCACAGCTCTTAGCAAAACGTAAAATTACCAACTTCAGACCCAGAAAGGGAGGGTTCCAGAAAAGGGCGTCTGTGTGGGAGAGCTCGGCGCGCAGCATGGTTGATTGGTGGAGGGTGAGGTTAATGAACACGTCGCTCTCTGCCGGGCAGGCCTCCAAAATATTAATTCCTTCCTAATGAAGTTTGCAAGAGTCTTTACAGTCCTGTTCCTTATTTCCAATTTCTCTGCTGCCTCTCCAGTGACTATCAGCACAGCTTTTAAATGTGTCTCCCTTGAACTCCCCTGCCTGACACCCAGCTCCGAGCGGCAGCTCGTCCCTGGAGACCGAGCCCCGGCCGCTGTGCCCACGTCTAGGCTCGGGCCGGGGTCAGCGAGAGCCCCAGGGGCAGGGTCTCCTGCGTGGCACCGTGATGCTGAAGTAGCAGCATCTGACACATTTAAAACTTGCTGTTTGTGCAGCCGCTAAAAACTGCACCGCTAGCTGGATTTTCAGATTGCATGAGTGCAGATCATTAAGTGTTATTACAGTATTAATTATTAGAAATGTCCTGTACTGCCCAAATTAAATTGGGATAGTCAACGACCTGCAAGTTCCCAATACCACGGATAATTTAACTGGGGATCTGCCACTCTGGGCAAGGTGTCTTCACGCCAGCCACAGTACTTCCACAGCAAGTACCAACCGAGGCTTCTCGAAAGAAAATGGACAAATCGGGTCTTAATATTTTCCTGTGGCAACCTTGCCATGGAATTTTCAGGAAAAAAGTGGGGTAAGGCAGGACCGGATGATGCTTATGTGGCCACTTCACACCTGAATACAGAAAGCCGACTAATGACCAGCATTTTGACAGAGAGGGACCTGCTGTTGCCATAGTGACTTCGTGCGACTTCTGTGTCCAATAGTCTGCGTTATGTTGACAAAAAAGAAAGTGAAAATCACAACTGGACGACTATTTTAAAAATGCCTTTGGCTAAATACTTCCCAATCACCTCCCAAATTGTTAGGAAAACCAGGTCTTAATCCCCGCCCATGTGAAATTCAGACCTGAGCACACGCGGCACTTTTGTGGCAGAAACTCTGCGGACTCACTGACTTGGCAACAAAGTCCTCTACAGAAAGTCCCTTCTGCCCCAAGGCAGCCCCTCTCAAGCGGCGGGTCTCAGCTGTCGGTTACAGTGGACACGGCTCTGAGGTGGGGGCAGTGTAGACCAGGGTGCAGAGGACCAGGGTTGGAATCCCAGCCCTGCCCTGCTGGGTTTTTTAAAACAAAACAATTCAACATTTGCCCAAAACCCTCACACAGGACCGAGAGTGAAGTATCAGCTGCCACAAGTAACAGCCCCCGTCAGTCTGACCACACAAACAGTGTGTAACCGTAGAAGGCTGCAGTTCACAAATCTCTTCTAATACTGCGTCTGCGTAGGTCTCACCCAAGGAAAGGGACCGTTATTATTTCCCTTGCCCAGGGAAGGAACGTGAAGGTCGAAGAACTTAAACCTCTCCAAGGTCACGCACTTAATGAGCAACAGGAAGAATCGTGCCCGCGGGCCAATCCTCCTCCCACTTGGCTTGTTTGAGGAGCCAAGAAAAGCGCAAAGTGGAAACAACTGTAGCTGTTACTAGAAAAACCTGTTGCAGACAAAGCAGCAGAGGAAAGGACGCCGAGGCAGAGCCTGGTCCCGCCGTGCGGCTGCGGCAGGGCCGGGCAGTCACTCCCGGCCTGGGCTCCAGACAGGCCCCGGCAGCTCCTGGAACGGCAGGTACAGTTCGCTGCGTCTCTGCTGGGACCACAGCCTCGCGCCAAGCACGGTGAACCCCTCAGACGGTACAAACGTCTTTGCCCTCCACCTTCCTGCCTTGCCGGGGTCCCGGGGAGCCCATGGCGTGGTGCCCCCAGGTGCTGGTGGCCGGGACTGTGGGTAGCAACCCTCGGGGGCGCCAGGTTCACCGGGGGCTCTCCAAGGGAGCGGGGCTCTCTCCCCTCTCTCCGGCTCCGCTGGGCCAGGTGCAGTGTGGGGGTGCGAGGATGGGAGCGAGGAAGGCCGTGGGGACACAGGAGAGGAGTTGCGGGGATGGCGGTGGGCCGTGCCGGCAGGAGCGGGGAGGGGGAGCAGGGCCTGCGGCTCCCCCGGCGCTCCTGGGTCTTGCGTGTCCCCAGCCCTTGCTCGGTGCCAGTGACGTCTCGTGGCTAATTGACCCCAGTGTTTTCAAGGGTGTCCCTTTCTGTCAAATCAGAACGTTTAGAAACTTGCGTCTCCATGTTTTCCCCGTTGCACGTTTCCAGGCAGCCCAGCAAACCCGGCGCAGCTGGGAGGTAGCCCGGGGGAGCCGCCTCCGCCGCAGGGAGAGAGGGCAGGTTTCCAGCCCCCACCCGCTCAGCTGGCTGAGGTGGGGCGCCACAGCCCACACAGGCATTTAAATGCAGGCACTGTTACGCTTTGTCTGTTTCTTTCTGTTACTTCCAAAAATGGAGAAGAAATTAAACATAAAAACTTGTTAAAGCAAAGTTAAGATTACAAATTGAAGCACAAAAAAGTCTGTAAATGCAAATGCCAATGATCCAACTGTAACATGAACTTAAACCCATCTCACTTCCTGGTCGCATTGACTGCGTTTGAAGGTTGGATTAGAAACTCGCACTTGTGGGTGCCGCGTGCAAACACTCGCCGTGAGCCCCGACTCCCGCAGCCTCACGCGTGTGAGCAGCGAGCACCCTGAGGTTGGGATCCTCCTTCAACGCATCGCGTGCGGTATCAGCCGCAGCGTGGACCCAGCAGTGATGAAACAACTCTGGGAAGACCCTCGATCTGGTCTGGTCCACGCAGGTGGTGCAGCCAGGACGGGGCAGGACCGGGTTCCCGCGGGCCGGGCTTCCGTGGCAACGTCGGTGCGGTTTCCCGTCTCTCTCTGACAGCCGTGGCTCCGCAGCGCCCACCCCCGACGGCCAGTTCACAGACTGCCTTCCGCTCATTTAAAAATCTCTTCCCAAACCCCAGCTTTCTTTTGGGTACCGTTTGCTTGAAATATCGATTTCCACCCTCTTATTTTCAGTCTGAATGCATCTTTGCAGGTTAGGTGGGTTTCCTGAAGACCGCAGGTACTTGGTTTGTGTTTTTTTATCCATTGGGCCAGTCTATGTCTCTTTTGAGTGGGGAATTCAGGACGATTTTGGTTTCAATTTTAACTCCTTTTAAAGTTTTTGTTTTTAATTTAGATATTTTGAGGGGAAAAATTGAGAACACCAGTCATAGTATTAGAAAAAGAAATGGAATTAGAAAAAATATGCCGGTACTACCATACCCTAGAAAATCTCCCGTTTTTCTGCTCTCATTTGTTCCTCCTGCCCTCACTGATATCGTGCATAATTTTGCATAGCTAAAAAGCAATAGTGCAAATATATATACTTTATATTTATTTCAATAGCTGTGTCCGATTTTTTGATGTGTCATTGCCTAACTGTTGCCCTATCGCTGGACACTTCCAGAATATTTTCACTAGTGCCGTGGCAGACGTGGCCTGCCCGACCCATTTTGTGACCGATTTTCTCACGGGTCTTTTTTAATTGGTTTAATATTGCCCTTGGAAGCCTTCACAAGCTTGCAGAGTTTCTTCAGAATAATTTAAATAAATCACAAAACACATTTCTAGCATAGTTATAATTTATTACTAAATACAATAAACTATCCATTTGACCAAAAGTTCTAAACCTTCATAAAAAACACACGTACAGCTACTATTATCACTTTTCAAACAGACCTACAATATTCTCTACTTTCTATGCTTTATGATAATTATCTACTAAAAATCTGACATACTTATTGGTCAAGAAAATGAACAGAAGCGAAAAATATATTTATAAAAAATATTGAGAATTTATAAATTAGAAACCCTTAAGATTAGTAATTCTAAGGACATAAACAGATAACTAGATGAATTAAAAAATAAGTAAAAACTGAAAAATGTTTATTCTTACAAAAAGTGAAGGAAATGACAGCTAAAACAGAAGATAGCATTTTTACCTATCATATTAAAAAATAATCTGACACTTAAATGAGTATCGGACGCCAGGGTCCGGTGGTCTTCGGACCCCAGCCACGCCCCCTCCAGCCCAGGCTCCCTGCTGTCCCTCAGTGACGGTGCCAGTTTGTCCTGCCCGCGGAAGACGAGTCACACATGCTGTTGCCCCAGCTCCTCGGAGCCCAGGCCTGGCTGCCTCGGCTCCAGCTGGGGCGTTGCTGTGTCTCAGACGGGGACTCCGCGTCTCTGCACCCAGACGTGGCCCCAAGCACTGCGCCTCGTCCTGTCCACTCCGTCTCCACATCCTCTTGAATCCTCCTGCTTATTTTCTCCTCCTGCAGGTCCGTGCTGGTCCCAGCCACTCTCCTGCGGCTGCCGAATCGCCTCCTAACTGGACTCGTCAGCGCCGTCCTTAGCTGGGCACAGACCCCTCTTTCCAGGGCACAAGCAGGCTCGTGCCACGGCTCCTAGGCGCTCACCTCTGCTGAGACATCATCGCACCGACAAAGGCCCCTGTCCTGGCGTGGTCTTCGGCCACCACGCTGCCCAGGTGTCTCTGGTCTCCTCCAGTCCCCGGAACGCACGTGCGTCCCCTGCCCTTGGATGGCCCTTTACAGCTTAGCTCAATCCTGACTTGACCCCGAGGTGACCCCAACACCCCCAGCAGACCAAGTCTCCCTGTCGTTTGTTCTTCCGCCACACGTGACTCTCTGGTAAAAATACTTCGGATTAAGGGGCTCTTTATGTGTTCTGGAGACATAGGATTGTCAGATACACGGTTTAAAAATATTTCTCTGAATGTGCAGCTTGCATTTTAAGTTCTTGACAGTATCTTGCAACGAGCAAAGGTTTTCAATTTTGAGTCCAATTTATCATGATTTTCTTTTATGGTTTGTGCTTTCTCATATCCCACACGGAAACGTTTGCTTACATAAAGATTCAAAGACTGTCCCCAGCATTTTCTTCTAGATGCTTCACAGTCTGAACTTTTATGTTTGGATCTATGATCCATTTTGAGTTAATTTGTGAGCATTCTGTGAGATAACGTTCAAGGTTAATTCTTTCTAATCATGCAGATATACAGCAATATGTGTTGAAAGGTGGTGACATTCCCGTGGTGTTACAATCCATAGTGACTCTGCAGAAAAACCAGTTGACCACATACACGTGGATCTACGTGTGTTCCGTGGATACGTATGTTTATTCTTAAACCTACACCCACTGTCTTCACTACTGTAGTTTCCTAGTGGGCCTTGGAAGTGGGTAGTATCAGTCTTCAAACTTTTTCTTTTACTTGAGAACTGTTTTGGATATTCTTTGCATCTCCACATGAACGTGTGCTGGGATCGGGGAGACTCACCCTCTACCGATCACCGCGGAGAGATCTGGCCTCACAATGACACACTGTTTTCTCTCCCTCCATCCGGGTCTTCCTAAGGTTTGCAGTTTTCAGTGCACAGGTCCTGCACACAGCTTGTTAAATTATCTATGAGAAATGTATGGGTTTGACGTGATTGTCAATAGTATCTTTATTCCAAATTCCAATTATTTGTTGCAAGTTTGTGTGATTGATTTGTGTATGTTAACTTTGCATTCTGCTACTTTGTTAAACTGGCTTGCCACGTCTAGCAGCTTTCCTTTAAGGTTTCTTAGTAGTTCCTGCACATACCTTCATGTCTTCTGAAAAGAGAAGCGTAATTTTTCTTTTCCTTCTGTTCCCTTTTACTTCACGTGTTGTATTTGTGCCTATTGTGCTAGCCAGGACCCCCGTGCAGCGCTAAGTAGAAGTGATGAAGGCAGAGATTTCTGCCTTGTTCCTGCCGCTGGGGGCACCCTGCCCCAAACCACTGAGTTGACGTCAGGTATGGGGTTTGTAGATGTCTTTTCTTGGGTTGAGGCCATAACTTTTTGTTCCTAGCTTAGTAAGAGTTTGTGTAATAAATACATGTTGACTTTAATCAAGTGCTTTTCCTGTATCTATTGAAATGATCACATATTTTTCTTTATTCTGTCAATATGGTAAATTATCTGATTTTAAATGTTATATTCCTGAGATAAATCCCGCTTGGTAATGAGATAGGATCTTTTTATATACTCTGAAATTTGTTTGCTAAATTTTGCTAAAGATTGCTGCATCTATTTTGAGAGAGATTTATTTCCAATTTTATTTTCTTGTACTGTCCTGGCTTATACTGAGGTAAACGTGGGGGAAAGGAAAACTCCCGTCTGCCCTCTGAAGGTCTCCGAAATGAACTTTACAGTAGACAAATCAGTGGGAGAAAAAGTGTGCCAATGTGTTCATGTGCGAGTGCGCACTCCAGCCACAAAACGTGACACTCAGAGAAAGGCCAGATGGTCGTGGCTTGAACACCCTGTTCCTGGGGAGGGGGACGGGAGGGGGACAGGGGGGGATGGGGCTGACACTGAGGAGTGATGAGTGTTTCTCCTGGGAACTGAAGGGCCAGAGAATGACAGCTGCGTAAATGGTTCTGGGGTCGAATGGACCAAACACTGACAACAGCTTGTGCGGACGTCTGTGCAGGTGGTGACCTTCCTCATCCTCCTTCCTGTGGGAGGAGTTTAGTCCTCGCTGGCCAATGAGATTACAGGGATGGAGGCAGCGGTGCTCCTCCGTCTGGGCCGGGGAAGCGGGAGGGATCGGGAAGTCTCGGTGCTGTGCTGGCCGCAGGGCCCCCCTCTCCCTCGGTACCATGGGCCACCCGCCAGCTCTGAGCCCCCAAGCTGGCCTCATAGCATGAGCCAGAGAGCACAAGCTCCTAGCTTAGCTGTCTGCCGAGTCTGTATGTTGTTATTGTTTCTTCCCTAAGTGTTTGCAGGGCTCACCAGGGAAGCATTCTGGTCTCCCATCACTCTTTACGAGAAAATTTTAAATTAAAAATTCAATTTATTTAATTAAGACAGGGCTACATACGTTTTTCAAATTTTCTGAGTTTGGGTAATTTGGTTCATTAAACCTGGACGATCTTTAGCCATCACTCTTCAGACGCGTCCTCTGTCCTCGTCTCGTCCTTTTCTTAGGTTCCAGCCACACCTGGGGTCACAGGCTGGTGTTCAGTTGTCCCTTGCGTTGTTTCCCTGACGGTGCCTCAGGGACAGCTGATGCCGTGTCGGTTCAGACGTCCCCCCACCCCCCGCTGTGTCTCAAGCCCCCAATCGTGTCTCCTGGAGCATTCCGGAATCTTCTCTGGTCCTCGTGATGAATTTTTCATTTCAGGTATTATAGTTTTCAGTTCTAGAAAGTTTGTTTGTTCCTTTTTATACATATTTTTTTTGCCATGTTTTGCTCATGTTTTATCTTAAAACCTTGAACATATTGAGTATATTTATACTAATTGTTTTATGTGATAATTCTGCCATTTCTCTCATTTTGAGTCTCTTCCACTAATCATTTTTTTCTATTGATTATGGGCCACATTTCTCTGCTTCTTTACATATTTGGTAATTTTTTTTGACCCTGGAGACTATGTATATTATGCTTTTGCGAATCTGAGCTTCGAGTTGTTCCTTTAAAGTTGACCCTTCCTGGGAAGGGTCCGTTGGCAGGTGTCTCAGCCCAGGGCCGTCGGGTCTCCTGCACCTGCTCAGCCACCGCGCAGACACCTGGGCAAACGAGAGCCTCGGCGTCCAGTACAACTTACCTACGAAGCCAGGTAGTGGGTCCAATGTAGCCCTCAGGGTATAGTTTGCCAAATTTTGCTTTAAAGAATGGTCAAGTTTGTTTGTATTTAGTCAGGCAATTAGCCATTTGTGAATTTGCTTCGTCCTTTCCAAGGGGCTAGACCACCCTGTGCTGGAGGCAGAGATTCGCCCTGATGCTGAGCTGTGGCTTTTCTTTGGTGTCTACGGCACGTCCTGGTGATGGAGAAGTAGTTTCTACTCTGCGGCTGGAGCGCGAGTTCCTCCCGTCCCATGCAAGCTCTAGGAACAGTCGGTTTGCCACCCCCGCCTGACGGAGCCCACCCTCCCCCCGTGAGACTCAGCAGTGTGCAGCCACGGCTCAGGGGGTCGTTTTCTGCATAGCTCTGCCCTCTCTGGACCCCAGCCCCCTAGACTTAGCCCTCTGTCTCCTCAACTCTCAGCGAAATACGATTTACTCTGGTTTCCTGCCCTGTGCCGAGGCTCAGAGCGGCCCAGGCAGACGGCAGGGCAACCCCAGGGCTCACGTCTCCCCGTCCCGGCTCACGGGGACCGCGGGTCCGTGCTGCCTGCGATCCATCGTCAGCACACGGTGGTTCCAAACAGCGCCCGGTTTCCAGCTGTTCAGAGCTGAGAGCAAGGCCTCACCCCAGCTCTCCCACGGCGGGACAGGGAGATCTGTCCCTGTGATTGTCGTTTATTCAGTGCAGGATTCGTTTCATTGTTCATTGAGAAAACAGTTCGAGTCTCTTCCTTGAACAAAGATCTTGCACAGCACTGTGAGTTCTGCCATCCGGGAAGTACGTTTGTCTGTGGTGAGCAGCCCCGTACACAGGAGATCACATTGTAGGAGCAATACAGGAGTTAACTAGACCTGGAATATCAAACGGTGCTGCTTAGAGGACAGGGTAGAGGGGACTCCCGCTGAGCCTGCAGGATGAGAGGCCTTGGGAGAGACGGAGAGAGAATTCCAGACAGCGGGAACAGGGCCAGCGAACACGCAGGCGCATTGGAATTCAGAGTAGAAAAATACGTGAAGCTGTGCAGGTGAGTGAATGCTCAGGGGAAGCATTTGCAAAACTAAGACCAGACCCTGCAGTGGGTCCTGTCCCTCTTCTCCCCCTCTTCCTCCTCCCCCTGGACCTGGCACAGTCCTGCGCTTCTCTCTCAAATGCAGGTTCTTCTCCAGGATTTCCACCTTAGCCCCTCTCTGCTCTCTGAGAAGATCTTTATTGCCATTCTTGGCTCATTTGTTACAAAAGTGACTCCCAAGCCTGTTCCTCCTCCTCTAGTTTGCACCCAAGGACAGAGCCTGCGTGTCCACCTGTTGGTAGCGGGGGCTGCACGCAAAGGCGTGTCCTGGGCTGGAGCTGGGGTCTGTCCCCACAGGCCCCGCGGTCACCGACCCACCCAGGGTGGGAGCATCAGACACCACGGACTCGCTGCTCCCAGTTCCCACCCATGCCAAAGGCCACGTGTCACCGCCCCACGCAGTCTGACCCCCCCGCCCTGCGTGACATCGTCTGGGTTTCCATGTGTCCTGCTCCGTGTGATTGCGGGAACCCCTCAACTGTGCATCTCCTCTCCTGAGACCTCTGAAGTCCTTTGCTGAAACCCTCAGTCCGGCCTGGACTTGGCCACGTGCCATTCCCGCACTACCGGGATTCTCCCACTGCCTCCAGCACGAAAGCAGGGACATCGCCCAGCGTCAAACGCCTCGCTCTGGGCTCAAGCTCCGCCACCCTCGGGCTCCCCTGCTCACCTGTCCTCGCTGAGGCCCCGCGGCTCCCTCTCCGCACACCTTTGCCTGCACCTGCTCCCCTGAGAGCCCTCGGAGTCCCCACCCTGATCTGCCTTTGGGGACCTCGCAGCACAGCTCACCCGCAGCATCCTGGGTCACACCCTGCTCCTCCCGACGGCCGGGTGGTTCCGGACCCCCGGGGCAGGTGAGGTCCCCTCTCGTCGTGCAGACAGAAGCGCCGGCAAGGGGGCTCTGTGACCTGGGGAAGGTGCCGAGGTCCCCTGGTCTCAGTTATCTTGTTTGTAAAATGGGCACAGTGGGATGATAAAACTTATTCACCACCAGCAGACAACAGATAAGTCACTCTGAGATGGGGCTCCTAAGGGGTGGGTTCACAGCAGGCAGTAAAGAGATGCCTATAAATTGCTTTGTGTAAGAAATAAACGATGGTTTTTCAGTAAGAAGCAGCTGAAGAGAAAAACAGGAAAATACCAAGTAGAGGAGGGAGGAGAGGGAAGGAGAGGGGGGTGGCCTGGCGGGGGGAGCAGGCAGGGCCGGGGCTTCACTGGCACTCGGTCCTGCCCAGGCCACTGTCCTGTGCTCTGCCCTGGGCCCCCCCCAAGCCCAGTGTCCCAGGCGAGCGATGGGGCTCGCGTCTGCCTTGCGTGCAGGATGTGTGGGGGTCTGGGGCGGGGGCCAGGGAGCAGGAGAAGCCAGAATTCAGCCCCACCCCGGCCCGGGTGGAGATGAGGAGATGAGTGAGCCGGGACGGCCGGGCAGGTGCCGTCCGCTCCCACCGGCCGGCACTGGCGTGCTCACCTTCACGTCGGCAGAACATTCTCTCCAGCGCAGCCTCCCTGCCCTCCTGCCCGTAGTTTACAGGAGTGGAAGATGAAGGGACCGAGGTCAAGTGGCTTCCGGGGTCCAGGGCAAGTCACGTTGCTGGGCTCTGAGCCCCCGAGGCCAAGGCAGCCATAATAAGTTTGTGTTGAGTTGAAAAACTAGATGAGTGGATTATATGTGTAAGGTTTTTGGACGGTCGGCACCAGAGAAAGAAAGATGAGCAGAGCTGAAAGGGTTAAGCAAAGAGGCTTTATTGGGGCACTCCAGGGTGAGGGTAATGGGTCCCAAGGGAGGGACCCGGACGAGGTTCCCGTGTCCCGGGAGAAACCAGGGGCTCGGGAAGTCGCAGTCGTCTAGGACTGAGGCAAGGGTTTTTGCATGCGGTGAGGGGCATAAGCGGAGGGGGCTTGCTTTTCAGGTGCTTGTTCCAGTGGATTATTAAGTTCTCCGTAAGCGGGGTCGCCCGGGCTGCGGCCCGAGGGGTCAGAGAACAGGAGCTCGTTCTATCCCGACCACGCCAGCCACGGGGAGGGGCGGTCCGGGCAGGTGAACGGGTGTTAAATTATATATTGTTTTCACTGTTGCTTCATTTCACAAAACTGCAGAAGTCCAGGCAACGTTTTGTCAGTAAAAACAATAAAGAATATGAAAAGCCCATCTTCACAGAACACTGGACATCGCAAAACAACCTGCAGCTATTATGGGATAGATCAAAACTGACAAGGAAAACTTTGGCTGCTGATTGGACCATATCTCACAGGGACAGCACTAGCCACTCCTAAATGGGCCACTTATCCACGAGAACCACGGGCGGTGAGTTTATGAGCTTAATTGAATTGGTGGTATTTGGATGATTGAAAAAACTGGTGACATTGCAAAGCCGGCAGTCAGATCTCCAGGCGCAGAGGGTCCCTGCTCCGCGTGGAGTTGCAGGGACAGCCTGGATTAGACAAGATGTTAATTTTGTGCACAGACCTTTTATAAAACCCTGCTTTAGAGATCCATGGTTAATGCATCTGCAATCCATGTGTCTCACCTCAAAAAAATGAAATGGATTGATATACACATTCATTGTAGTGTCATCAAAAAGGGAATTTTTCTCAAAAAGAGGCAATGATTCCTGCATTTCTATGTTTTAATATCATTTTGTGTCTGCGTAGTGCTGCGCCAAGAGCCCTGTGCCTGCGTGTGAACTACAGCCATGTTAAATCACTAGGAAATGACGGGAACGTTGCCTTTTCCTCTGCTGCCCAAGGTAGGAGAGAAACGAACGCAGAAGGAGCCACACAGGGGTCAGAGCCTGAGCACAGATGTGCCAAGAGTCCCGTGGAGCGCAGCCGGCACGCTGGAGTTCCCCCCGGCGCACCTAAATAACCCCGGCCAGCCCCCCCCCCTCTGTGCTATACGGCCGCACATCTGCTTCCCGGCTTCTGAGAGACTGTATTTAAACACAAAGGTTTGGTGTTGTGGGAAATAATTAACATGTTTCTTGGCACCTGCCCGCAGGGACAGTGCACCAGGCCACCCGAAAATGGCAGACTCCCCTCCTCTCTTGTCACCCTGAGTGATTCCCGAGTGTATCCGGGGAACGATTGTGATGACCCGTCCTCCCCCAGAGACACCGTGTCACCGGGCACTGACGTCTCACAGGTGTGGACAGCAGGCCCATGCCGTGACCTTGCTCACGGGCACGAGAGGTCACTTCGACAGACTAGTCTCACGTTAATCATGATATGGAGTTATTTTATTTTGTATAAACTGTGCTATCTCATTGTTAGAAATTGAACACTTTCAACTGATTCTAAAAGCTGAAAAGATTCCGATTTTGAAACATACACCAGACATGACTCACATGCTTTCTGGAGAGACTTGAGAACATGGCCCAAGCGTCTCCCGTCTCCCCACCTTTCTGAGCCTGACGCCGACCACGTGCCACCCCCCACCCCGTCTCGCCGGGCAGAAAACTCCTGGACTCATCAGGTATCTTTTTGTTGTCATTTTCTTTGGTTACCCAGAGAAACTCATCCTCGCAGGCCTGAAACTTCTCAGAATGGAGGAAAAGAGAGGGTGAGGCCTGGCTGCTGAGTTTTTCTTTTTTCCTTTCTCTTCCCACTGGGAGGATTTGTAAACGTGAGTAATTCGGAAGACATGCTTACGCAGTCTCCCCGCTGATGTCCCCAACGCATAGTTCAGATTTGATGCATTTATCTTGTTTTGTTTTTCAATTTATAAAACATTTTCATTTTGTTTTAAATTTAGGGTACACTCGGGAAGATACTCGGGGGCAGTTGCTCATCTGACATAAAGCGCTTCCCCGTTTAAACCTCGCTGAGAAGCCCGGCAGGGCAGGACAGGCCGTTCCGGACGCAGCATGGCAGGTCCCTAGCAGACGTATTTGGAGACCCTCAGCGGGGAAGGTGCCCCCTGCCCCCACAGCACCACCGTGAGTTTTTATTTTTGACTGGCGGACATGTGGTGTCTGTTCCTTCCTTATTCCTGCATGTGGCCAGGACAGTCAGCGCAATTCTGATGCATTTAAGTATTTCTGCTGCAATTAGCGTCCCTGTTTTCACCCTGCAAAGGTGGGAAAGTGACAAGGAGTGAAAACTCCTCCAGGAGAGCGGCCCCGGCCGGCAGAGAGTGATTGAATGATCTCATTTCAGGCTTTTTGTTAGACAACAGGCAGCGCTCTATGAAGATTGATACGGAAGTGCTGGGCTTGGCTGGCTGGGTCATCAAATGGATTGATATTATACTCCAGCGCGGATGAAGACAGAGTAACTGTTACCATACTCAATACAGCGGCTTGTCAGGGGCGGAAAATCACCCCGTGTCACTGATTATGGGAGCGTTTCACGACTGTCATGCGAATTTAGTAGCGAGATGTCGCGGCCAGGCTGCTGGGCCAGAAGCTCTTTATTTGTAAGAAGCAAAGGAGGCCGCAGGCCCAGCGCGGAGCTCCGGGTGGACACAGCTCGAGCCGCAAGGACTCGGCCGCCCGCAGAGCGCCTGGCAGCTCACGTGCAAGGGTGTTGGGTTTAGAGTGTCAGCGAGCTGGGCCACAGACGTCCAGCCGGGTCCCTGGGCCAGCCCCCGGCATGTTCCGGGTCTCTGGGGGGTGTCTGGGGATGAGAAAGTCACCCTGTGCTCAGCTTGATCATGTGGAGGGCAGTGGGAACAGCACGTGTGTTGAGGAATGGCTCTGACCTGCCGAGCACCCACTGTGTGCCCAGCCCCGGTGGGGAAGATACTGTCGGTCCTGGCTGTGATGGGGAAACTGAGGCTTGCAAGTGAGTTAAGGGACTTGCCCCGAGTCACACAGGTTGCCCACTATACAGACGGCAGGAGGAAGGATTTCCCACACCCTGGTCTCCCCGCTCAGGACCACCCAGACCCCACTGCCCCTTCAATGTGGCAGGGTCATACTTCCAAGGCTGCCTTCCACCGTGTTTACCTCTCTGTTTTTATTTATTTGTTTACTTTGCACAGAGTCTTGCTCTGTCACCCAGGCTGGAGTGCAGTGGTGTCATCATAGCTCACTGAAGCCTTGAACTCCAGGTCTCAAGCAATCCTCCTACCTCGGCCTCTGGAGTAGCTGGGACTACAGGTGCACCACCAGGTCTGGCTACTTTTTGTATTTTTTATAGAGACGGGGGTCTTGATCTTGCTCAGCCTGGTCTCACACTCCTGGCTTCCATAAGTGTTAGGATTACAGGCGTGAGCCACCAGGCACAGCCTCCTTCTACCCCTGTCTAAATGCACACGTTGCCAGGACAGCAGGTGGTGCAAAAGGTGTGTCACGTCAAGTGACATCACTTGATGGGACAGATTCTGGGCCGCACAGATGCTATACAGCATCTACACTTTATACCCATCATCGAATCACAAAGGCCGAGCATGCACACATCGTTCCTCCATTCCCAGCACGTTTGCGTGGGAGGAGTGAGGCTTCCTGGGAACCACGGCAGTGTGAGCTGAAGATCAGTGTCCTCACGAGGCCCCAGTGCAGGGAGCAGACCTGGGCGTGGTGGCTGATCCACTCCAGTCAGTAGTTACTTCCTGGGAGGCAGCCGCAGAGGGCCAGGAAGTGGGGGCGGCAGGAACCCAGGTGGGGGGCAGACCAGACCCAAGAGATGCTCAGGTGTCATTCAAACTGTTAGTCTGAGTTTCTCGCTGAAAAATCATTAATCTGCCATTCTGCTTCTGTAAAACCTGCTTGCTCCTGCTTGCTACCCCAACACAAATTCCTAAGTGACTACAAAACCCATGTTCTGC
>CM052443.1:965933-1055337 GCA_028533085.1 Varecia variegata | reverse complement strand
CAGATCCTCGAATCCGATTCTGTTTCCCTTTTCCTGAGTCCTGGTCAGATTCCCGAATCCGATTCTGTTTCCCTTTTCCTGAGTCCTGGTCAGATTCCCGAATCTGATTCTGTTTCCCTTTCCCTCGGGCGAGTTCTGGGACGTCAGGCGTCACCTAGAACTTGCGAGTCCTGGTCGGATTCCTGGTACTTTCTTTCGGATTACTACTTTCATTTCTCTCGGCTTCAATTCCATTTCAGTTTCACCTGTCATCTGGGTCCCAGGTTATAGTTTCAAACTTTAAAGAACGGTCGGTGCACGCTTATCATTGGGATCCGTGATTGTCAGTTTCCTATCTGTCTTTTTCCTGAGGCCGTCGGGGTGGTAGAACCAGGCCCCCTCTCCCTCTCCCTCTCCCTCTGTGCCTTTCTCTGTGTGTGGTCTTCAGATCTTTTTAGGTGGCTGAACTTCTGGTTTTCTTTTTCCAAAGAGTGGGAGGCACCCGAGAGGGGTGAGACTGGGTCAACTTGGTGGAAATTCTGGTTCTGGTTTTCTGGTTTCCTGGTATTCTGGCTTCTGGGTGGTTAGTACAGAGCCAATCTACTATATAACCATCGGCACTTTTGGGTTGTTGGTCCTGTCGGGGCTTTGGTGCCTCTCTTGGATCACATCAGTTGTAAGTCTGAAATTGTGCGACTGAAATGTGAAATAGGGTCACGGTCTAAGGTAACAATAAGGCTGACCCCAGGGCTGCCCAACCTGTCCCTCCGCCACCGCCTGCCAGGCGCAGGACAGTCGAGAATGATACTGTCTTTGTCTTTGTGGAGTTCTTTTGAGTGATATTGGCCAATTGTGTGTGTTTGTTCTAGTCTGTCTCCTTGGGCTGTCTTTGTCCTTGTGCCTCACAAAAAAAGTAGTTCTTTTGTCACCAGTGTGGACCAGTCCCAGTCTTGTGTCAAACATGGTCCACTTAGATGTTGAATTGTGTCTAACTCGGAGGTTATTTAAAGGTTGATTCAAAATATAGATTTAATAAGAAAATAAAAACAAGATAGGAAGTAACCAGTAAAGGGAAAGAGATGTAAAAAGGCTATAAATATATAAACATATTTTTGATAAGAAAGGTTAAACAAAGAGGAAAATAATATTGTATAAGAAAGAATCTCGTATGGTAAACTTTTGTTCCAAAATAAAAGTTAAGGCAAAACAGAAAGTTTTAAGTATGTTGTAGCTGGTCTTTGCAAGTTAAAAGTCCATGAAGGGAAATTTAAGCCTCTGATATTTGACAAATTTTCCAAAATCCAAATTCCACTCTTTTTGACCTCAAACTAGCTTTTTAAAATATTAAGGCCACTGAAAGTCTAAGAAAGACATATTGGGCTTGTTTGGTATGTTAAAACTATATAGGAACCATTGTCAAATAGGAAAAGGTGTTAACTTTCTTGGGATTATATTTATGTAAACATGTTATTAATATATGTTCTAAATTATAAAATATTGATATATCTTCATATATATTATCAGTAATCATTATGGTTATTCTGTTATGTTGTTGTTGTATGCCATAAAATTAACCAACTTGGTCAACTGTCTCTCTACTCATGGCTGTTCTAAGAGTTTTGTCATCCATAGACAATTCCTGGTCCTGATGGGCAACCTGCGTTTGCCTCCCCACCACGAGCCCGGACGCTGGGACCCAAATGAGGAACGAGGTAAGGAGGCTCTCGATTGGTATTGCCAGACTCTGCTGGGAGGCATACGGGCTGCGGCTAAAAAGCCGACCAATCTGTCCAAGGTAAGCGAGACCATGCAGGGGCCTAACGAGCCCCCAGCGGTGTTCCTAGAATGCCTTTTTGAAGCTTACCACCTGTATGCTCCCATAGACCCAGAGAATAGACGTGCCATTAATATTGCCTTTGCCACTCAGTTGGCCCTTGATATTAGGAGAAAGCTGAAAAAATTAGAAGGATTTGAGGAAAAATTGCTGTCTGAGTTGCCCAAAAGATTTATAACAACAGAGAGGATCCTGGGACAGCCCGGTCTAAAAGGATGGCCAAAATTCTCGTATCTGCTATGGTAGAACAAGAAAAATATAAAACTGAAAAAGGCGAGAGGCCCAAGAGACCAGAGGGGATACCAAAAGGAAGAAGGCCAGCCTACGCCGTGACCAGTGTGCCTACTGCAAAGAACATGGTCACTGGAAAAACTAATGTCTTCACTGAAAGCAGGAGGTGGCTACGCCTGTGCCGGTCCTCATGGGGGACACAGACTGATGGGGCTGGGGCTCCATTCTGGTAAGCCCCCAGGAGCCCAAGATAACTCTGAATGTGGGGGACAAACCCATAGAGTTTCTGACAGACACCGGAGCCACCAAGGATCCAGCCACATAGAAAAGGGCTACTGAGGACCTGCTGACAGAATTAGCCCCGTTGGGCTACCGTGTTCCGGCCAAAAAGGCTCAGCTTTGTACCCAGACAGCAACCTACCTAGGGTACGGACTAAAGAAAGGCAAACAAACCCTCTCCACCAGAACTAAAGCTATCCTGAAGATCCCACAGCCCCAAACTAAGAGACAAATACGAGAGCTCCTGGGGGCAGCGGGGTACCGCAGACTCTAGGTCCCCAAGTTTGCTGAGATAACAAAACCCCTATATGCTAGCATAGGGGAAAGAGGGACGCTCTGATCTGGACTGAAAACGAGGCTAAAGCCTTCAAGAGCCTCGAACAGGCGCTTGTGAGTGCCCCCGCACTGGCCTGGCCCGATTTGACCAAGCCTTTCCGGTTATATGTTGCTGAAACCGAGGGATGGCTAAAGGGGTCCTAAACTCAAAAACTGGGACCCTGGAACAGACCGGTTGCATACCTGTCTAAAAGGCTGGGCCCTGTAGCATCTGGCTGGCCAGGCTGCTCGCGGGCCATTGCTGTGACCACCGTCTTGGCAAAGGAAGCCTCCGAGCTCATTTTGGGGCAGGACTTTGTGTATAATTGCCCCCCCCACTCGGTGGAGGCTCTACTAAAAAGTCCCCCCGAGAGGTGGCTTTCAAACTCCCACATAACCCAGCATCAGGTGCCATTGCTAGACCCCCCAGAATCCGGTTCCTAAAGACAGCCTCCCTCAACCCTGCCACCCTGCTCCCGGATGATGAGCCGTCGGAGCCACTCCATGACTGTCTCAAAATGCTCAAGTCTCTTACCAACCTGAGAGCTGACCTCACTGACCGCCTGTGGCTGGACTCTGATGAAGAATTATACACAGATGGGAGCAGCTACGTCTCAGGAGTCAGGTATGCAGGGGCAGCTGTCATAACTGCAGGCTGGGTTATCTGGGCACAGGCTCTCGGAACCTCAGCCCAAAAAGCTGAACTCATCACCCTGACCCAGGCCCTAAGACAGGGGAGAGCCTTTGCAATGGCACATGTACATGGGGCACTTTACCAAGAGTGAGGACTGACTCCCCAGTGACGAGAGACAATGCTTTAGGCAACGCGACAGCAAGAAAAGTCGTGCAAAAACCAGTGGGACCTCTCCAAATTCTCCCTGTTCTGCCAAAACGACTCTTGCCAAACTCTCCAAACTACACCAAAAAAAAAAAAAGACGAGACCTAATCAAGCAAATACATCAGAGCACCCACCTTGGCAGCACCAAGTTGACCGAACTTCTCCAGAGGGACCACTACCTTCCCTGGCTACATCAGATGGCCCAGCAGGTAATGACGAGATGTCTCGCCTGCACGCAAGTCAATTCAGGTAAAGGGACTAATCCCCCCACCCGGGACCAGGTTAAGGGGACAAGCCCCAGGGAACAGTAAAAAGTGGACTTTACAAAAATAAAACTAGACAAATACAGATATCACTACTTGCTTATATTCATTAACAAACACCTTCTCTAGATGGGCAAAAACTTTTCCCATGAAGTCAGAGACAGCACAGCTAGTTGCAAAAAAGTTAGTGACTGAAGTTGTTCCCTGATTTGGCCTCCCCCTTACACTGGGGTCTGACAATGGCCCGGCATTCATCGCCCAAACACCTCAATTATTAAATTACACTGTGCTTATAGGCCTCAGCGTTCAGGACAGATAAAAAGGATAAATAAAACTTAAAAAAACATTAAACAAATTAAAACTAGAGACTGGCACAGGCTGGGTAAGCCTCCTTCCCTTTGCCCTGCTAAAAACCAGGTGTACTCCGTATGTTGAAAGCATAACCCTATGTTGTAAAATCATGTTCAGCCGACTAACCCCACTCCCGAGAAAGCTCTATTTCAGGTACAGCCTGGAGACCTCGTCTGGATAAGAAAACCTCAGCCTGCCAGCCTAGAGGACGGATGGACTGGACCCCTGCCGGTGATCCTCACCACGCCTACAGCCATGAAGGCTGCCGGAAAGTGCCACTGGATCCACCACACGCAGATCAAGGAGGCGACCCCAGATCAACTCCCTGAGAAATGGGTCGCCCGGCCCACCAAAGACCCACTAAAGATGAGACTTTCCAGAGACTCCTCTGATTCCTCCTAGTTATGTTTTAATCCAGCAGAAGACACCCCCCACCAGCCTATAAACTACACTTAGGTGCTTACAAAGACAATAAATGACACTGTCATAATTAGGCAGGCCCGGAGACCCTTAGCAAAGGCTGGGCTGGAGCCTGTCCAAGCTCCCTGCCCCTCTGCTGCCTCTGAAGACATGTCTCTGAGTGGCCACCTCCACCGTGTCTCAGGCTGGGAGGAAAGACTGCCCTTTAAACACAGAATTCCACTCTGTACTTAAATCCTTAGACATAAACTAAGCACCTTATTTGCTTGAGACATTTGTGTGGGGGGCAGGGTGGTGCAGATAACCAGAAAAAGGTTGAAATAGATTGTTTGTGAGATCATTTTTGACAGTGTATATTGATATAAACAAAGAGTTCAAGCTGTCAAACTTATGGTTCTCCAAACTCACTATCAACATATCTATGATACTAATAATAAAGAATCAATGATTTGATTCCTCCTAAAAACCAGTGGGGAATGTTAGTCTGAGGGTCACGCCGAAAAAATCATTAATTTGCCATTCTGCTTCTGTAAAACCTGCTTGCTCCTGCTTGCTACCCCCAACACAGAAATTCCTAAGTGACTACAACACCCATGTTCTGTGTAAAATGATTACAGCCCCCACGTTTTGCATGAAGCTATTACAACACTCATGTTTTGCGTGAACAAGATATGGCCGGGAGCCCAAACTGCCCAGATCCTGTTACACCAAAGATAAGACAATGATGTAATGCTCACTCAAGCCTTTTTGTACACGTGCTTGCTCAATCTTAATAATTTTCCACCCACAAACTTACAATATAAAAACTTTGTTTCAAAAGCTCACTCTGCTCTCTGTGCCGCCTTTGGTGGTGCAGAGGGTGGTCGCTGGCCAGCTAATAAAGACTCCTGATTCGGCTCAATTCGGTCTTTAGGTGGTCATTTCTCGCGTCTCAGACCATAACACAAACCAGATCTGAATCAGGATCGGTCATCTCCTGGTAGGATTAGAGACCAGAATCGCTGTATGTGGCCACGTCTCCTATCAGATTTGCACTATCCCTATGAAGAACGCAGCCTTGGTCCCCCAGGGGCCCGTCCCCCGCTGCCGCCGGGTCCCGGGCTGGCGCAGCCCCGGGCACTGGCTCGGTCTGCGGCCCCCTGCTGCCTGGCCCTCTAGGGGCATGGTGGTAATGAAACAGGTGTGCTCCAACTTGGGGTTCAGGTTAATTTTATCAATTCCAGAGTGGAAGGCCAACACAATTATCTAGAATCAAAGTGCCTGGAGCGCGGGTTCTCCAGAGCAGCCCGTGCTGCGCTCTGAGCTCACGAACCCCAGAGGCATTAGGTTGGAGCAGCCCAAGGTGGGGGGACTAGAAGTGAAGCCAAAGAAGAGAAAAACGTCTCTACACCTAAGAACAACAGAACCAGCATTGATCTGAGTGGACTAAGGGGCCCAGCTCTCGAGATTTCCTCAGCCACTCAATTTCCCGGGGGGTCGTGAAGGAGGCCGAGTCCCTGGGCGCGTGGGGGACCCAGCGTTTACGCGACAGCCACATCCGTCACTTCCCGATTTTGATACCCGGGACCACGAGTTTAATTATAAAGTTTACCATGGCTGAAAGAACAGACGTCCACATGGACACGCGAGCTCCTGCGGCCGGGCAGGAACTCAGGCGCGGGGGGCTGGCTCGTGTCCCCCAGAGAAGCACCTTGTTCAGGGTGATCAAGTTACCAGGAAGCCGTGCTGGATCAGGGCGGCCCTGACTGGAATGACGGGCGTCCTTAGCAGAAGGGAACTGGACCAGGATCATGATGGGTGAACCCTGCGAGGACAGAGGGACCCGTCCCCACGCCGAGGAGCGCCCAGGACCGCGGCAGCCACCGAAGCTGCCGGGGACAAGAGGCTCCTCCCGCAGCCTTCGGAGGGAGCGCGGCCTTGACGCGGACTTCCTGCCTCTGGACTGTGAGAGGACAAACTGTGCAAAGCCACCCGGCTGTGGGAACCCGTCACAGAAGCCCGAGAGGCTGAGACAGCAGGTGACGTAGGATGCAACGTTGTCACCTTTGGAAGGTGCATGTTGTTTCCTCCCAATTTTTTTTAGGAAACCAACGCACCCATTTCACAGAGGTGGCGAGGACGGCAGCATCTCACCCCCACCTCCGATACCTCCTGCCGTGCTGGGACCGTCCCGCAGAGACGTCACCACGGCGAGAGCGTCACGGACAGAAGCCAGATGGTGCCTCTGCTCATGGTTCCCTTTTCCTCAGACGACACGAACAGGAAAAGCCCTCGGTGCTCCCGGCAGGGAGGCAGAGGCGGCGGCAGTGTTTGTGCTTCAGCCGGACCACACAGCGACGGAGGCCCCACCGCCCCTGCCCCCCTCGGGGACGCCTGGCACCAAGCTGGCCGGCAGAACACGGGCGTTCGACCTTCCTGTTCAAAACAGAGAAAAGGGAACAGAGAAGACAGAGCCGCCCGGCAGCGAGGGGCCTGCCTGGAGAACACTTTCCATGCGGCCATCCATCTCCCTTCCTCGGGGTGTCAAGGCTGGTTGACTTGACGATGATTCGATGCCCAGAAATCAGTCCCCTCGCCCTGAACGTGAGTGATGGCCGGGGACAGCCGTCAGCCAGCCGGAGCGCTGCTGGCCTGGGCCCTTAAAATAAAAATGAAAGAAAAGGGACTGTTTTTAAAATAATGGAGCTCCCTGGGAAAAATATACTTCATGATCTGCTTTGTGGGAGTATTTATTTCTCTCTGTTTGTGGAAGGGGTTTATCATGCCTGGTGCATTTCTCCACACTAAAGCAAAACCTCAAAATCTATACAGAGAAAAAACCCGCGGCTGAAATGGAGGCACTATACCTATATACACACACACATATATGCATACACGCACATATGTGTATACACACACATACATGCACATAGTGATAGGAGATACACATATATATGCACACATAGATAAACACACATATATGTACCCACACATATATAAAAGAATACATATATATTAGAAGACATCTATAGTGCAGGAAATATATACATATATAAAAATAAAAAATATAGAAAAGAAGGTTGTATATCTATTAGAGGAGACATCTATATAGAGGATATACATACATATGCATGTGGAGAGAGGACATACACACACACACATAAAAGAGGAGACGTACATATCAGAAGACGTACCTGCATTACGGGGCCTGTGTACCTTAGAGCACACACACGCGTTACAGGACGTTCACACACACACGTTCCGCAGGCCCCTCTCCCCGCTGCTCCCGTGCTTGCCATGTGAGACTGACGCTGACCGCGGGTACCGATGTCCACAGGCATTTGCTGTCCTGAACTCTGGGCCGGGCCTCTCCCTCTGCCTGACTCTGAGGTCCCCACAGGCCACTGTGCACAGCGCTGCTGTCCCTTCACTCTGGCGCCAGAGGCCGCTGGCGCAGTCAGGGCTCAGGGCATTTCCAGCTGCCACAGGTGGGGGTGCAGGGAGGGACCAGGTGTCCTGGAGGCCAGTGAGACCAGGCGTGGGGAGGGTCACCGCTCCCTCTGCGGTGAGCGGTGTGGGTCTGAGGCCAAGGCCAAGGGTGCCCAGGGTCTCACAATCCTCTGTGGGACTTGGCTGGCGGAGGAGCAGCCGTGTGGGCCACTCCGTGTGGGGCCACAGGCAGCCGAGCTCCCCCCGCCAGCCCGCAGGAGGCCAGGGAGGGAGGGGCGGCGAGCTCTCGGCACTGGCCCTGCGCCAGCAGGACCTCACCGACGGGCACTGTCAGCCCCACCTAATTCCCATATGGCGTGAGATACTCTTCTTCTTTTGATTAGTTTTAACCAGTTAAAATTGTAAATATCCTTCTTGTGATTCGTAAAAGCACAGGTGAGAGCTGGACGCGGCCCCAGGCCACGGCTCCGCGTTGCCGGCTGGCCCTCGCTATGCGGGTGTCAGGGAAGGTGATGTCCCCAGACGGGATCCTGCAGAGGCAGGAGGACTCCTGGGACCAAAATCCCCGGATTCTGGAATCACGTTCAAAGGTGCTGGGGAAACGAGCACATCGTGTTTTCTCACCAGCGTAGAAGCCAGTTCCTCACTCCCACCTGCGCCAAACTTTTCCCTGTTTTGCAGAAAGCGCTTGGGGCCTGGGCGCGCTCGCCAGAAGGCACGTGAGAGAGCGGAGCCCAACACACGCTGCACCTGGGCGCCGTGCGCGGAAACGATCTCACCTGGGGTTTCTTCCCTTTGCTCCGTTCCCCCTTTCGCAGGGGATAACGAGGCAGGCGTGGAAATATGCGCTTTTCTCGCAAAACTGCTTGTTTTGCGTAGGAGAGACGGGGAGTCCCCCTCAGGCACGCCCAGGCATCATGACATCGATTCCACTCCGCTGGGGAGGGAGTCAAAGTCTTGTGACTTGATTGGCCCCACGAAGTGATCGAGCTAAGTAGATGCTGAACGTCCGCAGTGCAACGTCTTCAGGGCTGGGCTGCCTGCGTCTCAACCGACATCCGCCCCCAGAAACACGGCAGCAACACGGCAGCACTCAAACCCAGCACGGCTGGTCTGCATGCCACACGACCGTGAGTCACGAAACACGGGTCTGTGCCAGGCCCTCTGTTGACCTCTTAGCTAATGTCCACACATACCGTTTGCTGCATAAAACTGTGGATTACACGTGTGTACGTCCATCGTGCGGATGACAAAACGAAGGCTCAGAGAGGCTGAGTGACTTGCCCACAGTCACACAGGGCAGCAGATCTGGGAACCAAAGTCAGCTCTACCAGTGGTTGAAATTCGCTGCCTCTAACGCATCGATTTCACATTTCGTATCTGGGACAACAGGAGTTTCCAATCCAGCAGCCTCGGCCTCACTAGCGAAATTCACACCTTACACCTTGTCATCGGACATTCAGATGACAGAGCAAGCACAGTCGTTCATTTCTTCTCCCTTCTGAATCCTCTGTGAAAAGGCAGAAAACAAATGAAAGAGCATTTACAAGCACAAAGGGGACAGGAGAGCTAAGGGTTGGAAAAGGTTTCCAAGATGTTCCGGGGAGACAGGTGCGGGGGAGGAAGCTGGTGTCCAGGCAGGACCGTGCGAGGTGCCGTCCAGGATGTGGGGACGCGGTGGGCAGCCCCCGGCCCAGGGAAGGGCTGGACTTGGAGACGCAGGGGCTGCAGTGTCTGCGGGTGCAGCTGCTTTCCGGAATCCGGCTCTTATACCAGCGTAGCGTCCTCTGCTGCCTTAACAACCCGCAGCTGGCGGCTTGGCCGGTTTCCACGCCCCAGGCCCCACAAGGCCCACCTCCCGCTGTCCGCCCGCTGGGCTCCGGGGAGGCCGGGGAGAGCCCACCCCCGGCTCACTCAGGACCCCGGAAGATCGCGCCCCGTGCTGGGCAGGACGGAGGTTTCCGCACCTCACTGCTGTCCCCTGTGCTGCTGGCACCTGACCCCTTCCTCTGGGAAGGCTGCAGGTGGAGACCTGGAACCGAGTCTCTCCTGTGTCTCTGCCACTTCTGTCACAGGGTCTGCTAGAGCGTAATCCAAGGGGATCTCCCCATCCCCAAGTCCACCACCCCCGGTGCCCCCATGAAATCCCTCTGACAGGTTCACAGGTTCTGGGCATTTCTGGGGCTATCATCTCACCCCCTCGACAGCTGGGCCTTTACTCCTGGGGGGAAATTCTTAAATCAGTTGAACAAACTCTCCCTGGAAATGATCTAAACAACCAAGCCCTCCCCCCTGTCATTGGGAAGTTCCAGAGCATTAAGGTGACACTTGCCTGTGACAAGGCCCCAGGCACACACGCAGACTTCTCGGTCATTTTTCTACCTGCTCAGACTTCCTGATGACCAGGCAAGGGGAGGATCGCCAGGTATCTGAGGGAAGAATCAGATGGAAGGAAGAAGACATCAAAGGACAGCGGGAACAACTGCTCATAGCTGGGCTGAGTGTCCTCACTCTAAAAGGGACAGCTGAGGGTCCGCCCACTGCCTTCCAAAGAAACAAGTGATTTCATGTTTTGAAATTTCAGCTTAAGGATAGATCCTGAAAGCTCCTCAAGGAAAAAAGGAGCTGTTATGCACAAAGGAACAAATCAGACCATCATCGGCTTCTCGTCAAAACCCAAATCCTGGGGTAATGGTCCCTGGAAGTCTGGAGGGGCAGCGTCCAGCCTAGAATTCCACAGCACCCACCTGCCAGCGCGAGGCAGTGGCCTCTGCACACGTCCTTACTCAGTGACACAAGCCTGGGAACTGAGGAAGAGGACAACTCGGGGTCCCAGTAAGGGTGGATCCAACCTCACGTGGCAGGTGCACGTGGCTGGGGGCACCAGCAGGCTCCGTTGCACCAGAGAACCAGATGGGGGTGGGGGAGTGGGAGGAGGACTCAGAAGAACAGGTGAAATCAACGTTGGAAAGAAAATAGGAGGGGGGAAGAGGCCATAATGATAGCAAAAAGCGAATGAAAAAAGAAAGGCCATTGAAGAAGCTGCCATACCACATCACTAGGGGCTTCAATTCCCATAGCCATTAAGTAAATAGTGTTCCCTAGAGTTGTGCAGTCCACAGCCTGAGCCACTGTCCACGTGGCTCCAGGAAAGCCAGAGAGAAGCAACTCCAGGAAAGCCAGAGAGCTGGGAAATAAACCATCACTGTCTGCTACGAGGTTCCTCAGAGAACGACATCTTCATATTCACAGTATCATGAAAACTTTCTACTGATTTTCAACTTTTAGAATCCACATATCAACAAAGCTTAAAAAACGTAAATGCAGTTGAGAGGAAAAGGAAAATAATCGTTGTCAACCTTGACAACTTAAAGGTCAAAGTCACACAGGACAGGAGGTGGGAGGCAGCATGGGGTTCACAGGGGGTCCTCACACCCTCGCCTCACAAAGTAGCCTGTGAAGTCCGTGACTGGTGAGACGGGAGATTAAGGAGACGTACGTTACACAAGGTCACCAAGGGCGCACCAGAGCCACAGCAGGGGGAGGGAATGGTGTGAACTGGCCAAACCCTGTCATCGCAGAAAAGCCAGCCATAGTGTCTGGAAAGGACATGTCGCCAAATCGTTGCATATGACATTTATTAAAATATTAGTGTGAGATTCAAAGTGGTTCCCTTGTGAAGAGACTAATTGTGCGGAGGGGGCAGGTAATTTGGTTTTCATCATGAGTTCTATTTACTATTTAATCTGCCAAACCATGTGCAGATATTATTGCAATAGAAATATCACAATAGGTAACAACATAGACATTTTAAGATACGTAAAATTTGTATTATAGATTCACATTGATTTAAAAATGAAAGTAAGTCTGCATGTTAAGTTGGGAGTCACTTTTGATCACTTCTGCAACATCTAAATAATTTAGACAAAACAAAAATGTGAAATACTATTTTTTTCCTTTTTTGGTGCCAGTTGAAATTCATTGCCTCTCTCTCCCCTCACACCCCCCAAAAATGCGCGCGCGCGCACACACACACACAATATTTTTTTTTTAAAAAATCAGTAGTCATTAGCCACATGAATTCAACAAGGAAATGTAAAACTGACAGCTCTTATTATCACCCAAGGCAAAATGATTCAGACCCACATTTGTAGATCTGCTTAACTTAACATGGAAATACGGGCAGATAATTTTAGAGTTGTTATTACATGACATTCAAAATCATATGCTATGTTCTGCAACACTCAAAGAAAGATAAAAATGAAAAATGAAGTTAATGAAAAGTTATTGCCTTACTGAAGATTGCAGAATCAAGCACTTTACATTAAAATAAACTCTTTTTAGAACACTCCAGCTTACAGAAAATAATAATTCAAGAGTGAATCGCCCTAATGTAATACTCACAATCTCTCGTCCACAAATAGTCTTCCCAGCTGAATCAGAACTCTCTATTTTTATCATCACACATGATTTATAAATAAGAATTTTGGGGGGAGCTATCAGCCTTTCCCAGAGGAAGGTGGGCACTGCAGGCGTGGTGGACCCGGTTTCACTTAACCGTCACTGCCAGGCAGGGTGTGGCCCTGTGACGGGGACACGCACTTTCCGTGGTCTGCGGCACCTTCATCCTTGACCCAGGCCAGCCGGGCCGGCGCTGTCCCCCCACGAAACAAAGCTTCCTGTTTCCTCTTCTGCCAACTGGGACTTGACAGCAGCGAGGCACAGTGTGCGGCTTCCGTGCGTGCTAACACGCAAGTCTGCTCACGGATGAAATATGTGACATTCAGATCTAGGAAGTGTTTCACCTTTCATAGAAACTTGAATGGTGAATCTGCAATATGGTGTGTTTGGTGCTCTTTGAACCCTCATGAAATACAGCACACATCCATAGACTGTATCTTTCTAGAACCTTCTGCCTGGGCTGTTATCACCGGCCTCTTGGTCTCTGTCAGTTTTGATACCGGTAGCCAGCTCCTGACAAGCGAGGCTTCTTAATCTCAAATCCTTGATTTTCGGAGACGATTTCTCTTGCCCACACAGTGAGTCTCATGATTCCTCGAGGATTCAGCTTCCCCACGGTCTCAGGTTTAACCACCGACCTCTTTCTCATCCAGAATTCTGGTCAAATAATTCTCACCTGTGTCTGGTCTCCTGCACACCTGGTTCTTCTGCTGTAATGTCGGTTTGAGATCTCCAGGTTTGCATGCAGCTCGAGTACCTTAACTCTCCCCATTCCAGGACAACAAAACGGGGTCGAATTTTAAGTGCTCTCTCATCTGGATGGACTGAGTCCCCTCCTGTCCCGCGATTGTCACCACCAGAGGTGAGCCCAGGTTGTCACAGTCCCCGGCAATTTCTGCTGAGCCCAAGGGCAGCCTCGTGCACACGGAGCGACAGTTCTGCAGCCTTCTGGTCACTATGTCATACTGCATCCTCTGGTGACAACGGCCCTGGTGTCGGCTGTCCCCTGCCAGTGTGATTTCAGCTGCTGCCACCACTCGGGCCTCAGAAAGTAGCGTGGCTCTCCTCAGCCGCTCCGCCTGTCCCCGCGTCCCACGGCACAGGTGACGCCGCACCTGGGGGAGACAGGACACCCCACAGGGAGAGGTTGGCATCGGGAGCAGGCACTGCTGCTCGGCACACGGCCCCAGACTGACCCGGGGAGCGTCGCTGGGGTCCTCCCCTCAGTCCCCCGCCGGTCAGCATGTTCGGTCGGCATTGCCCCAGCCAGCCACCCAGCAGAATGTACCAGAAAACCTCGGTGTGTCATCTCTGCAGAAATAAACAGGGTCCCCCGGCACCTAGGGCATGTCGTCCTCTACGTGAGGATCCACTGATTGCAGAGAGTCCCCCCCAACCACGGGGAGGGGCCCCGGTCGGTGTCTGCAAGGACACCGAAACTGACGGCCTGACCCTCACAGTGCCAAGGTCTGGAGAAGCCAACTCCAAACAAGCCGCCTGTGGAGCAGCCACAGCCCCACTCTCCATCAGGTCTCAAGGACCCAGGCTCCGCCTCGCACGGGACTCCTCACCTGGAGACCCTGCCTGGCCCGCCCCGCCCCGCCCCGCCCCCTCCCGGCCCCGGCCCCGCCCCTCCTCCCGGCCCCGCCCCCTCCCGGCCCCGGCCCCGCCCCTCCTCCCGGCCCCGCCCCGCGCCTGCGCAGGAGAGGCCCTGGCGGTCGCTGACTGAGCAGCGAGCTCAGCAAAGGCCTGGGCAGCCCTGCTCCGCGCTTGTCCTCTGCGCACCTGGTGACAGCGCGGCGTGTGGGTTGACCGGAGACACGTTGCCTGGTGACGTCGTATGTGTGTGAGTGGCGCACACGTGTGTTCCGTCTCAGCCGCTGGCCCCGAGGGACCGATCCCTCCCTCAGTCACTAGGGATGGTGCTTCTGGTGCCTGGCACTTCTCGCTCCTCCTGAGTTCTCTAACCCGCACATTTAGTAGCATTGCGGTTTCGTCCCGCCCGGTGTCTGCAGGGGCGTCCTGCGTGGTCACTGCTCCCTTCACTGACAGCTTCTCCTCCATCTCGGGTCCTTCTGCAGTTATTGTCCTCTTCCTGGGGTTCACCCACTAAGGCTCCCTTCTGCGAACCTCTGATGGTTGTAACAGACTTCAGCTTTTATTGCTCTGAAACATGACTGTTCCATGCTTCTCCTAAAGACGGAGCTCTAGGACAGTTCTCTGCCCTTGACCCTTCACGGGGCACTGCCGGGTCTTGTCCTCTGTGGCTCAGGTCCGCAGCCAGTCGCAAGTCTGCCTGCCGTTTCTGGACGTGTGAACTGTCTTGCTCTGGGGCTACTTTTTCTCCTCGTAACCGGAGCCCGCCGTTCGAGCAGGGCGCGGCTGAAGGCCTCAGTCTTCCCAGGAACGGGGCTCGGGGCTCACTGGGCCTCTTGAATCTGAGAACTGGTGTCTCATTAATTCAGGATTCTTTCCTCACCTCCATTTTTCTGTTATCGCCTCCTGAAACTCTGATCAGGCACAGATTAGACTTTCTCACTCTATAATCCACCTTTTTCATCTGTCTTTTATATTGTCCGTCTTTGTTTCCTTGTTTTCTCCCTTTCCGTGGCATTCAGCACCGCCTTCCGGTTCACCCTCCTCTCTCCAGCTTTGGCGAATCACTGTCAATCCATGTTTCTAACTTAAATTATATTCTGTAAATTCTATTTTATTTTCTTTGACAGCCCCTTGTTACTTTTTTTTGATATCCAATTTTATTTAAGGATACTAAACATGCTCACTGTTGTTCTGTATGTGACAGTTCCAATGTCTGCATTCATGGTGGGTCCCAGTCTGCAGTTTATGGTTTCTTTCAGCTGCTGCTCATGGTGAACGGTCTCCTCAAATACTTAGTGACTTTGGTTTTGAATTCATGTTTCCCAGAACTATTTCTATGAAAACCTGTTGAAGCCTAGGTTCGAGTTTGTCAGTCTAGCAGGCTAACCATATTGCCAGCGCTTATAATTAACATGACACATTCGAACTTACACATTGATGGTAGCAAACTTCCCCTCCCCAGTCTTGCTGGCAATAGATTTGATCCTTCCATTGTCTAAACTGTAAGAACATAGCTGAGGGATTAGACCTTTACAGTGATGACATGTGGCGTCTATTGTTTGTCATATTCTTGTTTTCTGTAAGACTTTATTTTTAGAAAAGATTTGTATGTTAATAGGACATTTCAAACTTACCATTCTTGAGGAACGACTTACCACAGACACGTCCTGGGGACCAGATGACCGTACGAGGCTGTCCCTCCTGCCCTGTGTGGGCAGCACCAGCCTGGCCAAGGCGAGTCCAGACCCCCAAACATAAACAAGACATTAATATTAAGAATGTTCTTTAAATTCTGTTTAGTTAAATGTAAGCTCCTAGAAGGCAGAATGCTGTCTTTGCAGATTCTAAAAAAAGTTAGTTTGATAATCAGAATCTCTTATAGATTTTTTTTAAAGTTTCTATTTGTAGAAATAGAAACTGCTGCAGGTCATGGAAGGACCATTCTCTGAGAGACACTTTACAAGGAGGAAAAGCATGTTTTCTATAATCCGATGCGATAAATGCAGTTTCATCCAATAAAATAAAAGCCTGTGGTATGAATACTGTGCTTTATACGAAGTGTATTTTGCTGAATGCTGAGCCGCATCCAAAGCTGTCCTCCCAGCCTGTGTGGGCTGCAGAGACCCCGGCAGAGGCCGAGTGAGAAGCCGCTGGAGTGGCTGCCTCAGACGGCCGCCCACCCACTCTGCGGCAGAGAAGGTACTTCTAAGTGCCACGAGCTAATTTGAATGTAAAGGGAGCATGTCTCTAAATTAATTCAATTAGGCTTCTACTGAGAGAAACAATTTGGTGTTTGTGGCCACAGCCATGACAAGACAATCCTCTTTTCCCAACGTGACAGTTGGGTTGAGATTTTAGTTAGATATTTACTGCGATGATTTTTGAGGAATGATGTCTTAGAATTAATTATATGAAATAAACAAGTATATATTTAAATTACCTGAATCCAAAAATAAGTATGACTATTGCTTAGTGGATAGTTATAAGGGTTTTTCTTTTTCAGTTTGGTAGGTTTTTGCTTTTTGCTAATTTCTTACCTAATTAGCTGAATTACTATTGCTTGTGAGTATTTATGTAATGCAAATTCAAATCTGAATTTAAGGTGTAACCATACACATTTTTGATTTGTGGTACCTCTCAACGTCTTCTAGTCTCTTGTAACAACCATCCATTCCTCATGGGAACAAAATGTATCGAAAGTGATTAATCTAGCTAAGAATTTGCTAACAATGAATATTTGCCAACTGCATTCATATCTAAAAGCATGTTCACCTGTCTTCAAGGTTGGTCTACAAGTTGGCCTGACTTCTGTGTCACTGTAACTGTGACAGCTTATGCATGTCCAGCCCACAGGCAGGGGTACTGGTGGGTTGCTGCAGAATTTCAAACATCTTGGAAATGAATTATTTGTGTAGGTGAATGGCTGGTGTTTTGACTTGCCTATTATTTTTTATCCTCTGTTTTTTAAAAGCAAGTTATAAAAACAGACTTGACCCCGTGCTGTGTGTGATCTCCCATGTGCTGCCTGTAGCTGCCTAGTTGAGATCCCACCTGGCAATTCCTTGCTGTGGTTCAGTGTCTGGTGAGGGAAGGTGGAAAGTGCCGCAGCCTGACTTTGGCACCAGGACATGGTGCTGGGGTTTTGCAGCAGCTGATTCAAGCCTAACGGTGCCGGAATCTCAGCCAGTGGCATCTCTGAGCCAGTGAGGTCATCCCAAGGCACCAGGGAGGACTAGAAAGCTCTTTGGAACAGGAAAGACCTGGCCCATGCTTATTAAAATGTAGGAGCCAAATCAGCTCTACCTACATGGCACTCGTCTACCATAGAATTTCTGTCTCTCCTCTGTAATGCTAATGAGATATGAAAAGCCTTTTCTCTGCTTGCAAGGTATCAGCACAGTAACATTAATGACACAGAATCAGCTGCAGTGAATGGGAGAGAACGAGTTCACCTACACTATAATTTATAATTGGCCTACTCAGGGGACCTAAGTCTTTTTGCAAGAGAACTAGAGCAGTTTGTGCTTTCAAATATGTTCCTTTCAAGCTTGCATTGTCACAGAGAAGGTCTGAAAGAATCCGTTTGCATTTAATTCAGACTTCAGTATTCTAGTCTGAAAAGACTCAAAGAAGAAAAGAAAGAAGGAGGGAAAAAAAAGAAAGACCCGCCAGCTTCTCTGAGGCCCGCGTGTGACATCAGGATTTGTTGGCATCAAAACACCCCTGTGACAGACATCATTATATCATTGCAGGAAGGAAAAGAATGAATAGGTCCCCCAAATATTTCTGGCCGAGTTCCAAATGTATGCAGTTTACGGCAACTCCTATGACAATCTCTCACTTTCTGGGGCAGTGCAGGGCTCAAGTGGGGCCCGTTGGGGACACTTTATTTTAAGCTTCCATCACTGGGTGCTTAACTACTACTAATTCAGAACAGTGGCTTGGGGAACTATACTTGTGAGTCACACACATATCAAATGATTCCACTGTGATTGGTTTTATTGCAGGGAATGCTGGGGAGGCGTTATTGATGGGAGCCTCACGGAGTGGGCCGCAGTCTCTGCTGGGCCGGTTCCTCCCTGGGCTGGGAGCTGCCGCCGCCGCGATCGCAGAGCCTGCACCTCGCCAGAGAGGCTGGAACCAAACGACATTGACCTAAATATTGACATTCATCCCTGAATTTCTTTCTCCCTACTAACTGTAGGAAGCTGGGGCTCTAAGTGAGGCGGGCCCGTGTGCCTGTCGGTGGGATTTCAAATCCCAAGCCCCGGCTCCGTGCTGGCGTGGAGCCTTCTCTGCCTGGAGTCCTCCCTGTGGCCCATCCTCCCTGGGCCTCCCGGAGCTGGGTGTTCCCGCCATCGCCCCTTCAGCACCTCTGGGCCTCAGGAGTGAACCCAAGGGGTCCAAACCAGGCCATGCCTCCCCCCCACCCAGGTGCCCTCACAGACGGAATCATCACACAAGCCCCTGCCCAAGCCTCGTGGATTTCCGCTCCAGACTGTGTCCTGCAGCTACCCCGTCCTCAGCCCTCCTGCCCGCCGGGCCATGGGTTTCTCGCTCTCACCCAGCCAGGTCTTTCATGCAGACGGGGTCACACTGGCCCCATCCAACACCATTCCCTTTACCGAGGGCGCAACCAGCATCCCCAGCGGCCTGTGGCCAGGCCGACCCGCTGCTCCGGGGCTGTCTCTCCGTCACCCCTCCCAGCCTGCAAGGAGCCCATGCCCTCCCCACCCAGCGCCCTCCGCCAGCAACAGGCTCATCACCTCACCGCGCGGCTCCAACACCCTGTCCCGCAGCAGCCCCAGGCCCCCAGTGGGAATTAGCACCCACTCTTGCAATCTGCTGGGACACCCCGCACTTTCCCTTCCTGGCACTTGCATGACGCAGTTTATGTCTTGTCTAGCACGGTGCATCTGCACAGAGCACCCGCAGGGTTGCTAGGAGGGGGAGGCAACACTGCACAGAAGTGCCTACGTGCACCGAAGGTGTCTGACTATTTAATGCAAAATTATTAGTAAAAGTGATTGCATTTGGGGCTCCCGGACATGTTGGAGCAAAGCCGTCTTGCCTTTGTCCCGGGTCCCCCAGAGTGATGTGAACACCGGGGCTGGCAGGCAAGTGCCCGGGAGCACACGGCGCCGGGAAGGCTGTGCTTGGAGCCAGGCAGCTCCTGCCCTTGTGTCCTGGCGCCTGTCCCAGCAGGACCCAGCCCTGGGCGGCAGACACTGGGGAAACTCTGTGCATGCCCACCGGCCTGTTTCCACCTGGGGACCCTGGTTTCACAGGTTGCTCAAAGTCAACGCGCTGCCCTCAGAGGAAACACGCCACGCGGGCAGAGGCAGAAACACCTGGCTCCTTAATCTGCGCTCTGGACAAGCCCCTCCCACGTCCCACCGGATCACCTTTGCTGGACATCTGCTCCCAGGCCACAGGGAGGAGCTCCTTTTACTGCCATCCCTCTCTTCCGTCCCCTTTTGTCAGGCCTGGCTCTACCTTTGCTTCTCTTCTTACTGACAGTTACCCAAACCCAATACAGCAAGAGTGGATTCTGTCTCGACCTCCTGCGACTTCACCGTATCACTTATGACCATGACAGATAATTCTGCATGGATGCCATGTCATACGGCTTCTCAGAATTAAGCACACAAACCTTTAAGAAATTAATTCAAATAATTAATGGGGAAAATCATGGAACCATCAATTCTGAGAAAAACTCTGCACGCCACAAACACTGAGGACGCCTGGGCATGTGTGTGTGCGTGTGTGTGCGTGTGCATGCGTGTGTGTGTGTGTGTGTGTGTGTGCACGCGTGTGCACCAGCTACACGGCGCGCAGGGCTGTGTCGGCAGTCCCGGGAGGGCACCCAGCCCCTCGCCCGCACGGCAGTTTCAGGAGTGAGCACCAGGGCTGGGGAGGAGACGGGTGCGGGGGCCGGCGCCAGGGCTCTGTCCAGGAGCGGGAGGTCACAGTGGGGAGAGGAGGATCCAGGTGGTCAGAGTCGGTGACGTCGGCGCGAGCACCTGTGTAGCGGGATATGGATGCACATGGATGCCATGGAGAGATCTGTGGGCACTCGGGATATGCGGGTTGTCACACACGCATCCCCTCGCCCTGTCAGCTGAGACGCCTGGAATCAAGGCACCCGCTGCCACCAGCACCCCGAGGGGTTCCCTGACCCTCGAACGAGCAGGAAGGCGCAGGTGGACCCGGAGCATCGCGTGGTGCAAAGAGCAGGGCATGCTTGAACACACGGAGCAAAACGAAACACAAACCCACCATGACAGCAGCGCGTCGCAGGGACGCAGGAGCGGACGGAAGCTCTAAGGCAGAACTGAATTACAGCCGAGCGTGAGCACCCGAGTCGTGCGGACAAGTGACTGAGGGAACAAACGGAGGGAGACACAAATGTCCCGTGCGGAAGAATTCGGAGTGAGCCGTGGGGGTGCTCCGTCCTCCGCGGGTGGAGCGCAGACGCCGCCCCTGGACGGGTCTCGGGGCCTCCGGGGTCTGCCCTCCTCGGTGCCGCCTGGGGAGACGCAGCCGCCCAGGGCTCGGGCGGCACAGCCGGGTGATGGCGCGGTGACAGCCGGCGTGGGGAGCGGGGATGGCGCGTCTTCCCCCGCCAGACCTGGCCCCAGCTCTAACCGTGAGACGGTCACCAGACAGATCTCAAGGGGGACATTTGACAAAACTGCTGACCCTCAAAAAGTTCAGGTCACAGACTGGGGAGAGCGTGAAACCCCCAGCCAGGAGCCCAAGGAGGCCTGGCGACTCCGTGAGGTCCCGCGTCGGGGCGGGATGGGGCAGAAAGATGGCTTTGGGTAAAAACTAAGTGTGAATAAAACACGGTCTTTTGTTAATAATAATGTGTCAATACAGACTCACGGGCGGGGACCGAGGTGCCGTCCTGCTGTAAAATGCCCTTCCCAGGCATTCGGAAACTGTGCTGCCCCTGGACGTCTCTGTGGAACGACGGCTGTCAACAACGAAGCCACCAACACGCTGGCCGAGGAGACACGAGCCTCCCACACACCAGGGAAGAGCTCCGCACAGTGGGATTTTGAGGCGAGGACGTCTTGACTGTGACAGAGGGTTTGGGGCACAGGGAGGCCCGGGGCACCTGCTCTCACTGTGGGATCCACGGGCCGGGGACCCACGGCCCGGCCGGGGCAGCGGTGGGCACAGCCGGAGCCCCAGGTCCCAGCTCCACCGACAGCACGAAGCTCAGAGTAGAAGAGAACCATTCGGACACGTTCGTGTCCTGCTTTATGACCATATGCCTTAAATTCAAACTCAACGTGGTATAAAATGCAGAGATGTGAATTCTTCAAACAAAAGTTTAAACACCCAAAGTGAATTTTTCAATGCCTCAAAGACGGCGTGGTCATAAGAATTTTAGAGCCTGGAAAATCCCAGAAGCCGTGTCTCCAGGGCTGTGTGCGGTAGCCGGGAGGCCGCGTGGAGTCGGCCGGCCAAGCCCGACTTCCGGGGAAAGGACCAGCGAAGCCGTTGGCCTAAGGTCACAACCAGAGGACGTGGAGCTGTGAGCCCGGGTCCCCCCCACTCTCCTTCACGTCCGCCCCGAGGACCCTGCCCCCCCTCCTTCACACATCACTCGCGACTCTAAATGGGGCCACGGGAACACCAGCGGTACAGAAAACCGAGAGACTGTCACCTGTTTCTGCAGAGCTCCACCTCCTCCGTGAATGTGCTGGTGGAAACAAGAAATCTATGGAATTGGTTTCAAAACAAAAACGCACCTTCCTTTCTACGTAGAGACCACCCGGTGCCTGCCGTGGAGACAGACGCAGCGACCTGAGAGAGCTCAAAGTCAAGATGTGGAAGCTCGCGTTTCCGGGGGTTTCTGCTAGTCCCTCTGACACCCGCAGGTGCAAGCACAGCAAGTGTCCCCACCTGCCACCCTCGGAGAAGCCCCGGCCCATAGAGCACTCCACGGCGGGCTTCTCAGTGCCATTCCCCAGCCAAATTTGGAAAAAAAGAAACTGGAATCTGATTGCTAAATATATAGACACTTGGGAAGAAAATGAACTGGGTTCTTAGTTTTATAGCCCAAATAATTTTTAGCTGAAGAAAATAATAGAAATGAACAACAGACATAAAACTTTAGCCTGTGTAAATTAAATGGTTCCGCTGCATTAACTTCATAAAACCATAATCTTCTCCTCCATAAACCATTACATGCACCGCAACATACCTGATTTATGGGGTGTGGAATCGATGGGAAAAATTAATGCTTGAAAAACATATTAGAGACATTATTGAACAGATTTTAATTGAGATTTGATTTCAATGCCCCTTATCCCCATGATTAATGGGTCCTACCCCTGGACTCCAGCAGGCTGAAAAGAGTCTTTAATATGACAATTAAGTATCTGTCTCTGGGTTTTATGTCGCGGTCCCCGCCACAGCCCCCATCAGTACAGTGCAGCTTTGTGCAGATTAAATTGAGACTCAATTTTCTCTATTTTCCAGCACTTACTTATGTTTTATGACAAGCACTAAATCAATTTTATGCTATTATTGATTTTTTCTTAAATGGACACAAACCATTTCGCCTTTTGCCCTTCTCCCTACCTTCCCTCCTGTCCTCTCCTCCCTGGGCGGCTGATATACGGCCGGCGGAGGAAATTCCTAACGCTTCCTGAGATTTCCACAGGTCGTGCCAATTCGGGCCATTTTTACAACGTCAGAATTGACAAACTTAACCTGGAATTCTATCAAAACTTATATATTGTTGTAATGTCACAAGGATGGTGAGTTGTTGGGATTTTTTTTTTTCTTTTCCTTCCAAAACAAGAAAGCCTCAAGGTTAATTCATTTCCCTGCAAGTTCTGGCCGAGGTTTCTTCTATAATATTGCCAAATTTTTTGAGCAGAAGCTTAAGCTATAATTTTTCTAACATCCTTGAAGTCTAATTAATGTAGCGATAGAGGGAGGATCTATTTCACGGCTTGCAGGGAAAGGGCATTATCTGCAAGGTGCAATAACTTCTCCTCGGTGCCTGGCGACAGCTAGTTGCATGCAAAGCAATTAAGAAGCTCCCGGATCTTTGGGGCTTTATCCTCTATGACCTATGGCAAAAATTAACTGCTGCCTTGGGCAGAAGAAGGAAGAATAGGTACGTAATTTGTAATCAGGTAGAATTTTTTCTGAGTGAAGAATTATACATGAAGAAAAACAGCCTGCAACACAGCCTGCTGGACGGGTCCCTCATTGATTTGATGATGCAACTGCTTGTCTTTGAAAATATAATCATAGTTAAGTGTAAATACCTATTTCCTTTAGATGTAATTATAAAACTTATACAAGTACAATGATTACATTCAGTTCTATGATTAACACATTTTATGTATTTTATTCAAACTGTTAACAGCTAAGCTTCATATAAGCATGAAGATAACATGCTTTCTCTTTTATAGCCATAAAAATATAACCTATGATGAATATCATTATCTTTGATAAACAGTAGTACAGTACTACTTGCAACAAAATTTTGAAAACAATAACATTTGCAAATCCAAATAGTGTAGAAATCAAGTGCTTACTTTTGGTATCTTTCCATAATGCAATATTAGTTTACCTGTAAACTTTGGAGGAAAAAGAACAAAAGAATGCATGGTAACTAGGAAGTCAATTTTTTTGAATTAATATGACTCTTCTTTTTTTCTGTTTCAAAGGAATCTCAAGAATATTACCGTAAAACAATGCAAAATGCTTTCTAATTTTAGGTGAGCAGGCCTTGGCAAGGTTCATTAGGTTAGGTTAAAAGAAAATACATTTTAAAATGTTTTCCATGGAAGGAGACCTTGGAATGGTTTACGTTAAGTGTTTAGACACCCACCAGTTACTCTCACATTGCAAAATGCTGACACGCTGGGCTCCGTGGCTTGTCCTGTGCTGACACCTTCCACGCACACCGTGGCGGCCTCGCGCTGGGTGGGGCGGGAGCGCATTTCCAGGACGGGGCTGTGGTCCTGCGCCGCCCCCCAGCGGTGCTTCCACCCGGGAGAGGATGCACAGTGTCAACCTCCGGGGTTCCGGGCTCCTCCCACTGGCCTTTGGGGTCGGCTCCCCACGCGTTCGCAGCCGGCGGGGAAAGTGGGGGGAATGTCCTGAGTCAGCATTTTGCCCTGCGAGTGGGGAAAGCTCCCTGGTACTCGGGGTCCCTCGGAGAGGCCACACCTCTGGGGGCAACACTGAGGATGTGTGTGAGAAATGTGGCCAAGCATTGTATGTGTGAAGAACATACACAAATTAATAAGATAAGCACAAGCAGGGGGAAAACGGGCCACACATCAGAAAACATAATTCACAGAAAGAATGTTATAAAAACGACAGTGAGTAGGAAACAATATTTTAAAGACTTGAGATCTGTTCCAATTTTTCTGAAAACTACTTGATTGACTCAATTTCTTCTAGGATTTTTCTCTTCTGACATTTGAATTTGCCTTTCTGTGCAGCAAGAGTTCTGGGCCTGGTCCCAACTGTCACCTTGGGGGCCTTGTCCTGTGCACTGCAGGACGTTTCACAGCATCTCTGACCTCCCCCCCTGGATGCTGGCGTCCCCAGCAACATCTCCAGCAACAGCCAATGTCCTCTGGGGACCAGGGGTCAAAATCTTGGGCGGGAACCTCTGTTCCACAGCCTGCTTTCGGATTCAGTTCATTCGGGGGCCCTGCTCTGGGGACAGTCCACCCCCTCCCCTGGGGCGATAAGAACTAGACAAAGGAAAATGTCAATGGGTTTAAAAGCGAAGTCTACAATTATTTAATGTGCTTCCAAACTTCCATTCTATGCTTGCATTAATGATACAGCTTGAGTTTAATAAATTTCAAATAAGCCAGGATTGAGGGATGCACTATTTGTTTGACACAAACCTTCATCTCTGCATTAGACCTATCACAGGATGTCTAAGGGGAAAATTTACTCTTAGTGATTATGAAATTGTTCTGATGGAAGCAGGCCACATGTACCATAGCTCGATTTGAAGAAAAGTCTCATCAAACTACCCAACTTTTAACCTCGAGCACTGCCGGAGCACCAGGAGTCTCGCACTTCAGCTCACATTTTAACACGGGCAGTGGCCACGGGTCAGAGACAGGACCACACGTGGAGGCAAATGAGTGCACGTCCGCGGCAACCAGGTTGCTCACAGTCAGCGCTGGGTCCTAAAAACCCACGGACTCAGCGCCCAGCAGCTGTGCGTGCTAACTCCCAGCACCCACTCTGCCCTCCTAACTTTAGAAGGTTGATTAACTGCCCCGGGGCTCCAATTCCTGGCTATCAAACTAAAGTTCCCTCATTCGTTTTATCTTTCCAACGCTCCAGTTCTCCAATTCGAGGGACACGCTCAGTACTGGTACTACTACTAGTTACTCTCATCCCAAAGGTTTTAAAAAATACTTATTTTAACAGAACTATCATCAGAATAACTCGAGGAAAGGGAGCTACTTAACAAGTATAAAATCTAATACCAGACCAAGTGTTCATTGCATGAACCAAATCACACAGGTCATGTTAAGTGGTCACGGGGTATTAAATGTAAAGACTCACGCCTCCATTCGCGAACGTTCGTGGTGCCTACGTTGCCATAATGAAAACATAGACAAAAATACTCTCTTCGTGCTGCTCACACGCTGGTGAGACACGTGGTGAAATTGGGAGAGAAAACACTTTCACTACCAGGAGGCGATGACCGCACAGGGAAACCTGAGCCGTGAAGGGCAGCGGGGTCACGCGTTTTGTTGTCACGGGAGGTTTTCATTAACGGATTCAAATACTAAGAAAATTGAATTTAAAAAACACATCCTATTAAAGAAAATATACACTCATAACAAATAAATTTAAAATAAACACTCACTTATATATAATGGCACATAACTAAATCAGCCTGAAGAATTAAGTTGGAAATAAAACAGAGCTGTGTGACGCATGCATTCTTCCATTAATAAGCTCCTTTTTAAAAAATCTTCAGCCTCATGGAAACCAAGGTTGTCTCCATTTTAACCAAAGTTTCTGTCTCCATTTTCTCCATGGCTCCCATTAATGAGCTAATTAAGGCAAGATCGTGTGCTAGTCTCGAAGGAATTAGGTCATGGCTGCTCTGGAGTTGGGGCAAAACACTGATTTGTGTCAAACTGGGAGAAAAGCATGTAGGACTTTGAAGAGGTTCACGCTGTGGCCCCCTTTCTCCATGAGGACCCTGGAGGCAGCCTGGGGGTCCGCGGGGTAGCAGTGCTCTGCCCGTCCCTGGCTTGTGCCAGGGGACCAGGGCCCGGGACATCCCTCCGCGCTGGGGTCCCCTCCCCTCCCACCTCTTCCCTCCCTGCACACCCTCTCTGGCCGGAACCCAAACCCACCCAGATGCCCCTGGGGTCGGAAAGGACGCCCGCGGCCTGGCCCGGCCACCGTCCCAGGAGAGGGCGCGGGGTGCTTCGTCCCCAAACACAGAGGCCACTTCCCAGTCCTGGGCTGTGAGCCCCGAGAATGACGCTGGGGCTTCCACCGCTGCCCGGGCCAGACGTGACCCTGGCAGATATACCGGGCCCTGCAGGTATCACCTGGCACGAGGTCACCAGTGGACAGGGACGTACCCTTGGGAGGCGGTGCAGGGCGAGTGTCTTGGGTCCCTCTCTCTGGACACATGGCACTGCTCTTCCGCGCGGGTCCCTGTCCCCACGGAGGGGTCGCAGACGGGCTGCAGGCCGGGCCGCGCAGCAACAGGGCGCAGCAGCAGCGAACACCTTCCCGCAGCGCGGCCGAGAGCGTGCAGCTGGCGCGGAGCTGTCTGCCGCGGGAAACACGCGGGGAAATTACCTATCGCTCCCCGCAGAGGCATCCTGCAACCCCCGGCCCAGCCCTCCGCGCCGCGATAATATGCTCCCATCAGTTTTAATAGCCCCGCGCTGGATTCAGGAGGTGTTATGGATTGTACAGCAAGCATATTGTCATTAAATTAAATTTTCAGAACATTCCCCAGCTCATCACAAATGCCACCGAGAGTCATCATAATCCGTTCTCAACACATGTGTAATTGCCTTCAGCTGGCGTCTTTTACAGTTGACATTGTTCGGCGTGATAAGGTGATTGGTGATTTGAATACACTGCTTGTTTCATAGCTGCCGTAATTGAAATATGGTATGTGTGAATGGAAGATTACATTAAGACCTCGGATAATCACCTGACATGAGAGTAATTGAGTCTACAATCTGCCACTGGGTCTCTCAGGGAGGCAGGAATGAAAAGAAGCCATTAGCACACTGCACCACTGCGGGCTGCGCCGTGCCAGCCTGGCATGCCAGAGCGCCGGGCGCCGCGCCACGCTGTCGAGGGCGCCGTAAATGACAGGGAGGGAGGCCGGCGAGGCGGTGGAAGAGGAGGGTTGAGCTCTTCCCCGTGGGGAGGGCAGGCAGGTTCTAGAACAAATACTCCCGCGCCGTTCACGGAAGCCTTTTCCATGTCCTCTTGGTCTCTAGTGAGAGTGTCAGGGAGCGAGGTTCACGCTGCCTGCGCCCCTTCTTTGTCTCTGTCACTCTCTCCCTCCAATCGCTTCCCTCCCTCTCTCCCCCTCCTCCCTCCCTCTCTGTCCCTCCCTCCCTCTCTCCTTCTCTCTCCCCCTCCTCCCTCCCTCTCTGTCCCTCCCTCCCTCTCTCCTTCTCTCTCCTCCTCCTCCCTCTGTCCCTCCTTCCTTCTCTCCCAGGGACCCTGCCTCACTCCGTGCCCGCCCTCCTGCTCATGCTCACTTGGAACAGCACTCAACCCGGGAGACCAGCTGGAAGGATTCGGAACAAACACGCCTGCCCTGGAGTCAGTGGGAACTTCGCACAGACGTAGGTTCCTGGAGAGCGGAAGCTGAATGCCACAGCTTTCCAGGCCTGGAGGGCAGAACGTCGTTTGCGGTGGACTGTGACCACCGCTCAGCATCACTGCCTTCTGGTGGAGGCACTCCTGCCAACCGGCTTTCTCCAGGTCTGTGCCGAGCAGCAGGAATGTAGCAGAACTGAGACAGATACAACCACCGCCCTCTAAGGGCGTCTCCTGCCTCCTCGGCACAGAGACCTGGCCAACATGGACTATATCGACCAACAGCTGAAAAGATTACTGTTATTTCCAAACTGCCCTCAGGATTAAGAGGCAGGTACTGTTTTTATTGGCTCAGAGTGGTGCCACCTGAGTTATTCCAAAGGCAAAAGAGAGCACCTGACCCATTCCCCCCTTCACGTTTACACACGACTTTGCCTCTACCTGCAGGTTAAAAGCTAACGGATGCCAACCAAAGCACCGGTGGGCCTGGTTCCTAAGGACATGTCCCATGGTCGCCTTGGAAACCAGGAGGGAACTTTGTCAGTTGACTACACTGTGGTTTTATCATCCTGGCATTCGCATGTTCTGGTAGCCCAAGAACAACACCTGACTCAGAGCCGGATTCTTGTCCCTGTCTGACCCCGAGTAGGTCCCACAACCCCTCTGAGGTCGTTTTTCCAACTCCGAACTGGAGGGAATCGTGCCTTTCTTGTCTTCTTCCCGCATGTGTGTTGAAGAGTTTGAAATATAGACAGGAATGTGAAATCCCTGTGACACTATTAAGAGCAGTGTGAACACAAGACTCTATAAGTTGCAGTGACTGTCATGACTACTCTTCATGTTGTGCGTTTACAAACTTACCTTAGACCAGCCGGTTGAAATTCACCAATTGGCACAAACCCGTATCTATTATAATAAAATAAACCACTCGCATTGATGAATAGATGAAAGCTGAACCGGGAGGCCCCCTTGGCCCACACTGGGTTTTCCCACTCGGATCAGCGAGGGAGCCTGAGGTGTCCCCACCTTGGAGAGAAGCCCCCAGGGCCCCAGTCCTGAGGGGGCCATCCCAGGGGAACGTGAAAAGCTATTCCTCCTCCTGCATGGGAAGTCCACAGGGCTTTCCAGTAGCCTTTGTCAAGTGGAGGATAATCATATCCCCACCTGTCCAAGTGGACTGAGCAGCTCATTAACTCAGACCTCACACCAAAGACAAGGCACCTCAAAACGCCCCAGAACGTGGACATCCTTTCACCAGAGCCGGGAACCCCAAGAACAGACCCCTCATCGCCTTGGCGTTTATTGTGCACAGCATGGAGCACGGCCCAGAACTAATTCCCTGTCCAGGAGGAAACGTAAAAATAACAGCTTGGGTTACTCTTCTTCTTTATGGAAGTCTGTCCTCTATATATTACGCTCTCAAGTGACGCTCAGAACTTGAAAGGGCCCAGTGCTTTTTTCTGAAGAGCTGACAGTCGCAACTTTAGTTTGACCATAAACAGCAAAGTTTTACAACATACAAAAAATACAGTAGTCCTGTATGACACTGTCAATATCATTTATAGCCCCATTTTACACAAAGGCACAAGTGTCATAAAAGAGAAATAACTTCTATCACCTGCCCTAAAATGACTTATGTCATAAATAAGTCACATTTCTGGAGGAGAACCAATAAAGTCCTAGCAAATACAATTTTTCCCACTGAATAATCACCCTGACCTTTTCCTGTAACATTAACCCCCTAAAAAAAGTAATAACACTGGTCTTGAGGAAACAGGAAAATGAGTCCCTCCCCGATAAGGCAAATCTCAGGCTCTTTTTTCAAAAGGAATTGGGAAAAGTTGGTGTCGACACGGGTCGGTGGTCATGTTGTTAGAGACTTAAGTGACGAAAGCTTATTAGAAGGAACGGTGATTTTTTAATTCTTTTTGTAATTAAGTGTTTACCGAGACACTGACTCAGCCACAGTTTTATTCACTCTCCACCAGCGGATGCATGGCCCTCGCACCCCACCCACGCGGGCGCCCGTGCTCTGCTGTCCTCATCCACAAACATGGGCACACGCTCACGCACACGCTGACCTCCCTTTACGTGCGCAGCTGTTGGGTGACAGGAAGTCACTGCGGCTGTGTCCTCCGCAGGGGCCGTGGGTCTGGGCTACCTGTGGGGTGAGAGGGCAGGCCAGGCAGGGCTGGACCGCACTCCTCCTCTGCAACCTGGGAGGGACGCGTCGGCAAAATGCAATTCCAGGCTCACCCAAGTGCTCGACGACTCTTCCTCCCTCGGGTGTCTCTGACTCTCTGATGGAGACTGTGTCTTCCACGTGGATTCAGGCATAAAAATGCGTAAGAAGTCATGCCTGTGACTTAACCCACAGATCTCCTCAATCAATGTTCTTAACCATTGCCAGCCGGGTGACGTGCTATCTCTGTAATTATTAATGTTATGTGAGAATCCAGTGCAGACACACATATGAGTTTATTATGGTCATATGTTATATACACATAATGGACATATTTGAAATATTTGGAAACTCTTAGAAAAATTGACAAGAACTTCCATAATACTGATATATATATTTCTTTACAAGAGAAAAATAAAACCCTTCGTTTCTTACTTTAAGACATGTGAATTCATAGCTGAAGAACAAAATATTCATCTTCCTGTTGTCCTGGTCTGGACAAGTTTGGGGAGAGAGAAGTTTAAACAGAATAATCGTTTCAAGGGAATTATATCTTGTATTTTATTTGTTTCATTTTATGCTTGATTTTATAATTATTTTGTTACCTTTATTTCTTATGAAAAGCAAAGTGTTTTGTTAAATATAAAATTTGGAGGCACAAATTCAGTCTCCTGTCTTCCTCAGACTTGAGCACTTCGTCTGACAATAACAAAAGCAATAACAAGAATAAGCTGAGGTCTACAGAGGTAAGTCTGAGAAGGTGGGGAAAGTATTTTGCTTTGTGGTCACCGGCTTCATTTACAATCTCAAATCACTCTTTAATTGAAATTTCTAAATCCTGACAGAAGAGCAATTTGGAATTTTTACTGCAAAGTTCCTGCCTTAGAAGAAAATGTTTCAAGATGGAACAGCTTCCATAATAGGTATCGTTCAATTTAGGAGCAACGCCAAGCCAATTTAAATCGTGTTTGGAAGATAATTTTTTTTGAACATTTCTTGTAAAATTATGAGATATTCCCCAATATAATTGAAAAACATATTACATGTCAAATCTAAAAAATCACAGTTTTAATTTTTTTCTCCACACTTTGTGTTTGAAAACATGGACACCGCCCTGCACCCTGAGCGCATCCGACTCATGACACACACTGCCTCCGTCGGGGAGCTGCCCGGTCGTGCCATCGCTTCGCCTGTCCGTCCACGGTGGGCACAGGACTTGGTTATCACACAGACACACGAACTGAGATAAAAATCGAAGGAATGTTTCCTCTTATTTAAAAACATATCATTTGTTGGCATTGAGAACACCAACTGACTTCAGTATGAAAAAATGAACGACAAACTCACCAAGCCTGTATTTGGCAAATTATTCTGATAAGTGGGCAATTTAAATCTTACACATCAATACAAATATCAACACGCAGCACTATGTTGAAAATAACGGCTTCTGAGACGGCTAGTTTCGTCTGTGAAATGCAGAATAAGCTTTGCTTTGGGTCTGCCCTGCCCTTGCCTGTGTGCAGCAGAGCATGTGTCACTCCACCGTTTCCTGCTCCCGCTGGAGCTGGGCCAGGCGCTGGACACACGCGGGCGGCGGCAGCTCACAAATGGGAGAAGCACCCGGCTCTCCCCTCCCACTGCTTCCCCGTGTCCCCGGGGTACCCTGCAGGAGGCCAGCTGGCCACAGAAAAGGTGACTTTCAGTCCTAGCCTCACAGAGTGGAAGACGAAGAGTACGCAGAGTAAATGACAGTGACCTCCAGGTAGATTTGTCACACAGGTGCCGCAGAACACCGGGGACAAAGGGAAGGTTTCAAAGCGGCATGAGAGAAAAGGTGATTCCCTGCGAGAGAGTGACGTCTACCGGAGAGCCGGCTTGCGAAAGCAACCGCAAAGGCGGAAGACAGGTAGACGTATTTCCGAAGTGCTGAGAAAAACACACCCTGCACCCGGGACAGGCTGCCCAGCTAAGTTACCACTTGTGAGTGGGGGCGAGCAGTGAGGTTTCCAGAAAGCAGCACAGCAGCGTCAGTAGCCAGCACTCACCACGCACTCTGCACAGACACTGCCCCGCGTCCCCAACACTAACCCGTCAGTCCTCACAGGGACCCTGTTACGAAGGCGCCACTCCCGTCCCGCCTGCTTTGTGGATGGCAAAATGTAAGTACAAAAGCCTTAAATAATGTTCCAAAGCGTATGTATCTAAGAGGACTAAGATATTAATAGTTTACGACCAATACACTCTCAGTGAAGAAAACCAGCTCAGAGAAAAACTTAATGAAATAATGATTTAAAAAATTCATAAATACGTGGGTTTATCTAGGTGAGCTCTAACTATATAAACCAGTAACACTAACAACGATGATGGCTAATTTGAGGTATGAAAACAGGTAGGACTGAAACGTAGATGATAGTAAGACTTAGTACCAGGAGGGTGGTCATGGCTGAACGACTCCGGGGGTTGTGCTGAGGAGGGTAGGTACAACTGGTGCTTATATTTAGAATCGGTTGGGTCAAGAATATTTCTTAAATATCTTAGGTAAACCATTCAACAAATACAAATATAATGTATAACTACATTATACATGGACTAGTGGGTAATAAACTCTAATTTTATAAAAAGCTTATGAGCTATATTGATATCAGGCAACAGATATTAATATTAAAGATGGTTACTATTGATTGATAAGTGGAACACTTCACTAAGAAGATATAATAATTTCAAAGTTTCTTTTACCTAGTAAGAGCTTCTAATATATAAAGAAAATAACAGATACAAAGAAACATTGAAACACCTCTAATCACAGTGGTATAATTTATCACTCTGTTGTTGATAACTATTAGGTGTAATAGACCAAAAAAATGGTGTATCTAGAGAAGTCTTAAACAATACATTTATCAGACTTGATTTAATGGGCATGCCTAGAGCATTCTCAACAATTGAGAAAAATACACATTCTTTTCAGGCATACATAGAATATTTATAAAATGGACCATGTGCAGGGCCAGAAAATAAATCTCAATAACTACCGAAGATAAAATACAAACCACAAGCTATCATGCAATGTAATAAATCAAAGATTACAAAAAATATCATTTATTTGGAATTTTTAAAATTCACTTCTAAATAACCTCTAAGTCAGCAAAAAGATCATGATAGAAATTAGAAAACATTCAGAATGGAACAATCCTGAACATACCGTCAGAACTTCTGGTATAAACCGACAGTGGTCTGAAGGGAAACACACAGCCACAAAAGTTCATATCAGCGTCTGTAGCCGAGTGTCTGACTCAAGTCAGGAGAACAACGTCACAAGTAAAAGCAAAGGCAAAGGAAGCTCAAGGGAAGCAACAAGGTAGCTCAGAGTAAGAGTTGATGAAATGCAAAACAAATGATGAGAATCATGAATGATAAATTTGATTCTGTGGATATTTAAACGAACAGGCCTCTTGCAGAATTGATCTCGGAAGAGAAGCACAAAAAACACCATTATATATGAAAAGGAACATACACATACCCCCTTATGATGAATTGAATCTCTGCTGTCATATCTGATCCATCATAAGGGAATAACATAAATGCCTTTATGTCAATAAATCTTAAGTATAAATGAACACACTGTATCCAAGAAATCTGTAACTTACTACAGAGTTGAGACCAACTAGAAAATATGACTAGGTTTAAAATCATTATAAAAATAAAATTTTCTATTAAAAATTTACCTCCAAATTAACAACAAAACCCCCAAACAAAAGAAACACACACACACACACACACACACACATCAAAAGCAAACAACCGGCAGCTCAGAAAGTTTTACAGAAAAGTGCTACCAAAAATTCAAGACACAGATTATACAAATGTGCACAATCTCTTTCAGAGAATGGGAAAAATGGGAATCTGCTCAACTTCCTTTGTACAGTTCCTACAACCTTCATGCCCAACTCAGACAAAGGCAGGATGAGAAGGGAAGACCACAGGCCAGTCTCAGGTAATAAACACAGATGCAAACATCCTAATTAAGATACAAGTCCAGCCAATTTTTATTAAAGAGTTACATCATGACCAAGTTAGGTCTATTCCAGAGACACAAGAACAGCTTAATATTAAAGCGTCTATTAATATAATTCGCTACTTCAAGAAACTAAAGAAAAAAAATCTGAACCTACCTACTGAGGTGTACAAAAACATTTGATAAAATTTAACCTTTGACTAAATTAATTAATCATTAAAAAATAACAAAACTTAGCAAACTAGAGGAAAGAGCCTTAGTCCAATGCACATTAAAACTCTATAGCAAAGGAGGCTTTTCACTGTGAAATGTTTCCAGCATTCTCTTTAAGTTCAGGTACAGATGCAATTGCTCTTATAGTCACTTCAGTTCAGTGTGTGCTTGAGACGGAACGCTGTTGACTAGGTTAGGTAAAGCAAAGCAAAGGTTTATGAATTGGAAAGAATGAAACGATGTGTTATTTTGAGGTGACATGACACTTTAGGGTCAAGAGACTCTACAAATAATGTATTCAAAACAATAAGGCAGCTCGGAACTGCAGGGTTATGCGCCAGCCACAAACAATTGACAGCAACGTAAAAATCCAATTTACAGTAGCATTTTATGTTATGAAGCAACCAAGAATAAAGCCAAGAAAAGCCCTTCTTAAGTGTTATTTGAATGTTATTTGAAAGACTATGATAGCTAAATAAATGGCGAGATATATGATGTTTATTTATAGCCCCACACAATGCATGCCTACGTGCGGGAGCCCCTGCAAAGCCCTCGACAGTATTCACTGTGGACACAGCACATCCTGTGTTCCACGTGACTGAGACGCAGCCACTACCCACACACCCCACAGAAAATTTCTCACACGTGCAAAAGTCACCCCTGCAACATTATTCATAACAGCATTGTTTGCAATTAACTTTTTTAAAAAACATACATTTCTATCAAGAGTAGAATCAATCAATTTTGGTAGATTTATATGCTGATAGAATTAAAAAGTCGGCCAGGCACGGTGGCTCACGCCTGTAATCCTAGCACCCTGGGAGGCCGAGGCAGGTGGATTGCTCGAGGTCAGGAGTTCGAGACCAGCCTCAGCAAGAGCGAGACCCCGTCTCTACTAAAAAATAGAAAGAAATTATCTGGCCAACTAAAAATACATATAGAAAAAAAAAAAATTAGCCGGGCATGCTGGCGCATGCCTGTAGTCCCAACTACTCGGGAGGCTGAGGCAGTAGGATCGCTTAAGCCCAGGAGTTTGAGGTTGCTGTGAGCTAGGCTGACGCCACGGCACTCACTCTAGTCTGGGCAACAGAGCGAGACTCTGTCTCAAAAAAAAATAAATAAATAAATAAAAAGTAATGTTCTAGGGCAGCTTGTATCAACCTGGACAAATGTCAAAAATAATATAGCGTGCAAAGCAAGTTTGCAGATAATGAGTGAATGAAGCATATTTATAAAAAATTTACAAACACACGAAAACTTATATCATTATTGGATACACAGATAAGTAGCACAAAATTTAAATTACGGTTGTGATTAAGAATAACCCAAGTCCCAGAGAGGTTACCCCAGGATGAAGGGATTAAAACTGGGGACGGAACACACGGGGCTACACATTTATCTGCTTTATTATTTTAAATTTTAAAAGAGAGATGGGAAGGGAAATGTCTCGTGAAAATACAGCATAACATTAAGATTTAACAGAGCTGGGGTTTGTTACTTGTGTCACGTTGTCCCTCTACTTTCCTGCAAACCTGAAACGATGTTCACGGGAGGAAGGACCGTAGGAAAGAAGGAAGGGGGGGCACAGGTGAGACTGGCAGAAGTCGGGGCCCAGGCGGCACAGTCGCCCCCACCCCGGCACCATAGGAAGGGGGGAGTGTCCATATTTGCAGCCGATTCACTGGTGAAAACCTCTACATAACACTGATTTGCTTTGCACTGTGTAATAGTTTTTCTGAATCATTTTCTTACCCTACTGTACATCCACGAAGATCAGGGGCTTCCTTGAGGAGAGGACGTTCAAATGAAGCATCCGTTTATTCAGCAAATTTTCACTGTGCTTCCCACGCGCCAGGCGCTGGTCTAGCCAGAGGTCGGGACTGTGCTGGGAGGACCGCGGCTCCCGCCAGCCGGGGAGACAGGCAAGAGTGGAGTTAACTGGTCCCTTAGCGAGGGAGCTGCCGGTAGCGCTAGTGTCACGCTGTGCGGAGAGCTGAACGTGGCAGCGTCACTGAGAATGACAGGTGGGTGTCTGGGAAAGACGTCTCCAAGAAATTGACACTCGACCTTAACTCTGGTGGGATTCAGCCATAAGGGGATGGCGGGGAGACAGCCCAGGCCCAGGAGGAAGCGCCAGTCCCTTGGAGAACACAAGCCACCCGCCCGAGGAACAGCGAGGAGGCCGGCGTGGCCTAGGAGAGGTGAGCAGAGCAGAGCGTGGCGGGAGGTGAGTCCCAGGGTGGCGAGAGGTGACGCAGGGCCGCGGAGCACCGTGAGGAGTCTGGCCTGAGTTCTAGCTGCAGTGGGCAGCCCGGGAGGTTGTGACTGTGGAGGCAGAGTCACCAGGTGGAGAGGGAGGCAAGGAAAGGCTGGGGGTGGGGACGGCTCACGTCCCGGGTCCTGCCTGGCCAGAGCACGGGCGGAGAGTGGAAATGCAGGGAAAAGGCATTTGCAAGACAGGCAGGACCCAAAATCACGTTGCAATAACCCACATGCTTAATAAAAAATGCCATGTAAAAATGGGATAGACTTTAACTAGATGAATTAAGTGAGCAGTCTTTGAGAATCCTAGAAAATGTTAATTCTGGAGGGAACCGCCTCATTTCTCAGATGGAGAAACCAGGGTATAAACAGAGTATGTGATTCACAGGAAGAGAGAATTCTTCTGAAACACACACAGCCCCGTTCGTGCGGCGCTTGCTCTCCATGCACCGAACTGTCGCATTTAGTGACCGGCCGGGGCCTCTCAGCGAGGGTGACGGGGGCACCCTTTCTCCTGCCATCTGCGCAGATGCGGAATCGCAGGCCCCAGAGGTCCTGTTCAGTCTCCCAGGTAGCAGGTGACGACGTGGGGGCCCAAATCCAGGTAGATCGAAGGAGCTTCGCCATTTCTTCTCACACAATCATTATTTCCTTCTTTTTTAATGAAAATAAAAGCCCTGAAATGCATTTTAAGGAGCAAATACGATGAGTCAATGGGGCCAAAATAATGGATTTACTTGATCCATTCAGCAAATACCAACCTGAATTGAAAGTCAAACATTTTTGGCATTGTGCAACCTAACAAAGTCCACCAAAGTTTTCACTGGCTGTGATGGTGACACAGACACAGCCCGGCGCACACTGAGAAAAGTGTTCACACAGAATTTATCCTCCGCACCATCTGGACAACCTCAGTGAGATTTATTTCGGAATTATAGAAAGATATAAGGAACATAATAGATCTTTTCCAAACTCAAAAAATGAGCTCTGCTTCCGAAGTTACTCTCCCGCTAGATGCCTTCCTCCCCGTCTGGGCACATCCATTATTCCTGCGGGACCTTCAAGCAGCACCTACCAGACGGCCTGGCAACAGCCGCTGGGTGAAGGGCCTTCCTGCCCTTTAGCAAGGATGTTTCCTAGCGAAACCGCACCAGCCATGAGGCTAATGCTCAGCATGGGGCCACTCTGCTCAACGCCCCACCAGCCCTCAGAGGCAGGGCTCGCGGGAGGCAGCCGCTTCCCCCGACTCCAGAAATGGTGGGCACTGCCTATAGCGCTCTAAGAAAACTTGTGCATCACTATGGTTTTTATACCGAAGGTGAGGATCTGCCCACTTCCCATTTCACTGCCAGTTACATCTTTCTCAGTGACTTCTAATCTGGGGACAATCAAATAGTTTCAGAAATCTGCATCTCACCCCATGACAACTGTGGCAGCTGCGTGTAAGATGGGTAAATCAGAGGTACTATATATGCCAACAAAAATAGATGGATGAAAAACTGCTTATATTTTAAAATTATTTATTAGTAGTGATATAATGGTAATAATGCTTTATCAGCTAGAGAAATAAAAATCTCTCTAAATATCTGAAAGATGGGATACAATGCGGAATGTCTGTAAGAGCCCGAGAGAGCGGGAGGGAGGCACAAAGGATGCTGACACTTGGGGCCAGGAGAGCCACTCCCCTGCACCTGCTGCTGGAGACATTGCCACACTCAGCTCCTTGTCCCCAAGACAGGGGCAACTTCCAACCAGACTAATGAGAATGTAGCGCCTACCCCACCACCCTGACTGTGTCTGGTTCCCTACCACCCTCCTGCGGCCAAGGCAACCACCAGCTCCTGCCCACAAGGTGGCAGCAGAGTGTCCGCCTGTCTCCTGCCCTTCGATCCCCCGCCGGTTTTCCTGTCGGCAGATGCTAAGAAGGAGCTGGCAAGGGAGCCCAGGATGGAATTGCCGAGCCCACTCTGGCAGAGAGCAGAGTCGTCACGGGCAGGGTGGGCACCGTGTGCCAGACACCATTCTAAGCTCCCCACTCATCCCCTTCAAAGATGAGCACACCAAGTCACAGAGACCCACTGGCCCAGCCCCGCGCAGCCAGTTAGTAACTGAAGCAGAATCACACACTTTGAGCTCGAGTCCAGCACCGCCTGCCCGTCCTTCCGATGCTGTTCCCATTTCTTTCCATTAAGACGCAGCGACTCACCTGGCACCCAGATCTTTGTTTCCAGTTCCGCTGCCCAGTAAGAGGGACCAGGACCCCTTGGAGAAACGGCTGATCACAGGGCTAGAGCATGAGACGTGCAAGGCCAGCCTGGCGTATCTTACAGCGCCAGAAAGCAGGGAAGCACTACACACACACACACATGATGTGTCTGCCAAAGGGACACGGGAGCCACCTGAAGGAGCTGGAACAATTTGAGCAACAAAATAAACAAGTATTGTATTATAACCCAAAATACATAATAAGTGTCCATGAATCCATACTGACGGATGCAGGGGAGGGCAGACAATGCTCCCATGAAGAATTCCAAAACTGAATGTGTTCACCCTGTCCTCGAGGGAGTGGAGCTTAATTCTCCGCTTCTGGAATGACTTCCTTCGGAATAGTCCCGGGCGGAACCGCAGGGTGGGGTGGCGGCCAGTGACTTCACGGTGGAAACGCCAGCCAGCACCACCCCGGGGAGTCTCGCTGACCGCGTGCAGCCGGGTGTGATGTGATGACCGTGGTGTGCTCCTCTGTGGTCGTCCCTGCCAGAGCCCATGACCTCGTCTTCTCAGGAGAAAACCGTTGGACAAACTCTGATCGATGGATGTGCTGCAAAACACCTGACCAGCGCTTCTCAAAACGGGAAAGTCATCAAAAACCAGGCAAGTCGGAGACGCTGTCACAGCCAAAAAAAGCCTGAGGAGACAGGACGACGGGACGTGCTGGTGTCCTGGATGGGATCCTGGGACAAAAAGAAGACTTTAGGTAAAACCTGGGTAAAATGTGAACAGCGTGGGCGTCAGTCAATAATACTGTATCAATATCAGCTCACTGATGGCAGCCGCCGCGTCTCACTAATGTAAGATGTTAATACTTGAAAACCTCTCCGTACTGTCTTTGCAATGTTTCTGTGAATCTAAAAATATTGTAAAATTCAATATTTATTTTTAAAAACTTAATTATTGAAATTTACCCCAAAGCAACTGATGTTCCACAACGACTCACATTCTACTTGGAAATGGAGAAAGAGATGAATTTACCACTTACTACTTTTATCTAAAAAATACCCTGTTACACACCACAAAACACAGCACGCACACACACCTGCTGTCGCCTGGTGCACACAGCAGGGCCCCTCCTGCATGCAGCGGCCCCGCACGCCGCAGTGAGCGAGCCAGTTTCCTCCGCAAAACCCGCGGCTGGCCCCGCGGCAGGACTGGGAAGGCCCCCACCCCAGGGAGCCCCGGTCCCGGTGGCTCTGCCCCCCTCCCACACAGGGACAGGGCACATCTGCACCACAACCCACCCACAGGCCCACCGTCAGCTCCCGCAATTCCTCGCCTGCTGAGCGTGGGCGGGTGTGGGCAGGGCACAGGCAGTGTGTCCCGCCCTCGTGGGGTCGTGGGGAGAGCAGGGGTTTTAGGATGACAAACGGCCACCATCTATCAAAGTGGTCTCTTTAGAAATACCTCATAGACTCCATCCTGTCACTGCCCCCGGGCGCTGGCCTCATGGAACAGTGGCGGCAGCGTGGACAACAGCGTGGACAACAGCGTGTCCTTGCGTGTCCCACGCTTCACGTGGTGTGACTGCGAAATATGACGGCATCACTAAAGCTTCTGAAACATGGAAATGTGCATTTGAAAGAACAGTTTTTAAAAAGAGGAAAGAGGAAACTGGAACAATGTAGCCGTTCTTAGCATGAGCTTAGCACGGGCAAACATCCGCGTTTGTTCCTGTTTCTTTTTAAGTATGTTCTATTTTCATGATAACAAACAGCCTCTTTGACTGATTTTTATTCCTCCGTATAACACAGGCATCACTGACGTCTTCCCGACCCTTTCCGCATTCTGAGCTATGAAACACATGGATCCCGTGACAGTCCAGTCACCCAGTGTCACGCTGAGTAAATTATTCATTATTACAGCACCGATGAAACTTGGAGCTCGGGCAGCTGCCCCCAAACTTGAGAAGAGCCGCAGGTGTAGGGTGTCAGCCGGTGCCCTGTCGCTGCAGTTCCGACCAGCCCAGCAAACACCGCACGGCTGCCCCCGGAGTCGGGTGTCACCCTCGGCCCCGCGTGAGCTCCAGTCCTTACCATTAAATAAGATGCACTTACTCTTCCCGAGCGTTAGCTTCATCGAGTCCCTTAAATAAGAAAAGACTAAAGATCCCCAAATGCCCCAAAGTTATTCTCCGAAGACAATGCTGTTGATGACTTATCCTAGATCAATCACCATTGAAGGTCGCCTGTCCTATTTGGCAATATTTGCTCAGTAACTAATAAAGATCAGCCTGCAGTTATTTATATTAGGTTATCATCTCTCCAGGGTGAAGCTTAATCCATTTTGCAATGTTTTTCCCAACAAGACAACATGAGTTTCTCCGTCTGAAAATGAATTAAGTGCACGGTTTCTAAATATGGGATCTGACATTGTTCTTGTTACAAAAAGCAATTTATTCCCCAAAAGGCTTACACTTCAAAGGTTATATAAAAAGGTTCAAATATCAATGCTATCCATTTTTCAATTACTGGGCTTCCTAACACCACTAGCTTTTGGACAGATAAGCGGTGGTATCAGTTTTCTTATTCACCATCTTATAGGTTTCCAATTCCACTGCACAGAGAAAGCAAATTTATTGTAATACATTTAGCTGCTTTGGAAACAGGAGTATCCGGACTGTTTCCTCCAAGACTATAGAAGGTATCAAATAGCATCTTAAAGGGATATTTATGAAGTGCTAGATACTAATGATTGCAATTGCAGATAGAGCTTCGCATGTCTACCTATAAACAGGCTCATATAAAAAAAGGGGAAGGTGGCTGGAGGAAAACTATTTTCATCGTATGAAAATTAAGGAGCCATGAAAACAATCTAAACATCTCCTAAGAGAGTCTGTAGATATTTGCGTTTTCCTATGAGGGAAGGAAAGAATCTGTTCATCTTCTTTTGTGTCATCGGATAAAAGGAATTAATGTTGTTCATACTTTCTTTCTGACAATTAAAAAGAAGTATTTGGGTTATGTGTGAAGGATTATTTGGTAAAAAGAAACAATGTCCTGCTACTCAGGGAAAATAAGTGTATTTTTCATTGTCAACCCAGGTGCATCATACAAGATTTTTCATGATTGGGTAACAAAGACAAAATGTTCTAATTCATGTGTTTGCAGTGATCTTTCTCAGTAACAAAACAAAACTCCAAAAAAAAATTCCTATTAGGAGATAATACAGATAATATGGCCAGAGGAGGGATACAACCGGGAGGCAACGCAAGCTTGGGGCAGTCCTGTCCCCAGCTGGGCGTGCCAGGGTCCTTCTGTGGGGTCAAATGCCCAGTGCTGGGCACAGGCCACAGTGAAGCCCAGTCTTTGGCTCATGGGGAGAGGTTCCCCTGCCACCTGCTGGGTGGAGGAGAGAGTCACCTATGAATAAATTATTACACAGCTACCTGGATTCTTGCCTGGAGTTGATTCCATCAGATCTACGTGGAGCACAGAGCGGAGATGGCAGGTGTGCCGGGCGGTGGCCGTCCACTGGCTGGGCGAGTGGTCAGGTTTGAGCCCCGCTGCACAGTCTCCGTAACCTGCTGCTGGTTGAACTGGCGACAAAGTTTGGCAAGGACTTCCTGCTCCACGGCCTCCCTGCTTGACACATCTCTCCAGAAAGGAGAATTTATGCACAGGATGTACGTATGCTACTAATGACTCTTGTCAAGCACACAGCATCTTCGTCAGTGTCTGGGAGCAGCGTTTGGGGCATAATAAGCAAGAATTACAAATCACTGAGGAAGACCCACGCCTTTGGGCTCGCGGGTCCTTCCCAAGGAAAGCGGTGCTGGCTCCACCCCGCGCAGCTCTCGGGCTCCGTGTGCCCCTGCCAAGGCGGCCAGGGCCAGGCGCGCGGCCGCCCAGGAGCTGGCCTTTCTGCCCAGGCCCTGTGCTCGGGAGCAAAGCCAATAGCCACGCAGCGCGACCAAGAGCCCACGCGAGTCCGTCCATCCTTCCTGACTGTCAGCGTGGACGGCCTCTCAGCCTTGATGGGAAATCTCACTCATGGGCATTTTTCTCATGCGACGAGTCTCCAATAACAACGGGATCTGTATTGCTTACTGACTAGGAACTCCAAAGAGATTAATGACGAAAAAATACAATAAACTTCAACTACCATTTTGATAGAAAAAAGGCGTATTTGTGCGGCGTTCTCTGCCACTCTTGGTCATTAATAACGAGCAGCTCGTAAGCGTAGGGAACGTCACACCTGCGGAGCTGCGGTGGGCCACAATAATCAAGGCCACCGGTCCCTCCCGCAGACTGAAGTCAAGTGGCTTGCGAGGGAGCATCCGCATGCCATGCGAACGGTCCTCAGACCCGCCAGGACGTGTGCAAATTACCATCTGAAAACAACAAAAACAAGAAGTATAAATGGTTTGTGTGACAGCCTGTGCTTTTTATTTAAAGGTCGAAGTATATGAAATTGTTTATGTGTATCAGCAAGTTTTGCTTAAATCTTATAAATGCATTGGTCATTTTCCAGTGCACATTGGCGTGTTTTCAGTGGCCACAGCAAGCTGTTGTGGCCGCCACCTCCCGGGAGAGTGGGGTGGCGGAAACACCGCTCACTCGGGAAGTCTTGCGGCAAAGCCGGGCGACCTTGCACTGCTCACGATGAGCTCCCGAGTGGAAACCCCGACTCTCAACTGGTATTTGCAACTTTGTCTTAATTAATCTCTCATATCACCATCTCTCCATGAAAACAATCCTGGTGTGATTTTTTTTCCATAAAACATTTAAAAAGAATACATTCTTAATTGTCATTTCAGCTCCAGCGTAACACTGTATCATCTACAGTCATTATAATTTTAATCTAATGTTTTAGCACCATTTGCTTGCGTTCGCTTTGTCAGTCAACATCTATTTAGCAGATAGAGACAAAAAAGTCTTTGGCATTTCCTGTAACGGTTGCCATGGACGCCTTTATTCTACTAATACATGTAGGAAGACTAATATACTAGTCTCAATTAGTCTTTTCCTCCTTTCTCTGCTGGTAATTAGCACCAGTGGGGATGGGTCCGAGTTAACTATTAATAGTTTAGAGGTAAACCTGAATTTTAAAAACAACACATTATCAGACACAGTAAAAACCTGAATCTTCTACTTACTTGAAGAACTTACTAATGGATGGAAATTTCCAACTGTGTCAGACTACTGAACAATTGCATTTTCCCAGCTGATGTTCGTTGTGCTGTGTGCTGCTGTACACCTGTATTGCCGTCTGACAGCGCTGATTTCTTCTCACCATCGGGGGTGCGGGGGAGACGTCTCCTGAGGTCCCTGAGCCATCAGGCACCGTCTACGCTCACACAAGTTGTCTGAGCACTCGCAGCGCTTAACTGAAGTGCCGTTGCCTAAAAGAGGGAATTAGCAGGGAACAAAATCAGTGCATGCGGCAAGGAAGGGCTCCTCACTCGTTGCTGTGTTCGCCAAGCCCGCCTGGACACGCTGCCACAGTGCACAGTGCGCACTGCAGGGGGGGAGGCCGCGCCTGGCCGCGCTCTCGGGGGCTCCTGAGGCTCTCGCCCTCCAGCCCCGCCTCCCGCTTTGCATGCTGAGCGTTTGCCAGGAGTCTGACACTTTGCCATATTTAGTCCTCACAAAAGCTCAACCACACAGCAATCAACCCGCTTCCCCATGTGGAAACCTAAACTCAGAGTTCAAGTGACATCACAAGGTCACCCAAGTGTCATGCAACACGGGGGACAGGGTGGACCCTGCAGGTTAGGTGCAAACCCGTGTGACACTGTCTTCTCCTCTGTCCTCCATTCTCTTCCTCTCCAAGTCATTTCATCTTCCTTAAAATAATGCAGAAATGCATAAAATTGAGAAATAAGATTTCTGCGGGCCCAAGGACGGCAAACTGGAACACAGACAGAGAGACGCCGGACTCGGTGTGGGCCGCTGGTCACGCTGCAGGGCAGGAGCACGTCCAGCCGCCCCCACAGGCCCACAGCCGCCTGCTCCTGCTCCTGGCCCAGGCCTGATTCCTCACCTGTCACTGCACGACCCAGCCCCACCTTTGGGCTTGACCCGTAGAACAGGGCAACTCACCTGACTTGCGCAGAGGAGCACCTGGAGGGCAGGGGCTGAGAAGGAGAGAAGAAAGTGGCCACAGCTGGAGCGATCGCCGCTGTACCGAGACCTGCCCTGGACCCAGCTCCTCCTGCCAGCGACATCTCTACAGCTGCTTAGGAAACTGCGCTCGGCGAAAGGCGGCCGCCCCTTTAGAGAAGCGACCCCCTTTTGTACCTGGGATTGCGCCGGTGCCGGACACAGCCTGTCTTCACGTGCCCTCCTGGCTGGCGCTGCGGAGCGGCCAGCTGGCTTCCGTGGAGCCCTGCCCGCAGACAGTGACCGTTCACCAGCTCAGCTGCGTTTTGATGGAAGGTCATACGCTACGAATTGCTGGAAACCACCAACCTTTAATTACACGCATGTCCTGTATGAACAAAGGAAAGAACGTACGCAAGGAGGTCAGGTCAAACCCGACACCCTGTCCCTGGCAGAGCACCTGCGTCCACCTGGGACCTCAGCGATCCCTGACGCTCCTTTCGCACCCCCATTTCTGAGGCCACCGCGCGTTCCGGGCAGGCCGGAAGAGCTGTGCGCCGCAGGTTCTTCCCTGCGCCAGGGAAGGAGGAAGCAGGTGGGGCACGAGTGGACGCAGGTGGCCACAGCTGCCACAGAGCCTGTGCCGGCCACTGGAGCCGCACGCCCGCCGCACGGGGCATAATTTATACACCTGCAATCGGCTCATCTCAAGCATTCAGTTCAGTGATTTTTAGTGAATTTACGGAATTGTGCAACCAACGTCACAACTGAATTTGAGGACATCCTCCCTCGTCACCCCACAAGGAAACCTGGTGCCCATTTGTGGTCACCTCCTCTGCCCACCCTAGTCACTCATCCACTTTTAAAAATACAACTTTCAAATCCCACTGCTGATTCCGAGAATCAGGGTGTCTGGGATGGGTTCCGACACGCGCATGTTCCCAAACCTCATCAGGGAGTTGAGCTTGAGCTCGATTTGACAGCCGCCCTGGTAAGGCGAGGAAGCTCACGGCAGCCTGGACAGAGAGGCATCCAGGAGAGATGGGAGGGCAGATGGTCCCAGGGATCCGAAGTTCTTCAAATGACACTGGAAACAGGATCCTGGAGCCCAAGTCTGGGAATCAGCTGGTGCATTTCACGGTGATTTACAGAATGATGATGCTTTTAGTGTAGAGCAAACTTTATAAAGCTGTCAAACATACTAAGATTATTCCCTAAACTATATTTTTTGAACCTATTTGGAAAACTGTTTTTCATATGAAGCTCCAAAGTTTATTAATTTGAACCTAAATTACCATAAACATCATAAGCACTGTACCTCTCAACCAAACAAATTCCCCATCCTTACAAAGCCAAATGAGTTCCTCATAATTAATGCTATAGAACAAACCCTGCATAATAATAATTAACCACATATTGTTAAGTGCTATCAAAAATGCATGGCATTTAATTAGCTTGAAACAACACTCTCCGTATATTACAAAATGAGCTAATGTTATTCCTGGGTGATCATTCTTCAGCAGGAAGTACTTTTGCTAACAGTCTTTTAATGTATTTATTAGTAATTCAATAATATTGAAGTACTGCACTAGCAATTTAGCTTAAATATTCCATTTCAATTAAACATTTGACCTCTTTGAACTCTTTGAAATTCTCAAATTAGAAATTGGTTTGTAATTATGCCATTTGTGGGTACAGTATAATATAGTAACGCCAGAGTTTCATTGTTTCAGTACCTAATGAGGACATTCTGTGTAATGAAAGATTTCTGACATATTGGTACCAACTCCCTCGAGGGTGGAACTGGCCACAGTGTCCCTCAAGGTCATGAGAGAAGCATCCGGCAATGGCTGGCAAGAACTCAGCCTCAGCAAACTCATGTCTACACTGGAGCCAGCCACCAACTTGCAGTGTTCCCTCAGCGTTTCTGTCCTCCGAGCCTGTTCTCCTCTACGAAATTGGACAATATCACTTGATTCATTTTCCCTCCCAAAGCTTCTGTGAGTCTGTACTAGCCTGAAATTTATATGTAAATGACTTTGTGCTAATTGATAAAAATAACTTCAGTAAAATGTGGGATTATGACATAATTCTTTATAGGAAGAATTAACATGATTCCGTTTTTATTCTAAAAAGAAAATGAAACCTCATAAAGATTATCATGTTGGATTTGCATTTATACTGGTTTTTAAAAGTCACGGTAGCAACTACTATTACCTCTACATAAATAACAGCTATGTATTTACGTATAATGCTCTGAATAAGTAATCGAGGAAGAAAGTCTGTTCAATGTCTATTATTGAATAAAAACAGCAGTTTTTGATTCTATGTTGTGTTCCCTTTGCCTTAACTGTGGTGTGACTAATAGTTTACGTCACCCGACAGCTAAGTCAGGTGTGAGTGAGATTCCAGGGACGTGCCCACCGGGGACAAAATCCCCTTGTCTGTGTCACCTGCTCCCGTCTGCAACGATGGAATGTGTGTGGGGCACTGGCTATCGACATGCGGGCTCAAAAGGAAGAACATGGAGGGGAAAAAAGGAGTAACCGGCCCAAAGAATCCCCAAATGGGAAACTCTGTTGGGTTCCGAGGTCTGGGATGAGCCGTCTGCCACTCGTGGCCTCGCGAGCTGAGTCACTTTTCTTTTCTCGAGAACCATAGCACTTAGTGCTGCTGAGCAAGGTCACTCGTCAGTCTCCTGCCACCCTCACTGTGTCCTCCTGCGTGTCCTTTGGATCACGCTGGTGTTGTTGCTGCTGCTACAAAATTCTTAGCTTGGGGGACTCCCTGTCTGTCGTGGAACTCACGCTGCTGGAGAGGCTTGTCCACAGGTTTTCCCGCCAACCCGCCTGGCGGAGACGTGGAGGGCGATGCCTTCGGCCCCAGACGTACTCTGCTTGCCCTGAAGGAAACTGCACTCCTCTCTCCTCAGAGAGGCCCCTGTGGCTGCCGCCCGGCCTCCCAGCTGTCTGCGGTGTGAGTGACAGGTCGCATGGCCGTTGCCTCTAGAGCACACTTTCCTAATACTGAATCTTAGTTTTGGTGTGTGTTGCAAACTGGATGGGCTGAGCATTTCCCAAATCATTAAGATTTAGTTACTTTTTCTTTAACAATTCTTCCCTCAATTTACCTTTCTCTTCTTGCATTTCACTATAAGCAGCAAGGAGAAACCAGGCCATCCTCTCAACGCTTTGGGAACCTCTTCCACTAAACACCCCTTTCCATGGTGATCACGGTCTGTTCACCACGTGACTGTGGGACACGGCTCCGCTGAGCACTTGGCCCCTCCATGGCAGGGACCCCTGCCCCACCGAGCAATAACGCGCCCTCACGTCCCGGGACCCCTCACCAACAGCCCTCCCGTCTGGGTTTGGGCGGGCAGCGTGCACGGCCTGGCGGCCGCATCCTTGAACTTGGCGTTTCTGCCGAGAGTCTGCTCAGTGAGAGCCCGGCCTTCTCCGCTGTGCTCACGACAGTCTCCCAGCCCCCACCACCGTCCAATCCCAAACCACTCGTGTTTTCGGGCATTGTCACGGCAGCATCACACTATCAGGGGTCAGAATCTACACTAGTTGTCTACCCGCTTTCAGGGACCAAACCCTTGTCAGTTCTATATCGCTGCCAAATTGCCACAGAGTTAACGGTTAAAACCACGCAAGTTTATTACCTTACGGCTCGGAGGTCGGAAGTCCGCATAGGTCCCACTGGTCTAAAATCGGGGTGTCGACACGGCCACTTTCCTCTCTGCAGGTGCAGGGGAGACTGCGTCCTGCTCGCTCGGGCCACCGGCAGAAATCACTTCCTCGCGGCTGGAGGACCAAAGTCCCACTTTCTTGTTAGTTGTGCGCTGAGGGCTGTTCCCGGTCCAGAGGCCACCTGCTCCTCGTCGGTCCCCTCCTCCGCCTGCGAATCCGTAAGAGGCGTCCAGCCCTTCTCGCAGGGCCGTCTGGTCTGACCCGCCTCCTGCCTCCTCTTCCGCTGTGCAGCTCCCCTGCGGGCAGACGGGCCGCCTGAACAACCCCGAGTTAAAGTCAGCTGGTTAGAAACCTTAATTCTATGGGCAAACTTAATTCCCTTTGCCATGAAACCTGACATATTCATAGGCGCTGGGATTTGGATGTACACATCGGGGAGGGGGCATTATTTTATCTAGCACACATATGTTTACTTTAGTTATTCTTTTTTTAATCAACATATAATAACTGTACATATTTACAGGTTACAGTGTGACATTTCAATACCTGAATACATAGTATAATGATCAAATTATGGTAATTAACATAACCAATAATTATGGTTTTTTCATGTTGGGAACATTCAAAATCCTCTCCTATCTGTTAGACGATTACAGAATCAACATAATCTACAGTCACCCCGCAACGCTGCAGATGCGAGAGCCTGCTGCCCCCAGGTAGCTGTGACTGTGTGTCCGTTACCAACCTCTCCCCACCCTCCCGTCCATGCAGTGCTTCCCGCCTCTGGTCACCACTGCTCTCCCCTCTCCGTCCTTGAGGTCGACTTAGCCTCGCGTGTGAGTGAGATCACACTGTATGTATCTTCCTGTTTCCTGGCCGATTTCACTCACTGTCCACGTGAAGGACACATTAAGTAGGGCTCTCTTAAGCATTTCTTGTAAGGCTGGACTAGACTAGTGATGATGAATTCTCTCAGTTTTTGCTTGTGTAGGAAAGATTTTATTTCTCTTTCATTTCTGAAGGAGAGCTTTGCTGGGTATAGTATTCTTGACAGAAAGTCTTTTTCTTTCAGTATTCGAATATATCACCCCATTCTCTACCAGCTTGTAAGGTTTCTGCTGAAAATTCTGCTGTTGGTCTAATAGGGATCCGCTTATATGTGATGATGTGTGTCTTTCGCTGTTTTGAAAATTCTCTTTTTGTCTTTGACTTTTTATAGTTTAACTATAATGTGCCTCTGAAATGACCTGTCTGGGTTCAATCAATTTGGAAATTTTTGAGCTTGCTGGATCTCAGTATCTGAATGTCCATATCTCTCAAAGACTTGAGAAATTTTCAGCTATTTTATTAAATAGATTTTCTATGCCTTTTTCCATGCCTTCTCCTTTTGGAATTAATATAATGCAAATATTTGGTTGCTTAATGGTGTCCCATAAGTTGGGTTTTTGCGTTTTTCTTTCTCTCTCTCTCTCTCTCTCTCTCTGTTTTTGTGTGATTTTTGTTTTTGTTTTTGTTTTGTCTGACTAGGTTATTTCAAAAGACTTGTCTTCACATTTAGAAATTTTTTCTTCTACTTGATCTAGTCTTTTCTTGAATCTCTCAATTTTATTATTTCATTTCATTAATTAAATTCTTCAGCTACAAGATTTCAGTTTGGCTCTTTTTATGATATGTAGCTATGTGGAATTACTCATTCTAATCATGAGTTGTTTTCCTGATTTTTGTTAAATTATTTATCTATATTCGCTTGTATCTTATGGGGTGTCCTTAGGATCACTATTTTTAATTTATTTTCAGAAATTTCATAGATTTCCTTTTTTGGGGGGCCTGCTCTTGGAGAGTTATTGTGCTCCTTTGGAGGCATCAGGTTTCCTTGTTTTTCATTCATGTTTCCCATGTCCCTACATTGATATTGGCACATCTGGTGGTACAGCTAAATCGCATGAAAATCTTCTTATTTTTATAGTGATGTTTTTTGGGAAGCCCCTTAAATTTTGCACCTGAGGCAAATGCTTTACTCTGCACCAGCCCCAACATCTCCAGATCTTCCTCAGAAAGTGATGGGCTACTCAGACCGGCCCAGGGAGAGACCCTCCCCTAGTTTCTGGTGTGGAATAGGATCCCTCTTGGGAGCTTCATCTGGTTCCCCATGTTCTACTTGGATCTATTAATGCACCATTAGGATAAAGACTACATGATCTTCTGCTTATATTCTTGCATCATCCCAGATCTCTAATATAACATTCTTTATTCATACTACATTTATTACATATTTGGTTAATCCACATTGTTATAGCGAAGCTAAGATTCCTACAGATATGTAGATCTGTAAGTAACAGACCAGCAGAGGGCCAAGCGCAGGTGCTAGCCATGGAATATCTTCCGGAATATCATTTTGAATTTTAAATAGAAGCTTAATTTGTGAACCTGAACCATAAATTCTAAAACCCAAACCTCTCTCCATTCAAATCAACTGAAATTTTCTTCTGGGGTAATACTTATTAAACTGCAGCATCAAACAAAATTCAAAAGCATGTTTGTATTTTTAAAAAATCCTTGTTCCAACCAGAGTTATAGAAAAATAAAAGGGTATTCACAGAGAAACATCATGCGCTAATGTTAGAAAGGACCTACAAGATTAAATTCTCCATTTTCAACTAGAACCCGAGTCCCAGAGGGGTGGAGAGCCGTGTCTGGTGGCACGAAGACCGTGCAGGCTCCATGGAATCGGGTCACCTGGCTCTCTGCTCAGCTTGGCTGCCAGTGAGTGAAACCACCTGCTCCTTAAAACTGCTCTCCACCTGCAGCTCTTCTCTCCTCCTTCCCCAAACCACTGACTTGTGTCCTAAACTCCGCCTGCCCTGGGGCTTCACGGGTCAGTCCCTCCCTCCTTGCAACGCACCCCAGCTCCACTCCGGGCCCTGGAGTCACAAACGTGTGGACCTTGCTATTACTGCCCGATCCTCCTGTGGTTTGTTTGTTTGTTTGTTTGTTTACTGCCAAAATCCAGCATTATCTCTATTCCACGTTACTTCCTCACCAAGAACTTAAGCTTCCCAATTTGCTTTCATTCTCTTAACTTTGTAAACTCTGCATTCTTAAAAGCTCGTTCAAACGTCAAATCTAACCGAGTTTCCTGAGTTCTCGCTCATCGCTCTGCCACATGCAACCCTCCTAGTCAATGCCCTGGACTCTTCCTGTCAGCGTCCAAACCCGCCCCACACCATCCCATAATATCCTTCCTGCTGGGAGGTTTCCTCTCTGAGCCTGCGTTGGCCTCTTTCTTCTCCTCTGTCTACACTCACCTTAGTGACCCCCACAACTCCGTCTCCTGTTTCCGGCTGTGATAAAGCGCAGTCCACACTTCACGGCCATGTCTTGGGCAGCAGAGCACGTGCCACGTCCCCTTCAGTCCTTTCAACAACACTGCGAGATGGGAGCTGCTTTTAACCCCATTTTGCAGATCAGGAAACTGAGGCCCTTCAGGAATAGAAGTGATGCAGTCATCACAGTGCAGAACATGCATTCAAACCCAGGCCCCCCGAGTCCGGGTTCTGCAGGCACTTGCGAAGGGCCGTCTCCACCCCCGGCCACGGAGGCTCCCCGGGTGCTGTCTGTCCCACTTTGCACCTGAATAGTCACACACGTCGCACGAACCCACCATGCAAAGCCCCTTCCTCCTTTTCTCCCTTTCCTCAGGGACATTCTCCTTTTCTGTTTCTCACAATTGTGCATATCCTCCAAAATCTAGTTAAATATTGCCTTCACAAAAATTTCCTGAATCTTGAAATGAAAAAATAGCCACTCCTCCCTGAATTCCAGTGCTAGCCTGCACCACTCTCCCCACACTCCCAGCCTCCCCCCACACTCAACTTTATGAAGACAGGACTTGCTGCCACAGTCCTTAGTCCCCCTGTCATCTGGCGTACAGTGCAAACTCACTATTTTTAAATGAATAACTCAAGACAATGGAAGTCAGAAATCTCTAGTCTTGGAGAATCATATATAATTTAGTTTTATTACCTTTTAAAGAGCATAAAATAAGCTTACACATAGATATAAACTAAACTAACCACACACACAGAATAATTATGAAGTCAATAAAACATTCTGCAATCTTAGGAACACATGTCAATAACCTTGCAGGGAGGGAAGCCCGAGCGTTCCGCGGAGCGCAGTCACAAGAGGCAGTTAACATGCCAGGCAGATCTGAGCAGGTTGGTGTGGGATTAGCTGTCTTAGCTGTGTTGAGTGATTACCTACACTGATCAAGGAGTAGAATGATGAAAAAAACAAAATTACGACTCTCACATTTGATTTCCTTACGTCCCTGTAACGATAGTGCCTTTCTGGTGCATTTTCCACGATTCCGGAGTCGCCAATGTGGCGGGAGTTCCCACCTGCAGCTACCTGTTAGCACGTACAGCGGATTCATGCTTTCTCGCCACACGCCTTGTTGGCCTCCACCAGCGTGTAAAATGTGCCCGTGTTTACCACTGGGGTGATTTTGGCTAAAACATTATTCCTTCTGTTTCCAGTATCCTATTGCCATGTGTCTTTCTACACCTGGGTACCATGAATCATTAATAATAAGGAACTTTGAGCTTTATTAACTTCTACTGAGATGGTCACAGGGTTTTTCAATCTGAACTTTTGATGTAAAATTCACATTGATTGATTCTCCGTTTTGAATAGCCCTTATATTCCTGAAATATAAATGGGACATAGTATATTTTCCACTTAATACACTGTTGGATTTTTATTTTCTCTTGTTTAATGTTTGCAGTCAATGGAAAATATTGGCCTACGGATTCCTTTCTCGAGTGTGCTTGGTCAGGTTTGGCACCCAGGGCTATGCCGGCTTTGTAACGTGAATTAGGACAAGGACTAATTGTCTTCTCTGGGAAATCAGGAAGGGCAGTATGTATTTCCTGGAAGTGTAATATAATTTCCTTTATAGATGTCCAATAAAGTGCAGTGACCCCTCCTTGTGTGCGGTCTCACTTTCCATGGGTTCAGTTACCCATGGTCAATTTCAGTCCAAAAATATTAAATAGAAAATTCCAGGAATAAATAATTCATAAGTTTTAAATTACAAGCCGTTCTGAACAGTAAGATGAAATCAGAGCCACCCTGCTCCTCCTGTGCGGGACGCGAATCGTCCCTTTGTGCCACGTATCCACGTGGGAGAGGCCACTGCCCGCCCGTCACTCAGCAGCCATCTCAGCTGTCAGATCCTCTCTCAGGACACCGCAGGGCTCGTTCCAAGTCATTCTCATCTCACTTAGCAACAGCCCCCAGTGCAAGAGCCACGGTGCTGGCCAAGCAAGGTGTGCACAGTACAAGGTACTTTGAGAGAGAGAGAGAGAGACCACACTCACACAACTTCTACTACAGTATATTGTTATAACTGTTCTGTTATTGCCGCTGCTGTGCCTGCCCAACACACTGAGCTTTGTCATCGCTGTGCACGTGCAGGGAAACATGGCACTCGGGAGCTTCGGAGCAGGTTGCGCATCCCTCATCCGAAGTGCCTGGAGCTGGACGTGTCTCAGGTTTCAGGTGTGGGAATCTCTGCACGCATGTAGCGAGATGTCCACATGCTTCACAGACACGGTGCACATACGGCCTGAAGGTGGCTCTGTTTCTCCCTTGGGGACACTGGATAAACTGTGTTTTGACTGTGACCGGTCACGTGAGGCGAGGTGTGGAGTTTTCCACTTGCCATGTCCTGCTGGCGCTCAAAAGCACTGGGTTTGGGGGCATTTTGGATTTCAGATGTCCGGATTGGGGCTGCTGACCCTGTATCCTCCTGGGTTTCAGACGTCCAGTGGGGTCTTGGATCGTTTCCCCAGAGGACAAGTGGGGACTCCAGTGCTCCAGATGGAAGGTGCCACCTGACGATCCCACCACAGGTCACCACGGGTGTGGGAGCTATCCCTGGACACGCGTGGAAAGGGGAGCCCTGAGTGCATGTCTGACGGCACAGGGAGGGGGCGGCCGCGGCGGTGGCCTGTGTGGGGACCGCGTCTGACGGTGGCCTGCAGGGGGACCGCGTCCTTATGGTCATTGAGAGCCTGTGCCCTGGCGTGGAGCAGCACAGCGGCCTGGGGGTCTCCTCCCACCTGCTCCGTCTCCCACCCGACATTCCAGGGCCCCGCCCGCCTGGCTGGGGACACTTCCGCATGCAGCCGCGATAACAAGCAGAGGACTGAGACGGCGGCTCTCCGCGGTGAATGCTCATCAGCAGTCAAACGGAAGTTGCAAGGGCGAATCAGTCCCGCTTTAAGCTGGAAGATCCGCTTTATTTCAGCCTAATTTGTCCTCCTCCCTTTGTGTTCTAATGCACTTCATTGCATTCTTTTTTCTATTATCCACACTGCGATTTTTATTCCTTTTCTCCTCATATTAGTCCCACGTTATTGATTTCTTTCTCTTTGAATGCCTGTCCCACCTACGGCCTTTCCTGCTCAGGATCACTGAAGTGGAAGCGCATATAATCCAGACCCTTCCTACCGCAAACAAGGAAACTGGTGGTTCAGAGCGGTTTGACTATTTGCGCAAGATCCCAAAACTAATCCCGACCCCTCAGGCCTGACGGTTTGCTTCCGAAATCTGCAGTTTCATGTCAGTACTTAATCCTGTGTCATGCTTTTTGCTGTGTGACATTCAAGGATAATATTAATATGCACATCTGTACACAATTTTACACTTTAAGTATAATATATGCAGATATATGCAGATGTAGATATATACAATTTAAAAATAACACATGAAACTGTGAAGTAAGCAGGCTGACATTTTAAAGATGAAGAAAAAGAGGTTTTGACAGGTGAAATGCAGCGTCCGGCATCCAGCGTTTGCTGCAAAGCAGGTGCCGTTGCCTCCAGGCTCCCCCCCCCCGCCCCCACCCCCGCCCGCCACCGTGTCAGAGTGTCGCCGTGGCGGGAAGGCACACCGACAGCCGCCCACCTGCAATACCTGCTCGGCCCCCTTCTCGCGCCCACCTGACCGTGGCACTCACACAGGTGACAACAGAAACAAACAGCAACAAGTAGCCAGTCTCAGTCTGTTCCTCCGCCTCCTACTGCCGAGAGAAATTCCATGTTACCCCATCCTCTGCTCCTCCAGCTCGCACCGTACTTCTCCATCTTTGTCATTCCCAAGTCCTGTCATTGCAGACATTCCAGCGTGCAGTGACCAACTCACTTTGCGGCTATGACTGTGCTACTGTGAGGAGATGGTGACATCACCAGGGACATCACAGGGAAAGCAAGGCTTCTTTGGTTTCATGGATGATGGGGACTCGCTGCCGGGGCCCGAGGCCCGCCCTGCTCGTCAGGGCAAACACCTGCGGGGAGGCGAGGGCAGGAGGGACGTGTCAGGTCACGGCAGCGTCGGTTCGGGGGGCGGGAGGTGTTGGGGCTTCGGGTCCAGCGCCTGTCCCCCAGCCACCCACGCGGTGCAGTGGAGAAGGACAGCGTCCTCCTATCCAGACATTCGATGAGGCACAGACAGACGTATTTCGTGTCTTGGTACTTGTCGTTGTCTTTGGTGAAGAGACGGCCTTTTCAACATGCTTCTCCGGACGGTCCACTCACCAGGATCTCGAAAGGTCTCGCATCTGCATGAAATTACTCAGCCAGACACGAGACCACACAACCGAACCCCCGGGTCAGAGGCCCCCAATGCGCAGTTCGCAGCTTCTCTGCACGTTTTCTTCGTGACTGGCCGAGCGCAGCACAGTGGCCTCCCCTTGCCCTTGTGCCTCACGGCTCCTGGGCAAACGCAACAGACAAAGCAGGAGACTGTGAGGCTCTTCGGAAACATCCGGATTCCTCAGCAAGCAGACTGCAGGTACATGGTGCGGCCCGTGCCGCTCTCTCCGACAGAATTTTGAACCTGAAATAATCCACGGCGCCAAAGTACTTGGCGTGGAATCTCCTCCCACCCTGGCTCCCCAGGGAGGCGCCAGATTGCAGACACCCACGGGCTTCCGCGTCGAGCACCTCAGTCCCGCACAGCCCACCGGTCCCACAGCCACACCTCCGGCAGATCTGGGCACGCCACAGGCTGGCTCTGCACCTGCTGTTTCCCGGAACTGTCCCGCCAAGGGCCAGCGACGGTCTCCCTTTTGGCTGAGGCGTCTTGTCTACAACCTCTCCTTGGTCCTGGACCTCGTCTCCCCTTCAGTCGGGTCCCAGAGTCCAGCTCCAGACCCCCGAGCTGCGCTTCCCCGTCTGAGCGACCTCACTCACGCCCGGGAACAACTGTCACCTCCAGTCCGAGGACAGGCAAACCCCAGAGTCGTCAACCCGCGGCAGAGGTGCACGGACCCCACTCCCCACGTCCCTCGGGAAGCCCAAGGGGCCACCGGGTAAACGCGCCGACCCCGCACTTGCTCCCTGCGCCCCCCGGAAGTTCTCACTGCTACAGCCCCAGTGTCTACGTCGTAACTGTGAGACCAGCTTCTGCAAAGAATGTTCCAACACCTTCCTGGTTGGCCTCTCTGCGTTGAATTTTCTCAGATGCAGAGATGAGAGGCGTATCTCTAAGGTTCATAACTAACCACACTGCCCCTCCATGACCCCTGCAACGATTGTCTCCATTGCTCTCAGTTTAAATGTCAAACTCCTTAACACGGGATTCAACGTTTCCCACATCATCTGTGCTTACCTGAGTGACACTAACCTGTACAAGAATGAGCGCCGTAGCTGGCCGAGGCTTCTGTCACTGTGGGCTTTTCATGAAGTGGCTTCCCAGAAGGCCTGGTCCACCTCCTTCACCCCGGCAGTGCACTCAATCTTTTGTAATATCCTGTTTCCAAAAACTCAACTCAAATTCAGCAATATAGGGAGGTTGAAAATAAAAAGATGGAAAAAGAAATACTGTGAAAACATTAACAACAACCATAAAAAATGCAGGAGTGGCTACATTAATATAAAATAAAGTAAACTTCAAAGCAAAGAAAATTACTTGATACAAAGAAACACATCCCATAATGATAAAGATCAATCCACGAGAAGAAATAATGACCCTAAATGTATCCACAATAAAAAACAGTCTCAAAATACATTTTAAATGTATTTGAACCTAAGACAAGAAAGAGGAAAATCCACAATTACATCTGGGGGCTTCGGCAGCCCCTGCCCTCCGTAAGCGACAGACGGGGCTACAGCGCATGAAGCCGCGAGGATGGGAGGAGCGGACAGCTCGGTCTCACAGGGCCTCACTGCATGGACAGAACACCCCACAACAGCAGCCGTGGAGCACACGCTTTTGTCAAGCACCCCTGGGATATTCCGTATCCTGTGCCAAATTCAGCCCCCAATCAATGTGAAAGAACTGATATTATACAAAGTTCTCTGGCTATAATGCAATAGAAGTAGAAATCCATAATAGAAAGACAACAGGAAAATCTCAAATACTCTGAAATTAAGAGCACACTTCTAATTAAGCCTTGGATCTAAGGAGAAGTCTCAAAGTAAATAAAAATATATAAAACTGAATGAAAATAAAAATAAAGCACAAAAAAATGTATAAAATGCAGCTAAAGCCATGCTGAGAGGGAAATTTATAGCACTAAGATGAGTACATTAAAGTGGAGGAAAAAGGAAGAAAGTTCTCAAATCAATAAGTTCCACCTCAAAAATCTAGAAAAAAGTTGTTAAATAAATCTTAAGCAAGCATGGGTAAGAAAATTATGAAGCTAAGAGCAGAAAACAATCAAATTGAAAACAGAAAAACAATAGATAAGAGTGATAAACCCAAAACTGATGATTTGAAAAAATTAATAAAATTCATAAACCTCTAGCAAGACTGACAAAAATACAAAAGAGAAGACACAAATCACCAATGTCAACATGAAACAAAGGATATCACAACAAAACATGCCCACAGCAGGAGAGCAATAAGGGTGCATGATGAGCAACTTCAGAATCAGGAACTCAACACCTTAGAAGAAAAGGACCAAAACTCTGAAAACAGCTGGGAACAAACTCAATCAAGGTAGAATAGGTTATCTGAATAATCTGATAATTATTACAAAAATTGAATTTATAATGTAAACCCTCCTGAAAAAGAAATCTTCGGGCAAAAATGGTTTCACTGGAGAATAATACCAAACATTTGAAAAGGGAATTAACAACAAATTTACACAATGGCTTCCAGAAATTAGAAGTGAAGGGGACACTTCCCAGTCTATTTTATGAATCCTCTATGGCCCTCATACCAACATTAGACAAAGAGGCACAAGCAAGGAAAACAGCACACCTATATTGTTCATGAACTTAGATGCAAAAATAACAAAATATTAGCAAATCATATTCAACAATGTATAAAAAGAATTACACACCATGTCCAAGTGGGATGTATGTCAGATATGCTAAGCTGGTTCAATAATTGAAAACCAATCAGTGTAATGCACCATGTCAACAGACTAAAGAGGAGAAATCATATGATTGATCATATAAGTTGATGCAGAACCGTCTGACAAAATCCAGCAGTCACTCCAAGAAGTCAGGAACGGAGGGGAACTAAGGAAACGTGATAATCTAACGTGGGCACCGACAAAATTCCTGCAGTTAACAGGTACTTAACACTGAATGACCGAACGTTTTTGCCTCAAGATGGGGAACAAGACAAGGATACCTGCTTTCATCACTCGCATTCAATATCATACTGTAGTTTCTAGCCTATGCAGTCAGCCGGAATAAGAAATTTAAAAATCAAATTGAAAACGAAGAAATAAAACTTTGTCCATTTGCGGACGACATGGTCTTACATGTAGAAAGTCTCAGGAATCTACAAAGAAAAGCCTCTTGGTGCTAACAAGCCGGCTCATCCCGGTTGTGGGGTACGAACCCAACACTCAGAAATCAGGCACATTCTACATGCTAGAAATGAGCCCACACAGAAATTAAAACTAAATACACAATGCCATTTACAATCACGCCAAAGAAATGTAAGTGTTTAGATATAAACTTAAAAGATGTACAGAATTGGTAGGTTGACATTTTGATACGCTGATTAAATAAACCAAATACCTAAGTAAAGGGAGAGGCACATCCTGTTCACGGGTTGGGAGACCTGACATGGCAAAGACTTCGTTCTCCAGATGGACCTATCGGTTTGATGTAATTCCTATCAACAGCTGAGCGAGCGTTTTGTAGACACAGACAAGCTTATTCTAACATTCAGCAGGAAAGGTGTAGGCCCCAGGAGAGTGGAAACAATCTTGAAAGAGAAGAATAAAGGGTGAGAGATTGTTCAACCTGGCACCAAGTCTCACTACGACAACTCTGACGTGTGATGCTGGTGCTGGGACAGACGCACCCATCAGTGACACAGACTCGGGCCGGGACGAAGACATCTGAAGATGAGAAAGCTGTCGTGGGCCTGGCCAGGCGAGTGCAGTGGGCCGTGGAGAGACGGGTGTATTCAGATGGCAGCAGAGCTGAGAGGAGGCCGGGCTGGGGGGCAAGTGGCATGGGTGGTAGAGTGTTCCAGAAGGGCATCTGAAGGGAAAGCCAGGGACAAGAGAGGGCGGAAGTCAGCAAACACGTTCTCGCAGCCAGCTTCCAACAGGAGACAAGCTGGGACTTAGGCACCGCCCGAGGGCCGGCACTGGGGTCTGAGGAACCCATGTGGGACGGCGCGCCTGTGCCTCAGCCACACGGCCATGCACCTGTGCGGGCCCTTGGAACCACTGGGGTTTTTGTCCCCCGGTTCCGGAGGCCGAAGTCCACAACTCAGGTGTCTGCAGGGCCGCGCTCCCTGCTGCGGCTCTGGGAGAGGCCTAGTGCCTGCCTCTTCCCAGTCCAGCACTTTCCCGGCAATCCGTGGCGCTCCCTGGCTCGGGGCTGCATCACACCCCCCTCCGCATCCACTGTCGTGTGGCTGCTTCCTGTGTCTCTGTGGCTTCATGTGACTGCCTTACCAGGACACCAGTCTGAGGATCAGCACCCACCCCCTGCTCTGCTGTGACCTCATTGTAACTAATGACAGCTGCGAAGACCCTGCTTGCAAGTCAGATCCCATTCTGAGGCCCCGGGTAGACCTGGGGGCACTGGCTAACCCACTGCAAAGGGCTGGGCAGGGACCAGCGGGCCAGGCCACCAGGCCCGCAGGGAGCAGGAGGGGTCAGTGCCCTGGGCGCGCTCAGAGAACGCCGTGCCCACCTCACGGGCCGGGCCTCTTCCCACACTCAGCGTGTGTCTGCGCCCGCGTTTGTGGGCACGAAGCGAGCGAGCTGCGTGTGCCCGTCCTCCCACCTCGTCTGCAGCGCAGCCCTGAGCCGGGCGGGGGGACGTCTGCGAGGGGCTCCGGCCCGCCCCGACAGAGCACAGAGCGCAAGGGCGGCCACTCCGTCCCGCTGTCTCTGAGAGGTCTGTGTTTTTCTATTAAATAAATAAAATAACCCCCCACCCTTTCTCTGTGAGCCGTTTTCACAGGGAGGGTGAATGTCAGTCGCCCAGAGAGGGAACCAGCTTGAGAACCACTGTGCTTCCGTTTCTTGTCCGCGATGCCCAGAAAAGCACCATCCTGCTACGAGTGGGCAGAGCCAACAGCCACCTCTTCTCCAGGCCCACCGGGGACTCTGCGCCCCGACTTGGGCAGCGCAGCGACGGGAAGGGCGGGTCCTCCCCACGCCGGCGTCGGGCGGTTCCCAGGCTGCACTTGGCCCCCTGGGGGCTCGGCTGTCCCAGCCACCAGCCACGGCGAGTGTCGCGGCTCTGCCTCCTGACGCTGGCAGAGGGAGCCCGGGTGTGTGGCCGAGGGTTCCCGCAGCACAGCGCAGACACGGCTGCGTCAGAGACAGGATGAAAACAGCCTCCAGGCACGACCTCCTCCCACCGCGAGGGCGTTCGCACCCGCGTGGACTGACACGGCCGGACCCCCTCGAAGAGGAGGAGGGGCCAGAAAATACCCTCCGCACCGTCACTGTCCTCTTCATACTCTTCCACACATTGCTTCAATTTTTTTTATTATTTTTTCTTCAAAGACAGTTCAGTTTAATAGGAATGTTTTACAATTGCTGAATTTATAATACTGTTTATAAGGGAATTAGGACTGGTGTGTACCAATAAAAATAGTATAATAGTGATTTTTTAATTGTCAAAGAAGAAATAATAACAAAATAATGTCCCTGTTATGGGGGAGGGGGGATAGAAGAGAAGGAGAACTTAAAATCAAGAAAATTAAAATCCTATAACAACAAAATGTACTAAAATGTGCTTTTCCCCCTTTAGAGAGGTGAGGTGGACAAGGTTTCTGTCTATGAAACCAAATGTTTACAAATATTCAAGCCCATAAATTTGAAGAGAAACTGAATACAGAAAATTCTTGTTAATGCAGTACATTTTCTGGTAATTTTATAGTCCAATTTTCAGTGATTCCCCACAGAACAAATGCAGTTCAAAGGCAATTTTATAAAGTACTTTGCAGATAACTATTATCTGCTAATTATTAGAAATTGCATGTTGTTGTTAATTGCATAAATAAATTGTTTTATCTGAAAGCCATTAAAAAAAGGTTTGGTGTTTGAAGCATATATAGTTTTGATGTTCCTGTATAAAAACGTTTAACTGTTTAACTCTAAAATAATGACATGCTGCTTTTAAGACAATTTCTTAGACTAATGGATTATGGAGGGAGAGATCCCCAAACATGTATTTTGTTTTATTTCCATGACATACTTCAGCTGATTATAGATCTTCACGGAAAGAAAGATTGCAAATATTTTATTAAATATATTAGAGTGGTGGCCATACAATGCAATTTTGTTAAATCCTAAAAGGCGATTTCTATAAACATTTCCTCTCTTTCCCAAAATAGTCTTCATTTAAAAAAAAAACACTACTCTATTTTATTAGTATATTTCACTCATAATTAGCCATAACAGAAATATATCTGTGGGGACTGTTGCCTTTCATTTTCCAAGAAATAATTTGGAAAAGGAGTTTAACAGAGTGCTGTAACAGCATTTGAGAACAAGGTGTCTGGGTCATTTCCGTAGTTTCCCAAGTGAGCAGGTGCCGCAGAGGCAGCGGCTGGAACGCGTCCCTCCCAGAGCCCGGCCGCCAGGAATTCCCGGACACGGGCGGCACAGGAGTGCTCTGACGCTTTGGGCAGAAACGAGGAGGCAGGGCGTCCCCAGAGACACAAGGGTGAGGAGAGGAGGGTGCCGTGTCCACCCCACTCCCTAGGAGACGGTGCCGGGCCCTGACCTTGCCCACCCTGAGCTCAGGAGGGAGATTCTACAGAGACCAAGGAAAACAGAAGGAAGAAAGCACACACCTGTGCAGGTGGCACACACCTGTGGGCTGACTGGGCCCCAGCAGAAGGCACACATGTCCTCACTGATGCAGAGGCCTGGTCCACACGGCATGAGAACATCCCTCAACACAGCGGCGAAGGGCGGCAGCAACTTCTCCCTCCACACGCAGACGCTGGGGTGGGCAGGGAAGAAGTTTCCACCCCCTGGAGTTAGAGGCGGCAGAGCAAGCTGCGCTCCTGGCCACGGAGGGCACAGGGATGACACAGGAATGACACTGGCACTGGAAACTGAGCGAAGGAGGCCCTCGGAGTGTCTGCCTGGGAGCTGGGCCGTGGACAGGTGAGGCTCGCCGGGTGGCAGGAACGGCTTTGGTCAAAGAACAGAAACAGCGCGTGGGGGACGCGTCGGCCCGGCATGCAGAGCCCATGAGGACGGCAGGGACAGCCAGGGACAGGCAGGGACAGCCAGCGACGGGACCGGCACAGAGCCTCCTGCGACCAGCTCCGTCTCTGCTGGACACACAGGTCACACAGAAGTGTGACCTCAGAGAGTGAACAGGTGAATGAGTGAACGACTGTTTGGACTCTGTCAACACACAGCCAGTACAGAGGGCGCTGCCACTGCCGTCGAGGAGAAGGTCCGGGAGCCAGGCCACTGTAGCGGCGCGGGCGTTGCAGCTGCGCGAGTCACCAGGGCTGCTGGGACCCGCGCCGCAGACGGGCGCATTGACAGGATTGCCTCCTCGAGGTCCCAGATCCGGGGTCCCAGGGCCGGTTCCTCTCTGCATGGCTTGTGGACGCCATCTCCCCCCTGTGTCCTCACAGGCGTCCCTCTGGGTGTGCCTGTGTCCCTGTCTCCTCCTCCTGTAAGGACGCCAGTCATATCGCATTAGGGGCCACTCCAATGACCTCATTTGACCTTAATTCCATTTTATAAAGATGCTTTCTCCAAACACCGGAGAACCATGAGGCCCTGGGGTTAGGACTTCACGTGAATCTCGAGTGGGGCCACCAGCCCGACATGAACATCTGAGGCAGCAATTGTCGGTGTTCGCCGACAGTTCGTTCTTCCCACAGACGTCACGTGTCCACCGTGTGTCAGACGCGGGGTCTCAGCAGGTGGACGGGAGTTGTCGCGCGGGATGCCTGGGGGGCTGTGAGCGCCGCTGGGATGGGCCCGCGTCTTCCTCACTCTCTCTCAAGTCCACACAGGTGTCACAAGGAAGGAGACGAGTGAGGGAGAAAGGGCAGGGGCCCAAATCTCGAGGAGCCCAACCCCAGGGGACACCAGAGGACAAGGAGCCACCTGGACACGGGTGTGTGGTTTCATGCTACCATTTTTCATCAAAGGCAACGAAAAACCACCAGTGTCATCAAAGACCAAGTCACCTGTCGGTCTTCAGCGCACCTGTGACCACACACAGGTGCTCCCTCCCGCTGGGCCCGCAGGCACCCGCCCCGCCCCCCAGGCTGCCCGCTTGGCTCCAGCTCGGGTCCTCCATGGGCAACGCTCCCTGCCCCCGTGGGATGAGATAGAACGTGTGGCGGGAGAGCGTGGTGGGGACAGTCCCGCAGTAGGACTCGGCGGAATCGGAAGAGACCCCTGGGCTCGCGAAGCACTTGCATTTCTCGTCCTCCAAGCAAGGCCTCCCTCCTCCTCCTCCGAGTTTTCCCCGCTGGGGGACGCGGACGCCTGTCAGATGCCGTAGAGTCACCGTGAAAGCCACATCCTCACGGACGGTCCACTCGTGTCCTCAGTTCACATTTTGCAGGACTGGCCGCGAACTGTCACGCCATGCTTTGCGGTTACAGAAAAGCCTTCGTGTTACCCCAGAGCAGCGCGGCTCCCGCTAGAGCCACCTTGGCTGTGGGGAAGCCACCGCCCCTCCCTGCCCCACTGTCCCCAGAAGCCTGAATGCTCCCCACTCTCAACGTTAGAAGCCACAAGCTGGGCTGAGAGGGCACGTTGGCCCCAAGGACAAAAGGGTCGTTCACCCGGGTCCCGGCTGGGGAGAGATGGGGCAGGCGTCGGCCGGGCAGGGGGTCCACAGGCCGCAGGTGGGCTTCCCGGCGCCTGCTCACAACCGCTGCCCTGAGGGAGAAGCAGCAACAGGCGGGACAGGGAGTGGCCGCCTCCCCTGCCCGCACCCCAGGGCAGCGGGACGCGGAAGGACCCGGCACTGCCCAGAGCGGGGGCCGCAGGGGACTGTGGCTGGAACCCAGGCCCCGCCCTGCCACCTCTCTGCACTCCTCCAGGGCCCTGAGGGGACTTTCTCCTGGCACGTTTCCTACAGGGCTGCTAGCTCTGGTGAGTGCTCTCGAATCCCAGGCGCTGGCCCAGCCTAAAGTTTCCTGTTTTATGAGATCTGTTGAGATCACATCTCAAGGGGGCACGTCTGAGGGTGTCAGTCAAATTGATGAGAGAAAGGACAAACTCATTAATTAATTCACTTCGGAGCCGAGTTCCACACGCCAGCCTGGAGCTCAGAGTGGGTTTTATGGTTGAGTTGTAAATCCCTCACAAGCGGGGCTTCCTATAGACAAGCTGTCAGCGCTGTAAATGCCACGGCGGCCGTGGGCGCGGGGCCGTCGTAAAAGGGGCGTCGACTCCGGGGCCTCTCGGGCAAGCTCAGGTTTAGACCTTTGGCAGAAATTCCGAATGATTACAGTTTTAATCACCAGGCCCTGCGACACCACCGCCAGCCCCACCCGTCCCCACGCCAGCGCCCCACAGCGAGGCACGGGCCGGTTCTGACTGGGGGTGACGACCTGCAGTTTCATCTCCACCCAACACTGCACTTGGGCAGAGGCACCCAGCGCGCAGCGAGGGATGGGGACAGCTTTGCCTCTGCCCAGCGAGAGGAGCGGGGCGTCTCCCGGGCCCGTCGCAGAGAGTGGGCAGCCCTCCGCCCCGGCCACGCGCACCCCACAAGCGATGCTTCTCCTCACCTGCCGCCAGGTTTCAGCAGTTTGCTCTGTTCTGTTTTGTTTTGCCTCAAATAAATGGAGTGACAGGCAGTCTGCCCTGGGCTTCTGTGGAAAACCGTCACACACGCAGCACCCCCAGACACAGCCCCGAGGTGCACGAGGCTGGAAGAGCCTCCTTCCCACCCTTGGGAACACGACCTCGTCACTGTCAGACCATGGCTGGGGGTCCTGGGGCCCCCGAGGCAGGACCCACGGTTTGCTCCACTCTGCCTGCCTCAGCTTCCCTGCCTTAGCGCTGCACGCTCCACACTAGTCCATCTTCTTGCCACACCTGGCCTGGACAACCCCACGCCAGCACCACCGGTGCCACGGACACACGTTAGAAGTTCAGCAAAGTATGAGCACACACAAGGCGGGCGACCTGCACGGCAGGTGGTTGGCATCCACGCAGAGGCCACCCGTGCGTGGCATCGGTGCCCTCCTGGCGTCGTGAGGCATCGGGAGGAACAAAGACAGGCCTTTGCTGTAGACTAGGTTTGGGCCACTGGGAAGGTACCGCAGAGACCAGCCTTTGCTAACTGCGCCACCATCATCCTCGTGGCTGGAAGGACCTGCCCCAGGTCTCTGAGAGGACAGCACACGCTTGTGTTTGCATCAGGAGGCCATGCCGCTGTTTCTCCGGAGAACCCTTGCAATCGTGAGCCGGGGATCCCGTGGAATCTAAAATAGTGCAGCCACTGGACCCCAACCCCAAGGTGGGTCCCTTGGCCCCGTGGCACTCAGTGTCCTCACAGTCAGTGAGCAGATGAATGGCCTGATGTCAGAGCCTGCGCAAGGTGGAACTCCATGTCACAGCGATTTCAGCAATCTCTTCTGACAGGTGAGTGACTCGCACCTGGCAGGAGAGAGCGCTAAGGCAGGTGGGTGGCCAGGAAGCTGTGGCGTTCAGCCAGGGGCAGCTTAGGGCGGCTCTGGCCCACCTGCCCAGGCGTTACCTGGCATCCCCTGTGCAGGCACCTGAGAAAGCCGCCTCGGCCGTGACCAGGTAAGGCCCAGGGAGTGGCGCCTGCCAGCTTGTAACCAGCGCAGCGGTGACAGTCACCACCGGCCCTGCCAGGCCTCTACAGGAGGCTTCAAGGTGGAAACAGGGTAGCCGAGCCTCCTCCACAGAGGGGAGGTCCTGCCCTTTCCTGCGCGATGCCCCAGGGTCGCCGTGACGACAGCTCTCTGCAGCGCGGACATGGCCGTGAAATGGCTAATTTGCCGCAGTCATGGGGGGTCTCTGCCCTCCAGCCCACCCCGCACTCCCCGCCGCCTGGCAGCCCCTCCCGGCACCCTGGCCTAAGTCAGGGCCCCACGAGAGCATCTGGTCCTGGGTCAGGTGCCACCAGCAGGGCAGGGTCGCGTCGTGTTGTTTAGAGTGTTGGGGGTTTCTTGTGCACCCTTTTCTTTTCATTGCTTTATTTTCCCAGATGGAATATAGTCCAAACAAAAACAAATTCCCGGAATCTGTGGATGGAATTTCTTCTTCTCCTGTTTCCCAGCTCACTGAATCGGCACCTAACAGGCTGCTGTCCAGACAGGCCGCGGACGGCGGGCACAGGGCCCGGGCTTGGGGGCGCAGAGGCAGCTCCGCACGCGAGCCCCCCACGCCCCGCATGGCTGCCCTGCGCCGGCCCCAGTGGGCGTCTTTCCGGGGGCCCGGGGGGCAGAGAAGGGCATGCAGGTGGGCCGTCGGCCAGAGGCAGAGCCGCGTTTGCGCCACATCCGTCCCCAGCGCGGCTCTGGCAAAGCCGATCTCACCCCTGGTGCCGGCGCTGCCACCTCCCGCTCCGTCTCCCCCGCTGTCGTGTGGCCCCTAGCTGACAGTGCTGCCCACGCTGGGCAGCCGCTGCACAGACAAAGAGCCTTTCTCCTCCGCGGCAACCGCGCAGGGCTCCGCACCAGAATTTACAGCCGCTTTCTCTTGAAATGCTTGACATTTCCCCACAATTTCTTAGATATACTTGGTGGGCAAAGTGCGTCATCTGTTTGAATTTATCGCACAGAATAAGCCATTTTCTCCACTTTAATGTCATCCCCTCGGTAACCAGGAGGTCGGAGGCAACAACGCAAAAACAGCAAATTTGTCAATGGAATGTGCGGAGCTGGGTATAAATTTATCTTGTCCTGATCCCCGGCCCCTTTCAGCCCGTGATTTTTCATATGCATATGAGAATTTTGCGGGTATGGCTTTCTCACACTCTTCACTGTCCGCAGACGGGGCTCAGGCGGCCACGGAGCCGCCGGGCTCCTCTGGCTCTTTTTGTTAAAGTGCAACACGGTGACTTCGCTGCCCGGTCATCGTTTATTGGAGACCCCAGCAACGCTGCCGTGATTCTCGCGTACCGGGAGCATAACTCTGTGTTCTGAAGAAACACAAATCAATTTCTTTTTAAGTTTAGTCAACAAATAGGCCCTTGCACTGGCGGCTCCACAAGTGCCCACCAGGCCTTGCAGGTGCAGCGCCCACCCGGGCTCTGGTCCTCAGCGTCCCCGTGGGCACCAGCGTGAGGCCCTCTGCAAGGCCCGGACGCACCGAGCTGGGGGTCTCCTCGGGTCTCGCCTCGCCGGCCGGAGCACCCCACCCACCCTCAGAAGCTCCCCCGGGGCCTCCCTGCCAGCCCCCCGAGGGCAGGGCCAGGTCTTCCTCCCCTGCCCCCTGGGCCCCTCCGCAGTGACCACTTGGTAAACATCGGTCCCACGAGCACACGCAGAGGGAGCTGAGGTCTCAGAATGCTGCTGCGTCTGGCCCTACCACACCGCGACCCGTGGCCTCAGGGCACCATAGGCATGGTCGGGGGGTGCAGCCTCTCTGCCAGCAGGGTTTGACCTTTGCTCCCACCGTGGCACCCTGGCTGATGACATCCTCATGGTGGCACAGACCGTGGGCAGAGCCACAGCAAAGGCTGTGGCACGGAGGAGACGGAGTGTGGCCGTGCAGTGCCGGGAGCTTGCTTCCCTCCTCCCTCCCGCGTGTGCTGGGAAGCGTTTAGGACCAACAACAGGAGGCTTCACGGTGCTGCGGTTCCAGTGTGTCCCCCAGGGTTCTCGCGCTGGAGACCTAGTTGCCTTCGTAGCAGTACTGAGAGGTGGGGCCTGTAAGAGGTGACGAGTGCTGTCATTCCAGGAGTGGGCTGGCCATCGCTGAGTGTGCTCCTGGCAGAAGTGTGAGTCTGGCCGCCATCTGATCTCGGTCTCACTTGCCGCCTCTGCGGTGGGGTGACCCTCACCAGATGCCAGTGCTGTGCCCTTGAACTTCCCAGCCTCCGGAGCCACGAGCCAAATGAACTTTCATTGTCTATAAATTACCTGCCCCTGGTGGTCTATCATAGCAGCAGAAAATGGACTAAGAAGAGGAGGGATCGTAAATGCATTCTACTCTATTTGCAAAAGGAAGTTGGAGTCGGCACCCTTGCTGGTGTCACCCTGCTGCCCACCCTGCCTGGTCGAGACCCCTGGGCTTCCCTGACGTGGGTTTCATCACAGGTCAGAGCAGCACATGGAGCAAGAGCTCCAGTCCCCAAATCCTCAAGGTCACTGTCACCACCCTTGGGACAGGCCAGTCCTCTTCCTGCTTCTCTACAGACAGGCCCTGCTGCTTGGGTCAAAGACACACATTTTTAAAGTACAAAGAGAGCAGAGCATAAGCAGAGTAATTTAGAACCAGAAAGGATTTGAGACTCTTTAGTGAAACTCTCCCACTCTGCAGGTGGGAAACTCGAGGTTCAGCAGGGATTGACTTGCCCAAGGCCCTGGCCAGGTCAGCATTCCGGCCAGCACCTTTCTGGTGCAGCGGCACTGCAGCGGCAAGCCAGTGGCAGGCAGGCACTCTGTCCCTTAACGTGAGACAAGATGAGCTCGGGCCATCGCGGGCACCGTGTGTACCCAGAGTGCATCTGGGTGGGTCCGAGAGGTCTGCGGTCACCTCCAGGTGCAGACCCTCTTGCGGTCCCTTCCACATCACGCCAACCCACATCACGCCAACCCACATCACACCCACATCTTTCCCAGCTGTCAATAACACCACAGAACAGAAGCCACCACACCAGCCACAGAACCCCCGGCAACGACCAGACCCAGGGGCGCCTGGGAGAAATGGGGGAGCGGGACGCACACTGTAGCCACACAAGCAATCTCAGGTGAGGATTCCATATGCTCAGTCTCAAAACCACTGGGGGGCTCTTCGCAAACTCATCTACTCTCAGGAGCACCCGCTTCCAGCCACCTCCCTGCACTTTCTAGTTCCCGTCCATGCGCCGTCTCCCCCTCCAGGACTGCCTGCAGGAATTCCAAAGCTTCTCCCTTTGCCATGCAGAAGATTCCAGCGCACTGCAGCCCCGGTACCCACACTCGGCTCAGGCCCAGCTTTGCAGAGGAAAAGCCACCCCTCGCTAGGCAGAGAGCAGCATTCCCGTGTCGGGACCTGCTCTGCCCTGAAGCCCACTGTGCAGTGAGCGCCATGGCCTCCTTCGTTGCGTCTGCGTGTGCTCAGGACTCTCAACAAGTCGATCGCTTTACCATTCAGATTATCACCACCTGATGGCGGAAGACAGGCATACCGGGATATTAGAAAGAGAAGAGCTAGGTTGGCTTTGTGAAGACCTGGGCTGTGGATGAACGAGTAAAAAGGTAAGACCCTCCGCGGCATCAGTCCACTCGGAGCACAACAGGACAGAACACGCAGGAGCATAGGGGAGGCCCGCAGCAGGGTTCGGATGTGTCCTGTCTACAACACAGCTAGATCAGTTTTTATTGTGATTCAAATCAATTCAGCAAAATAGTTTTCACATCTGCAATATATACAAGGGGTTAATGGAGATAACTGAGCTATAATGATAAAAAGGACAGATACGAGTTCTGACTTCAAAGAATCTCCATAGAAGAGACATTAGCAAGGTGTCTAGTCTTCCAAGGACTATGTAAGCTGTCTGAAGGCAGAGACCTGCTGCGTGCAAGTAGCACCTGCCACCACGAGAACACCTCCGTGCACGAGAGCACCTCCACACAAGAGCACCTGCCACCATGTGAGCACCTCCACACGAGAGCACCTATGCACGTGAGCACCATCTGCACCTGAGCACCTCCACACGTGAGCACCATCTGCACCTGAGCACCTCCACACGAGAGCACCTATGCACAAGAGCACCTGCCACCATGTGAGCACCTCCACACGAGAGCAGCTATGCATGTGAGTACCATCTGCATGTGACCATGGTCCGCATGTGAGCACCTCCACACAAGAGCACCATCTGCATGTGTCCATGATCCGCATGTGAGCACCTCCACGTGTGAGCACATCTACATGTGAGAACCTCCACATCATGTGGTTAAGGTGGGGGGAGACATCTGCACCCCAGTTCCAGCTTCACCACTGCCCTGTGACATGGGGCAAATCATTTGCCCCCCACCCTCAGGTTGCAAATCTGTGAAACTGATGTAAGAAGAACACCCAGCTCACAGGGACACTTTGAGTTAAGGCATCCAGAACGTGCCAAGTGCACAGCACATGGCCAAGCTAATTTAAATGTGTCATAATTATCAATGTCACCATAGCCTGAGCACCTAGAACAATGTCTGGTCTATTTAATTTTTCAATATCTATTTGTCAGATTGAATATATTAATTGATAGGACTAGGGTGGTCTCCCTCTGAGATCTGTGCCCCTTGGAGCCACAGTTGGCTGCTGGCAACCGCTGCTGACTGTAGCGCGTTGTCACTCTACATCCCCAGCAGTGAATTGAGAAAATTAATTGCTGCTATATACCGTAAAATTAATTGCTGTTATATAACATAAAATGCTCACCACCAAGATGGAGGAGGCATTATTCCGGAAGAGTAAGGGAAGAAATCTGAAAATTACAACGTGAGAATTAGATTCAGTGTGAATAAGAAAAACAGAGGACATAGCATGTGTTTTATTCACAGCTGCCATTTATGCCCTACAAAGACAGACAGCAAAATAACATATAACGTTTTCATTTAATAATGAAGCTTGTCGAGCCCTCACTGCAGAGCCAGCTACTGTAACACGTGGGCTTCGCCTGCAAACAAACGAAGCTCAGCTTCCAGTCGGGGCGCAGCCGCACGGAGAGGCCATTAAGATCCAAGGAGGCGTTTACGCTGCCTGGATTTATGCCACGCCACGTAGACAGCAGATGTCGGCATGTCTGACACGCTAGGGATGATTTCATAAGCGAAGGGCTGGATCTGGGAAGAGTGAAATCCAGTCAGGCACACAAGGAGGCGAGGACAGAGAGAACCGCCTAACAAAGGCAGGAAGATGTGGGAACGTGTTCTGGAATGACGCGGCCCCTACAAAGGAAGTCGGCCAGGGACAGGGTGAGGAAAAGGTGCCCCGGGGAAATGAGTGGAAAATAAAGCTTACAAGGGAAATTGTGGCCAGAGGGCAAGGTTCAGGCGTCACTATGGGGGTGTGTTCGCTTTGTCGATAGTGGAGCCATCTGTGGTTTTGGAACTCGGGTGTGACGCGCTGTCACTCACAGGTGTGCGGAGACAGGAGAGCTGAGGACAGGAATCCGAGGCGGTATCCGGGCGGAGTGTCCGCGTGGTGCTAACTCGAGGGCAGTTCTACAGGCGCGGCCGTGAGGATGGAGGACGGGAGGTGAGTCAGGAGTGGGGGCTTTTGCAGGGGGCTCAGACCTTGGAGTCAGGCTGGGTGTGAAGTCCAGGTCTGCCCCTTACTGTCTTGACAGACCAGGGACAAATGTCCGGGCCACGTCTGCACCTGCTAAAGGGGAGAAGCAGAGGACCTCGGAATTCCAGGGAACAGGCGCACTTTGTGGCAGATGAGCAGGTCGCCTGGGAGTCTGGGCGGAGCACTCGGGAGCCAGGACCACGCTTCCTCACTTCTCTGTCCCCAGGGTTTGGCGTGCGACCCTGCCAGCCGCCCCAGCAGCGCACGAGCAAGCTAAGGAGATGAAGGCGCCGGAGCACATGTGAATGCGACAGGGAAGGGAGGAAGGCCGGGCACGAAGTGCGCTACAGAAACGTTTGCAGGAGTTTGGCTGTGGCCGATCACGTCCCAACACGGGCGGGAACCTGCAGGCCCGGGAGGGAGGCGGTGTGAGGCCACAGCCACAGGAGCACGGCCATCGTCTGCACCTGCAAAATCCACGCTCGCGAGTGACCAGACAGCGTTAGCACCGCAAGGGCGAGAGGTGGGCCTGCAACACCGTCGAGGCCCCAGGCAGAACCTGCCACCTGCGGGACAAGGGGACGTTGGCACGGTGCCCGCAGGGCGTGTGTGGGAGCGACGAGCTCCACCGAGGTTCTCGTTGGGAGCATTTCTGCAGTAACAGGCACACTCTGCTGGCAGATAGGACATCCTCACCAGAGAAGGTATCAATTCTACTTGAATTGATTATACTATAAAATGGCCTGCAATTTCAATAAAACATCAATTAGGGAAAAAACATAATATTCAGAAAATTATTGTGGCCAAATGAGAGTCCTGAGAAGGGAGGTCTCCTCCCAGCCGTTAAACATCCCATAATGTCAACGCGCAAAAACAAGCTGAATGGAACGGACAGAGAAATCAGTGAAACAGAACAGGAGCCCAAAAATGGATCCAAGTATCCGCATCAGGGATTCAGTAAACAATAAAGGTGTCTTCACATCATCGAGGAAAAGAAGGTTCAATAAACACTTCTGGGACACTGGGTGGCAATCTGGGAAAAGTGTTGATTTCTACCTTATTACGGACATCAAAATAATTCCATATTGAATAAAGGTTCAAATACAAAACCCCATCAAGATATAACACTAGAGGAAAATACTTGAAAAATGTTCCTGAGTGAGGAAAATATGATTTCTGAACAAACAAAACTTCAGAAGCCATAAAAGAATAGACTCATAAATTCAATTATGTAAAGATAGAAGTTTTCTGATTGCAAAGCTCCCTAAAATAGGCAAAGACACAGGAAACAGGCAGCGTCTTCGCAGTATCTGTCGGAGAGAAAACCCTGCCTCCCTCACCTTAAAGAGCCCCTGCGAGTCGGTAAGAGAAAGACCAACATCGTGACAGAACACGGCAAATGCGTGAACAGCCAGGAAGGGCCAGAGACACACCAATGGCTCCAAAACATGGAAAATGCCCAACGTCACTCGTTACATGACGAATGCAAGTTCACAGGACATTGGGGTACAAGTTTCCAACTCCCAGATTGACAAAGACCTAAGTTTGTCACAAGTTTGTTACCACAGTTACCAGCCAGAGTTGGGGGTAAAGTGCTGTCATCCATCACTCAAATACATGGTGATCAATACCACCTCTTGTGCCAGAAATAACCCAGCATAGTCTGAAGTGCAAGGTTCACTCCTGGCTCGGCGGGACGCACCCCAGCGCACTGGCTCTGCACAGCCCGGAGACGCTCAGAGGCGTTGTGACGCGGCCTGCCGCGCCACGTGTCCGTGCTGGAAAGACGGTGGTGCGCATGGGGCACTCGCTGCCCCTGTCCCCGAGACAGGGGTTCGCCCTCAGTGCGCCCACGTCGCAGACACGCATTCTGCTGTCTTCTCTTCAGAGTCTGCGTAGGCGGAAGCAGGATTTCCTTCACCCCGGAGGATGGCAGAAGTCGAGAACGCGACCTCCTGCGACTCCTGACCCACGAGCGAAGTCGTCCCTAGCCCAGGAGACCAGAACCCAAAATGTGCCCCAGGAAGAAGCCAGCAGCGTGGGGGGCTGGGCTCCATCACCCCAGAAACGTGTGGCCATTTGCAAATGAGTCGAACGGCTGCAGAGGAGAAGCCCAGGGCAGCCTCCCTCCCCTGGCGCCGTGGCGCCCTGCGCGAGCAGAGCGGGCAGACGGCGGCCCAGCGTTTCAGGTAAACATCCTGCTGGTGTATTTGCTTTGCAACGTGAAGCAAGTCACGTTCCAACGCTGATGTCGTCAGGTTGACCCCTTCCGGTGCTGCTTTCCCTGTGGGGGCCGCTGTCCGTATGAAGAATTCGGTAAATTATCAGGTTAATAGAGAGAAAGAGGAAAAACGTAATCTCAGCCGTGTCATCTGTGTTTAGCAAAGCAGTTTTTCCATTTAAAAAGGGCTTAAACATACGTGTTTCTCTTTTTGCTCTGCCGGGAGATAAAGCTCGGCTTGAAGGACGCACACTCCCCAAAGAGCAGGCAGGACGGGTGTGTGAGGGCTGCGAGGCGGCCGGTGTCTCGAGCGGGAGAATTGTTTTGTGTTTTCCTTGTAGGCCTGAACTCACAATCTGCCCCGGGGGCGGAGGAAATCCGGCTGCAAGTGACTGCACGGTCCTCCGCCAATGCCGCCTTCAGTTTGCTGTTTATGGTTCCACCGCGGACTGTACCCTTCGCAACACGATGGCAGGTGTGAATCAGGATACAGTGAAGGCACATGTACATGTCTCTATACACCCATGCACATGCACGCATATATACACAGGCACATATGCACACACCTATACACATGTGCACAGGCATGTATACACACCCAGGCCTGGGCACGGTGTAGGCACCCACACGCCCCTGCTGTGGGTGTGGGTGTAGACGGGCAGGGACACAGGCGTGAACGATACCGACCAATGTAGCTGCACAGGTGTGGACGCCCACCTTTGAACAGACCTATATGTTTTGGGTCATCCTGCCAAGAAGAGATGCCACTCTCACGGGGGTGGCTGTCGTGGCAGGAGGCGCACAGCTACGCGCAGTCCCTCCCTGTCACCTGGCCACAGACACTGTACATTCGCGCTCGCAGCAGGAGAGCCCACAGATCACCCTACACGCGCCTCAGACCCGCAACCGGGTGGGCAGCAGGGGGAGTTCTCTGGGCCTGCTGGGCGGGCCCTAGTGACATGGGCAGCCGCGTGGCCCTGGGCCTCTGCTGTCTTCCTCTTGACGAAGATCTGGAGAGATTCCTAGGAATCTCCTTTTATTCGCAGATTTCCAGAGAGCCCGAGAGAGAGAAAGCCGGAGAAGACACGCAGCTCAAGCCTCGTGTTCTGTGGGGGGAGCAGCTGACGCAGCCTGTCCAGGGCCACGGCCAGTCGGGACCCAGCACACGACTGTCCTGCCCGCTCTTGGCGGGGCGCACGACACTCCTGCCCCGTGTGCATGTTCTTCACACTCTGTTAGCGCGTGATGCCTGCACCTGCACCGGGGATCACCTGACAACCTGTAGCTTGCACAGGTGCCCAAGGTGGGGTCTCCTTCTGTTCTCACCTGACACCCCATGCACACACAGACACACACACAGACACACATAGAGACACACACACAAACACACAGAGATATACACAGATACACACAAACACACAGAGATATACACAGACACACACAAACACACAGAGACACACACAGACACACACACACAGATACACACAGAGACACACATTTAGCATCTCAAGACAATAGGAAATATCCATGTCACTATCACCTCTGAACTTGGAGAGTCATGGTACGTAGAAAGAATGCACGTAGGTGAGGTAAAGATATTTTTCTTTTGCAAATAAAGAAACTTGTCAAATACCATAGTCTCACACAAAATAAGGTATTATTTTAAAATGAAATAGAATCATGACACCTATTTTGCCCCCCCACACCCTCTCTCCCTTGCAAGGATAAAAGAATCATCGTCAAATTAAGTTCGTCGTTGCCGGGAAGCACAGAAGACCGCCGTCCCACCGACTGCTGTCCGTGTGTCTGGGCATGTGCGTACCGACGCACGGCAGATGACAAATGGACAGGTAGGCAGAGAGATAAAGGCTGACTCAAAACGATGGCAGTGAATCTTCCTGTGCATTAATTTGACTTATAATCTATAAAATGCCAAAGTTCTATAAACCACTCAGGAAAAGAGAAATTCAAATGACAAACCAGTTTATTTTGAGCTGCGCCTACCTTTTCCAGGCATATTTCAGTAAAAAGTTAATTTGACAGGGGTATGAAAAGCAGAAGAGAAATTGGCAAACAGCATGAGTAATGGATAACAAGTTGCAAATTAAATACCAACCGGATAAGCACCATTACAGAGAGGCAGAATATATCAAAATTTGCCGTGCCTCTAGGGATGGGCTCAATTTGCTGCGCTGTATAAAACAGCGCCATCAACACGTCACCGCGAGACTTCCTTTCCGAGGAGATGACTTTGGTGAATGCGGATGTTTCTGCACAACTGTTCCAGCGCCACACAGCCCGGGAGCAGAGAAAGCAGTTTAGAAACAGCCCCAGCGAACACTGCAGCCGGCGACCCCGGAGCTGGGGGGCTGCGTCCCCCGCTTACGGCCGCGCGCCAGTGCGCAGACATAACCCGTTGGCTCCCAGATCGCCCTGAAGAAGAAAATGAGTCTATTGCTCTTAATTAAATGTAGATTGAACTGGAATGAACAAGTCACTTTATGGAAAATATACTCATCTTGGTGTGTAATAAATTAGCTACGATGACAAGAGATGGTTTCAGCTTGTCTTTCTTATTTTTCCTTTTTTAAGACTTCAAATTTGGTTTTAATGCAAAAAAAAAAAAAATCAACCAAAGTTTGGCTTCTTCCCAAAGCAAATGAAAAGCCATTTTCTTCTTCAGGGAAAATGCTCAGACGTTTACGGGGATAAATTCTTTTAAGAGACTCGTGTTACTGAACAGACTGAGAAACTGCAAAAGTTCAGAAATAAATGAAGCAAACATTATCTAGCAGTGGGCAGGAGCCCTGGACCACAGATTGCCAAGAAGAGATAAAATGAATAATAAGCAATATTTTATGAACAGGATTAGATATCTATCTCACATTTATTTCTGGAAGTAGCAGAATATAAAGAAAAAAATGGTTTTGTCATTTTTTATCTAATTCTTAATATATCAAAATGTAGCTAGCATCTGCTTTTCAAGACTTTCCTCAGGATTAAATGAAATAGCTGTGTTAATCCCCAAGATCAGTACCTGAGACATAGCAGGTGACAATAAATGAAATTTCTAACACACTCAAATACAGACTAACATGATTTGAACTTAATAAAGAACTATTAATATTAAACAGTCTCCAGGAGAGCCCAGGACTTCCCAGAGATGGTGAATGGTGAATTAAGTGGTTCACTGAAGACTAAGTTTCTTCTCTTAGTATTATGATACATGAACTCTCTCACGCATCAAAGAAATATTATTCTGACTAATTTAGGATGACATAGAAATTGCCCCAGCTGGTTGGATCATTTGAGACCTAACAAGGAATCTACCCACCTTTGCTCTAGACAAAAATGTTGAGGTAATCCTAACCGAATAAATCATTAATCAACTATATGCATAATAGATTAATTAATTGACTATATATATTTATCACCCATTCCTCACAAGATAGCAGCCCAGGCAACCAGTGCCACGCCCACATTTCTACATTCTTGCCTGTATGCAAAGCCAAAGCAAGGCAGGACCCTAGAAGCCACTGACTTTCTTTCCCTGAGCTTATGTTCTTAAAACCTTCCAAACAGAAGCGAGCTGCAGAGAGAGCCTCTCCTCAGGCCGTTGAGAATTTCTGAAATATTCGGTAATCTTTGTCATCAGAAACAAACGTCTGTGTGTTTCCAGCTACAATGGAGGAAACTCCTAGGAAAGACTCCGCGCACAAGAACCCTCTTGGGTCATCGTTAAAGACAGACACCAGTGTGTCTTAACGCAGTCAAATTGGAGAACTAAATTAATGCAGTGATGTGTGTTCTTTCGACAAAACTTGTTAGTGTTCCTGCCCAGCCCCACCTCCACCAGACCTCCGTGTTACACCCAGCATGGGGACACAGCTGGCCTCGTTCCTCCTTTGCCCCCACCCCAAATCTTCTGGAAAATGTCAGTCTTTTCCTGTTTGCCGCTGTCGTTCCTTCTTTTCTCCCTCCTACCATGTGTGAGGCCCAGTTCAAGTCCTCACGTGAAGGCTCCTCAGAGTGCAGAACACAGTGAGCAAAGACGGGCTCCTCTGCAAACCCCATGAGAGGCCCTGTCACCAGGAACCAGAATTAAGCTGTGGGACCTGCTGACCTCCCCTGGTCCTCACCAGCTCCCCAGGCAAACAGTGGGACCTCACGCATGACAGGGTCCCCGGGCCGCAACGGGGAGGCGCAGGCGGAACAGTGGCAGCACAAGGGACCATGGCACGTGCCCCTCAGAGTCAGCCAGGAGCCGGGAAGCCAAAACACCAGCCCCGAGGTGCCCTTCCAGGTCGCCTTCCACGCCCTGTCACAAGCACACTGTCACGCCTATCCCCAACCTGGGCTGCTCCTCACGTCTCCCCACTCCTCAGGCATTTGTGATGCAGACTCAGCTTGTAAATCTTTTTAATTGTTAAGAGTCTTTAACTATGTAATGGGATTCATTATCCACTGTTTGTCAAAATGCTACTTAATAAGTTGGTTGTTTTATGACCCCAACAGAAAAGAAAACATCGTTCTTTATCACCAGCTGTTGGAGACGGGGCCAGGATTTGTCTGCTGGTTTCTCCTAACCTGCTGCAAGCAAGAAAAAGTGTGTTTAGCAGGTCTGGAGGTGCGACGCCCACAACCTCTCCTTGGTCCCTCCGGCCAGCGGAGCGTCCCCCCAGAACCTTGCGTGGAAGCAACAACCACTCTGACCTGTGGTCTGCCCGGCAGGCCCGTCGGGGTGACCGAAGGTACGAGACTCTGGAGAGTCGGTGGTTAGGGTCTACTACGAGCTGATACCAAAGAAAGCAAAGGATTTTTCACGCTAAGATGCTTACTATTTTTAGAACAAGGGCCTTCCAACACGGAGGATGAACTCCAGGACAGGTGAGCTTACACGTTGCGTTGAGATGATGCTACTGACACACAACAAAACTGTCATGTGTCCTGCAGGGTTTCAACAATGCTCTTCCCGAGTACAAATGACAAAAGCAACTCGAAATAAGTTAAAGTTTGACATAATGTTAAAGCATGTTTATAGAAAAGGCCCAAAAACTGAACAATTAACTGAAACATACATTTAATACATGTGTTTCAAAAGGAAAAAATGACAGTGATTCGACCTCCCGTTGTTGGTTCTGAAGCACACGTGTAACACCTGGTGTAACAGCATCACATGGAAACTGCAACCCGGGCCTGAGACTGCCCCTTCCACAGGACAGCTCCTCCCTCCCGCATCCAGTCAGTCACGACTCCACCCTCGGCAGAGTGACAGTCCCGCCCCAGCACCACTTGTCAACAACGACACCCTCTTTATTAGCATGGGAAACTCACTGCTGCTGCTCCCCATTCCCTTCCACTGCCCCTTCTTTTCTCTGAAAAGCAGAGATAAATCCCAGTAGCACAATTAAAGCACTAGCTAAATATTACTCTGTTGGCTTAACGATAGATTACAATGTGTGCATAATGACCCAGTTCTAGTAATATCATCTGATTTAGTAAGGAAATCAGAGACTGCCATATGTTCACCAATAAGGTCTCAGAACTTCTTCCTATTCTGCTAGCTAAGGAAGCTATTTGGTCCCGAAACCTCATTGTTGTCGAGCACCAAGCACGTCACAGCCTTAATCCTGACGCACATTTCATCAGACACCTTCCAAAGGAGAGCAGGAGGTGAGCTGAAAAGCTGCTGGCTGCGGTGCCTCCGTGGCTGAGCTGATGCGCGCACAGCTCTGCGTACTCATCTCCCGAGCCCTGGGCTTAGAAACAGTGATCTGGGGCGACAACAAAACCGGAAAGACGCACATCGAAGTCGGACCCAGAAGGAGAGGAAGCCTAGCTCCAAAACTGATTGGAGTCCCCTTTTCCCATTCGTAGAATGAGGTACGGCTGGGGGAGCAGTGTTTTCCAGCTTCCAAACCAGCTCCCGTCCGGCCGGCCGCAGTGGCGCAGTGGTCTGCTGGGATTGGGGAGGAGACTCCCTGGTAGGCCACTGGGCGGGAGGGATCCAGAAGTAGCTGCTCAGTCGGCTATTGATCTGCAATGCAGGTGCCACAGAGATTCACTGTGTTCAATAAATGGTGTTTTATCCACGGGATATCCGCATGGAAAAATGAACAGTAACTGCCACCTTACATTACCTGCAGAATTTAACTCCAAATAAGTCACAGACCTACATGTCAAACCTACAACTCTACAACTGTTAGAAGAAGATATCTGTGAAGTTGAGGTAGTTTTAGGGTTTTTAAATAGAATGTAAAGAGCTCAAGTTGTAAAAGAAAAAACGATAAACTAGACTTTATCAAATTTTAAAACTTTTGCTCTTTGAAAGACACCATGAAGAAATGAAAAAGCAAGCCACAGACCAGGCGAAAATACTCACGTGTATCAGATGAGGGACTTGTATCTAAAATACATAAAGTACCTTCGCAACCCAATAAAAATTGGACAAACTTGAACAGACACGGCACGTGAGAAGAGACCCAGAAACCAGTAAACTCTCAGGAAGATGCTCCACATCACCAGCTGTCAGGGAGTGAAAAGTAAACCACAGCAAGGTGACATCGTGGGCTCGCTGGTTTTGCTATTAACAAAAAGAGGAAGACTGACCATACCACGTGTCAGAGCCCGTGGAGCAACCGGAACTCTCACGCACCGACAGTGAGCAGGTGACAGCCCCCCCTTCACGTGGCCATCCTCTCTGAATGTCCTCTCCTGCCAAGGCACTAGTCACTGCACTCGGGGTCTGCCCTAACCCAGTGTGACCCCATCTGACTGTAGGTGCAGCTGCAACGACCCTACTCCCAAATACGGTCACATTCACCGGTACCAGTGGTTGGGACTTAGAGACATCTTTTGGGGGTCACTATTTGACCCACTGCAGAGAGTCCGGCACTTCTGCTCGCGCCTGCACTGCCGCCTGAGCTTGCTCCGTGTCTGCCCGACGCCCACCTCCCTGTCAGCTTCTCCCCCCTCACGCAGGCCCGTCCCAGAAGTGGCCTCCGCGGGACTTCCCCGCAGCGCGGGCGTGGGGGAGAGAGCAGCACGACGCCTCCGTGATTCTGACGGGGTGGAAATCGCAGCCCGCAGGTTCCTAGCGCTCACCTGCACAGGTGCATCATCTGACCACAGCGCACACCCAGAGGCAGAAAATGCACCTGTGATCGTGCGGTGACTCCGTGGGCACCAACGAGCAGGGACGAGCAAAGTCAACCCTGGAGCTCAGGTCTGTCTCCGTCCAGGTCTGCGTCCCCAGCCGAAGGTTGCCAGATTTAGCAGATAAAAATAAAGGATGGCCAGTTCAGTTTGAATTTGTGTCAACGGTGAGTAATTTTCTTAGTAGCAATATGTCACATGCAACATCTGGCACCTGCATTCTATGTGGCAGCCGTGGCCTCACCAGCACATCATGGGAAGATGCCAGGGCTGCAATGACACCAGGACATGCAGGTAAGTCTGCGCCAGTGTGGCCACCCCTATCGTTTTGTAAAATGACACGTGCACTCTGCTGTCGCTCACGGTGGGGCTCTTCACGTGGACCAGTTCGTGCCTGCGGTGGCTCTGGGGGCATCTGGACGTTACAGACTCAGCAATTCACTCTGAGATGGGACGAGTTGTCTGAAGTTGCCTTTAACTTTCACTGACTGAGGACAATGTAGTCAGCTGTGAAGGCAAGACAAGGGAAGTAGGAAAAAGTGTAAAACACAAACTTTAGGTGTTTTTCTCTGAAAGTGCAAGTGACTGGCTGCAGAACTTCCAGAGGGAAACCCCGCTGCGTCTACGCAGGCTCTTTTCTGTTTTCTTATTTGACATTTTGACACTGAGCTCTGAAATAATAGTGTTAACTGTTAATCTTTTTTCCCCATTAGAAATTGGCTTTTAGCACTAGACAGCTGGAAAATCTAAAAGGTTAGCCTGCATCTGGTGCGTCTCCTCCGGCACAAATGCCAGCGTTGCAGCAGCGCTTCCCACGGGCCAAAGCAGCAAGTATCAAAGGCGCCAAGACACGGGGTTCACTAACGTGGGCAAGCACACAGCATGACAACTTTCGTTGCAGTTTGTGTTTGCTTTTTGTTTTTTATTATTCAAGGAGCTTTATTCCCAGAAGCTCCAGAAAGGTCTTGCTGGACCCACAACGCAGCTCACTGCAGGGCCCCAAGCGCTGCGAGACGGAGCGGCACCCTCCGCAGGGGTCTGGAAGGAGCTGGCACGACAGGACCCGCGTCTGGGGGCACAGGAAGCACCACTCAAGGTCGAGCTTGACTCTCCAACACCTTGTTCATCAGAGGCTTTCCAAGTCTGACAAACTACTATGTGTCTGTGGTTGTTCCTTTGAGTGGCCAAAAATCTAAGATGAATAGTTTTCACAAGATAAAAATGCAAGTAAAATAAGGCTGAGTTGTACGGAAGGTGACAGTTGGTCACCGGTGAGCTAACTGTGCTCTCCCTCAATCCTCTGCAGAGCAGAGCCGGCAGTGGTCCCGCTGGGGGGCGTGTCACAGAATCGGACGGGGGCGGGGGCAGTGCGGGGACACGGCACAGCAAAGGAATTGGCACTTCCTCTAGACATGGGGAAATTTCTGAAGCCTTGGCAACAAACTACCTTTTTGCAACATCCTTTTTTTTCCTCTTTTTAGGGGTGAAGCTTCTTATTTCTACATCTGGGGCTGGAGAGAGGAGAAACCATTTGAGCGTTCAGAGCGGTGTTGGTCCAGGAGCATCACGTCCCAACAGACACCGCCTCGCTTGGTCTTAGAACGTCACGTAAGAGTCATGACTAACTTTGCACCCTGCATAGCCCCTTTGGGATTTCGGGTGCACCATTCGAAGCTGAGCCCCGATTAACCCTAAAGAGAAGTGAAGTGTGGGAGACGAGGATGGGAAGGGGACGCAGATGAGGGCCGGGCCACACACTGTGACGTGGAAACTGGGTTATCCGCCGCGGGCCTCACACGGCCCGTGCGTGCCGCTGCAGCACTTTAGAAACGTCCCTGCCGGAGCCGCCCTGGCCTCGCACGTGGATGTACGTGCGGCTCCACATACCCAACACGACGGCTGTGACATCTGTTATGCCACCGCGCCATGCGGAGTGAGAACTGAGTGAGAATCTTGTGAAGCCCACCCGTCTCACAGACGTGGCCCTCAGCCCCTCGCTACCTGCATTCTGGCCGCCATTGGTTCTCGCCAGGAACGACCCCGAGGAGCTAAGTTTGGGATCTGCTGTTCTCCGGTTCTTCCCCGAGGGCTGCACGTGCAGGTGGGCAGCTGTCCTGCGACTCTCCACCTGGGCCACCCCGGCCACGTCCTCGCCACTGTGCCTCCTGCACTCGGCTGGGGCCCGTCTGCAAAGGTGCCACAAGGAAGGTGGAGGCAACAGACGGGGGACACGACGAGGCCCCACCCTCAGAAAAGGAAATGTTTTAAATGAAGTTATCCCTGCTGTCACATTTACAAACGAACAGGGTAAAAACTGAAAGCACAGAAAAGTACAGAAAGTTCACAGGTGCCACCAGAGATCTACGCTGTTAGCGTCTTGAGCAATTTGTGGTATGTTCTTCCAGATTGTTTCCTCTTTGCATGTACTGGGGACGAGGTGCACACACATGGATTTCCGTACACACGGATTTCTACACACCCCCCTACACGCCTGCTATTCAATACCTTGACTGTTCATTCCCGACACACACATCTTACACGTCTTCCTGTGTTGATAAACATGCATCAGCTTCATTTTAACAGCTGTTGTTAAAATGCATGTTGTGTTGCCCCAGAAGTTCTTCACAGAAATCCCCTACTTTGGGCTATTTGGGTTTTTTTTTTTTTAATCCTTACCTATTTTAAACAGCATTTCATGTTTACAATAAGGCTTTTCTAATTTTGTATCTGGAAAACAAACATGCATGTGTTTGGCTGTGTTCTGAGGGTGCATTTACAGACGTGCAATAGTTGGCTTGGCGCTGAGCCCACTCTGACAGCTTCTCCTGCAGGTTCCCAAATTGTCCTCCAGAAAATCCGTGCGGCTGACACCGCCGGCAGGGGCTGGGGCACAAGAGGAACACAGACCTCCCGTCTCTTCAGAGATGCGCTCTTAACTCTATTTGTCCTAGAGGCTGACACTGAATTGGGTCATAGAAGAGGTTTGGAGGAAAAAGTATAGGGGAAGAATTTTCATCTGGAAGCAACAAATTCACAGGAGCAAATACAGTGACGGGCACTTGTCAGTCAAGGTTAATTATCTGAGCCATTTTGTGACGCCTGGTTCAGCATCAGGCAATCGGTGCCCACGTGGTGAACTGTGGCGACCGCTCAAGGGCAGGTTCTACAGGTCCAACCCTGCATGGAATATACCGGAAAGACTCTAGGAGACGCGTGGGTATTTGGAGTAAGGTGGGGCAAATAAAGCAGTTAAAGTACAGGCAGATCTTCACTTTCACGTGCTCACTTTACCAGAGCCGGTTCTTTGGTTTTTGTTAGGTTTGGAGTAAATTAAAATTTAAGGATTATAATTCCAGGTAGTGGCTTGAATACTGTTTATTTATTTGAAAAAAAATAAATGGTTTATATTAACAAGGTTTCTCAAAGTTTATTTAACTCTCAGTTTTTCTATGACTTCTGTTTGGGCATAATTGTCGCTGCAGTCTTACAGCCAGGTCCCCCAGCCCCTGGCGCGAAAGCAGTTTGTGCCGGAAGCACTGACTGCCCGTTGTCGGCCTCTGAGGACCCCGGGTCGCGTTCCCTCTCCCAAATAGCCCCACTTAGACGTTCACAAATTAAAAACAGTTTTTTCCTTCAAAAACACTGTCTTTTTTCCTGTGCTTTGTATCACTTATTTTCTCCAGGTAGATCCTTAAACACAGCGTCAATATCAATACAGCCAATTGATCTTTGATTTTATCATGACAGCTCCCAGTTTATTTTCCTCTGACAGTAAAGTATCAAGAGTTGTTTGACTGGATGTTTTGCACATCTACATCCTTCGTCAAATGCTCATTGAAGATCTCTGTGCTGTCATTCTCTCCTAAAAAGTTCAAATTGAGAAAATAAAACAGGCTACTCGGAAAGATGTTTGTGCTTTCACTTTTTTACAGTAAGAAATATAAATTTCTATATTTCAGAGTTGGAGAGGTAGTACAAATTTTTGTTAATCTGTCGCTCTGCCTCAAAAACAGAAGATTAGAAATAGGTCACGTGTGTCAGTCTGTTGCTGCCAGGAGGAACTGGGAGGAAAACTCCAAGGAGCACGTTGGTAGTCAGCGTCTGCGGAGCCCGTGCGAGTGTTGGCGCCAACTGTGTGCGGCGGGAGCCCGGTCAGAAGCGAGCAGGTGGGTTTCCCTTGCTCTGGTGGAGATCTGCAGTCCTGAGTATGGCGGTGCATATCAAACGCATTGTCGATTAATATCGTGGTGCGTGTAAGAGAGGACCCGCGCCGGGAGACGAGGGCAGCTTTCTTAGGAAGTAACTGACAAGTTCACAACGCTCCTAGGCCTCCACCTCAGGTCTCTCCTGCTTTAGTAATTCTGGTGTTTCACTCACTCTGTTCCATCTTTTTAGGAACTTCTGCTTCTCCAAGTCCCAGGGTAGTGCCCCGTCCTCCCCTACGCCAGCAGCAAGACATGTGCCTCCCTCTGAGTAACGCCGCCGTGCGCTGAGCCCTTGAGCGTGACTGTTTGAGTGCCATGAGATGAAGAACGCAGAAGACTGGACACAAACGGGCATCTCTGTGCCTCCGCACGCCGAGAGCTTGGCACCAGGACACAGGCGCCACGGTCTCCATCGCCCCCACCCCCCGAAAACGGCAAAGTGGGTGAAACCACCTCCCGAGCGCTAGGACAGGTGGGAGCCGCCTTTTCACTGCCCTGAGGCTTTCACGTCAACAGAGAACTGAACTGTCTCACCAAACCCAGGCCGAAACCAGGAAGAATGTTATCTTTAAAAGCATTACACAATTGAACCCTCATGTTTAAATTCTCTGATAGCTAAGAGCTACTCTGTGAGTCTACGCACAAAAGCTCCTGGTTGAACTGCAGGTATTGCAGGAAAAATAACAAGAGCACATTTGTAAACAGGCAAAGAACTGTGAGCTGTATCTCGCTTGCAGCATTGGCTGGTTTTTGGAGAATGTGAAATCGCCGTTTTGAACTGCATGAGGCCACGGGAGCCTAGGGTCTCCCCGACCAGATGCTGGTTTCTGAAGTGTTATGGAAATTGGTATCAGTTGTTTCTAGTTCCAGAGTTAATCCTTCCTCTTTTAGGGATTATCTGTAATCCTATTAATTTCATATAGCAATCCTTCTGGGTGAAAGTTGAACTAGACTGAAAAGTTTAGCTTGATAATATTTCCAACCTTGCTCCTGGTCTCAGGGGGGTTAGAGCCGACCCCCAGCAGGCAGTCGGGGGCTCCTCCCGGGCTCCGGCAGCGCCAGGGTCCTGGCTCGTCCGCTGCAGTCAGGCCCAGCAAATAAAGCCAGGAAAGTAAGAAGTGAGGTTGGCAGACCCAGGTGGGAGCCAGTCTTTAATTACAATGGTTGACATGAATTACACTTAAAGAGGCCACGTCACCGTGTATTTGCTGCTCTCTCAGTAGGGAGGCGGGAGACCAGGCCGGAACCTGCACTGGGCACCACTGAGCCGGGAGCGGAGTCCCGCCCATGTGCCAGCTGTGCCCACGGTCCCGCCCATGTGCCAGCTGTGCCCTCGGCAGCCTTGGGGCTCCTTCGGGCCGCGCTGCCCTGGGCCTTCCTGCTCTGACCAGCTCACCCAGCACTCTGCACCCTCTGCCTCCTGCAGACCTCGCCCTGCGGGGCCTGACCGCCCACCCAGATGCAACTCGGTTCCTCTCCCGGCCACGGCGGGTGGGCCCGCTCCAGTCCCGGAGCCCACGGGAGATCGTGACAGCCAGGCCTGGCCCACAGCACTGTTCGCTCTGCGCCCCAGGAACCCGCCGGACTCCCGCAGGGGAGGTTCCCAGACGCCTGCTGTGTCCCCACCTGGCTGGTTGGACCAATGGGCCTTCCTCCTACCAGCGCGTCCCCTACCCGCACCCCTGCTACCGTCCCCAGACCAGAGGGGCAGGTGCCTGCGCCTCGTGCACCCCCTAAGTAGTGGGCCCAGCACTGTGTGACCGTGGGGACCCTCAGCCCTGCAGGGTCCGCAGCAGGAAGCAGTGCCAGGTGTGCCCAGGTGCACCCGGGGAATTCTTCCTGTGCTCAAGCACCTGCCCACTTCTCCCCTTTGCTGCCCGACAAAAGTTTCTCAGAAACCGATCTGTAGACACATTCTCCCAGCCACGTCCTCCCTAGACCCTTGGAATGTTCTTTCCGATTCAAACACTCCCCTCTCACAAGCCTCCCTCTGGCCTTCACAGCCGTCTCCCTCGGGCGCCCTGGGCACACCCACGACGGGCCCCTGTGCCAGGAGAGGGCACAGGTGCGCCCCGGGCAGGGCAGCCCGAGAGCACCACACGGCCACACAGACACGCAGACGCACAAGCCCGGTGCACACTCACACACACACACTGCACGTGGAGACACACCAACACATATGCACACTACACACACCACACACTCTGCACACATAGACACACTACACACACACAGACACTACACACAACACACACTCATACACAATATGCACACACTATGCACACAGACACTACATATATACAGAGACACACTATACACATTCACACACATATTACATACCACACACACACTCACACATACAACACACATATACACACAAAGATAGACATATACACATGACATACAGAGACACATACACACACCATGGCAAACACACATGCACACTACACAAATCACACATACACATACTACACATACATACCACACACACATACATGCCACACAGAGGCACACACCATACACACTACACAGAGAGACATACACACATATGCACACACACAACCCACTCATGCTACACACAGAGGCACCGCTATACACACTCATACACACTGACATACACATACATACTACACACACTATACAGAGAAACACACATTATCCGTACTCATGCACACACTCACATACACACTCTAGAGACAGACACACACTATACGCACTCACACATACACACACAAACACACACACATCCCAAAGCGCCTGACACACAGCAGCCGCTCACACAGTGGCTGTCTCCCTGACTCGTGGGGGCCAGCGAGCAAGGTGAAGATGCCGACTCTGAGACCCTGCAGCCAGCCTGTGAGCAAGTGTTCATGGGTCTGCAGCAATATAAGAAATACAAGAACAAAGAAATTTAAATGTTTTTTCAACAGACAATAACAATAGATCACATTGGTTTCTGAGTATGTTTAGTGTTTTTAATTGAATAGATTTAAAAAGTTGGGTTTTTTTTAATTTCAGAATATTACAGGGGTACATTTTGGTGACACAAACCACTCTTGTACAGTTTGAGTCAAAGTTATGAATGTGTTCATCACTCAGAGAGTGTGCATTGTGCCCGATAGGTGTGAGTTTACCCATCCCCTCCTCTCCCCTCCCACCTGCTTGGTTTCCATTGAATTTTACTGCTGTATGTGCACGTGAGTGTTGATCATTTAGTTCCAATTTAATAGCGAATACATGTGGTGTTTGTTTTTCTTTTTTTGTTTTTTTTATTTCAGCTTATTATGGGGGGACAAAAGTTCTAGTTAGATACATTGCCCATGTCCCTCCCATTCCCCCGGAGTCTGAGCTTCAAGTGTGTCCATTCCCCAGACAGTGCACATCGCACTCTTCTTGTAGGTATACACCCATCCCC